>CM066033.1:1365391634-1365493754 GCA_033557465.1 Ichthyophis bannanicus
GTGTAATCAAAGCTCTGGAATTTGTGTTACCGGTGAGGAATGTAGTAAAGGCTGTTAGTGGTAGGCTGGGTTTAAACAAAGGGTTTGGACAAGTTCCTGGGAGGAAAGGTCCCATTAAATCATTAATTAAGAAGGGGACCCAGGATTTATCCAATAACTTGACCCAGCACAAGCAGTTTGGAACCTGATGTTCCCTTTTGGGGAAACTGTTAGGTACATAATGGACCTGAGATTTGGCCACTTGTTGGAAACAGGCTACTGGCTTGAATGGACCTTGAGTCTGGGACCCAGTATGGCATATATTATGTTTTTCCTACAACCATAAAACAGAGAGGTATTTTTGCTTAAACCTTCCCTAACTAGGAAAGAAAATAAAAGAAATTTACGTTTCCCTGACTTCTGAGACCTCTAATTTGCTGTTTTGGTTTAACACTCGGCACTCGCTCTGTCTCAAGTCAAATTAACATAACATTTCAACTCTCAGTTACAAATGAGTTTAACACGTTCCCAGGTAGGCAAGAAATATTACTGGAGGCTTATCAGGAATCTGGGGACGACCTCCGAAATCCAGATTTTGCTAGTCCTTGTAAAATTAAGAGTTTCACAGGTATATTTCACCTGACTCCCCCTCAGTACAGAACTTTTAATTGGGTTTGAAACTTCTTCAGTAGCCAATATGTAAAAAGCTTGGGTTGTTTCCAGTTAAAAGGTTTCCATGTTCTTACTCAACCAACTCTCGTTCAGTCTCAATGGCAAAATTATGCGGGACCATTTTTTTTATTACATATTTTTAATGTTACAATAACACAAACTATACATATAAAACAAAATACATCTAGAAACCTTAGAACTGGTAGCCCCCCACTCCCCTCCTGCTCTCTGAGGGCCACGCTATAGTGACACCACTCCTGACAATCCTCCGGTGTTACTTTATCCCTGAAGGGTGGAGAAATATGTTGTAAGGAGAAAACTTGTTCAGGGGTACTCTTATAGATTATTAGAATCGACTGCAGGCATAACTGTTAATAAGAAAACATATTACAGATCCCTAACTCCTGATGACCCGGTTACGTATATTTTGCAACAGATACATATTCATCCTACAATAGCCACTTTGTTAAGTTTGCGCCAGTACCACTCACCTGGTACAATTTACTATATAACTTTCATAGTTAGCACTCTGACAAACTAAGTTCCACCACCACTCATAGTTCAATTTGTGAGTCTTTCTACTATGTAAATGACTTTTAATGCTATTGCTATTAAAAAATTTAAGAGAAAAGCGTTATCTTTTGGATCCGTCTAGGCGCCCAACAGATCGTAGACATATAATATTCCAGGTGAGTTTACTTGCAAGACCCAATATTCATTGTATTTTAGACCAAACTGGAATCCAAAAACTCTGGGTATTTGGACATTTATAAACCATATGTTTTAAAGTACCTGCCACCTTTTTTCATGACCAGCACTTATCACTAGCCTCTCTATCCCGCTTAGCTTTTTTTTACTAGGGTTATATATGCATGATGCAAAAAGAAGTACATTGACTGAGTGACCGCAGCTGATCTCGATACTCTAGTTATTGGACTCCACAAAATGCTCCAGTCCCTTTGAGAAAGAGATTCTGCAATTCAGTTTCCCAGTTCTTTTCTAATCCTTTCGCTTGCCAAGGAGAGAGGTCTCTAAAGCAAGCATATATTTTAGATGCAGTTCTTGCTTTTCCTGCTAGATCTTTTATAGATTCCAACAAAACCCCTTCCTCCATTATTTCACTAAAATCTGGGATTACAGTTTTTATGCAATGTTTAAGTTGGAGCCACTGCAAATAATTTTTACGAGGGAGTGAAAACTCTTTTTTAAGGACCCGAAAACTTTCCAACACCGACCCATTAAAAGGTGTTCTATAGTCCTTATGCCACAACTCTGCCAACTTTTCCAGGCAGACATTTTCCCATTAATTCTAAATAATGGATTCCACCAAAGAGGAAGTGATTTAAAGGGCGGATTATTTTACCATCTCCCCGGACTTAACTCAGGTAAGCCATCTGTGTGGCAGAAATCGCATTACCCACTAACGACCCATATGGATGTTTCATACCCAAAAAAAGAGTTATTGGGTAGGGTTTAACAATTCTCGATTCTACCTCTACCCAGACTGTTTTTTTGTAAAAAGGAGTCCCTTTCGATCCACAAGGCTCCCTGTTTTAGCAGAAATGCGTAGTGGTACCAGCGGAAGTCCGGAAAATGGACTCCGCCAGTTTCCTTGGAGGCTTTTAGTTTTTTTGAGAGCTATGTGAGGTTGGGCACCCCCCCCCCAAAGAAATCTACTTAGGCTCCTTTCTAGTGTTCCATACGAACTCACAGGAGAATATACGGCAACAGCCGAGAACATAGTTTATTTTAAGCATCAATGTCATTTTATTGTTTCTAGTCTTCCCCACCAAGTTAGGTGGAGAGGAGGACCAGGATACCGCCATTTTCCGAATTATGGAAAGTAATTCATCAATGTTAGATTGGGTGGTTACTTCAGCGGATAACGAATACTTGACTCCCAAATATTTAAAATTATCTGGCTCCCAACGAAATGGAAACCTTGCCATGAAATCCGAAGTAGCACAGTTATTCAAAGGGAAGACCACTGACTTAGACCAGTTTATTTTATAACCAGAAATCTCCGAGTATTCCTCTATCAATGTAAGAATCTCTGGCACATCAGAAGGCTGTGTAAACAGTAACAGATCGTCTGCATAGGCCGAAAGTTTAATCTGCATGTTATCTATTACCACACCAGAGATGGAGTCACACTGTCTAAGAGCTACAGCCAATGGTCCAGAGCTAAGTTAAAGAGTAACGGGGATAATGGGCATCCTTGTCTAGTTCCTCGATGTAACTGAAAAGGACTGAGAAAGGATGCCATTAGCCAGGATGCGGGCCTTCGGATTAGCGTATAACACCCTTATCATGCTTATGAAATTTGTTCCAAATCCAAAATATTCCAAAGATTTATACAAAAAGGGCCATTCGAGCCTGTTGAATGCTTTTTCAGCATCCAGCAACAGGCCCACATAAGGAAGATAACTGTTGGATGTTCTGTCAAATAGGTTGCAGAGAAGCCTTGCGTTATCAGAGGAAGATCTCCCTGGGATAAATCTTCACTGATCCGGGTGGACCAAATCTCTGATAACCTTAGTCAACCTATTTGCTAGAATCCTGGCATAAATTTTATAATCTGAATTTATTAAAGATATGGGTCTGTAATTTGTGACTAAATTCGGGTCCCTTCCTGGCTTACCAAGGATCACAATTGTGGCTTCAGCACAGTCTCCTATTTGATCTTTCGCATTTTGCAAATTTTCCAAATACGCCAACAAATCCAATGAGAGTTCATCTCTGAATGTTTTATAGAACTCAACTGGTATCCCATCTGGGCCCACAGTTTTCCCATATGGAGCACCATTTTATAGCCATACACACTTCTACCTTTCATATGGGCTTTTCTAGCTCTATTATTTGTGATGCCCTAGCATGGGTAAGGTTAACTTTTTCAGAAACTCATTGCTTGCCTCGGGGGTAGCGTTTGATTGTGAGGAATAAAGCTTCCCATAATAGCATGCAAATGCCTCCAGGATTTGCTCATTCTTGTACAATTTCCCCAATTTATCATCCATTATTACGGGACCTTTCCTGCTTCCCTCTCAGTGTGTTGGCTAAGATCTTACCTGCCCTATTATGCTCCCCATGATATCTGGATTGCTGCTTAGCCATTACCGCTTCTACATCAGAACTTAAAATCTCATTATACTGATATCTGAGTCTCCTGGAGCCTCAATAATAGATTTGTGTCCATTTGTTTATAACACAACCATTCCCTGCTTTGATTTGGGCCTCGAGAGAGCAATGAGTCGGGATTTCCTCTGCTTATTTTCCCGAATATTAAAACTAGTAATTGTGGCATGCAGATGAGCTTTGAACGCACTCCACCAAGCCCATGCTGCAGTATCGTTTATTTTGTTAAAAGTGAAATATTCTTTTATTGCTGATTTTATTTCTGATTGAAATAAAGGATCAGCTAGTAATGACCTGTTAAAAGACCAATTCTGCATCTGGTCTGACTTTTCCGGTAGGAGCAGCTTAAGAGTAATAGCCGCATGGTCCGAAAATGAGTATACTTGGATTCTCCCCTCACAGTTTGCTGGGACCAGGGATTTGGAAATTTAAAAAAAATCTATTTGGGATGATGAATTATGTGGGGGCGAGAAAAAGGAAAAATCTTTATCCCCTGGATGGAGCAGTCTTCAAATATCAGTCAGACCAGATGAGTCCATTAAGGCCTCTAGGGAAACCTTCACCCTCGTGGGCCTCTTCTGCTCAGATTCCGGTCCAACAACAAATCCAAAACCAAATTATAATCTCCCCCCATTATTACTGGTACAAGAATATCTTCCTGCAAAACTCAAGCTAGTTCTTTAAAGAATTTAGGATCATCTATATTTGTCCCATAAACATTTAAGATGGAGAGTTTGGACCCTCCTATAGTGATCAATGACTTTGCCCACCTCCTTGCCAAATCATTCTATTTGGATTCTACCTTAATGCCTAAGGATTTGCACGCTAATATTGCTATGCTAATTTTTTCTGATTTGCAGGAGATTGCCCTAGCAAGTGGAATTGCTTGTCTTCCAGTTTTTGAGTTTCCACTAAATTCAAATGAGTTTCCTGCAGAAGGTTTACATCAGCATGTTGGTGCTTACAATACGAAATAATCTTTTTCCTTTTAGCAGGAGTTTTGATACCCTTGACATTCAGAGATAATATATTTAAGACATTAGCCATTAGTCAATTATACCAGAAGCTAGCAATATACACATGGAGGTCTGTCTTGAAGGACTAGAAAGGGGGACTGTTACTTCTGGAGAGAAATCTGCAACTGTGATTATATACTTCTGGTAATTTTCTAAACAGAATTCTTTGTATTAAAGCTACTTAATCTGTGAACCCACTGTTTTTTGTTGGATCAGCTAGGGCCTAGTAGCATCAATTAAAGTTTGAATTTAAAACAGAGGAGAACTTTCTGGTTACATTTCATACCCAGCAGAGAGCTTGTAGTTTAAATTGAATAGTCACTCAGGGCCAAGTAACAGCAAAGTACTTTTAGTTTAAATTTAACACACAGAAGAGAGCTTTCTGGTTACATTTGGAACCCAGCAGAGAGCTTGTAGTGTACATTTAATAATCACTCAGGGCCTAGCATCAGAAAAGTACTTTTAGTTTTAAAACACAGAAGAGAGCTTTCTGGTTAAATTTAGAACCCAGCAGAGAGCTTGTAGTTTAAATTTCATAAGAAGTTAGAGCCTAGCAGCAGCTAAGATCTATAATTTAAATCAAATCAGAATTTAGTTTACCTCAGCAGCACAAGACAGGGTACTGTGTAGCAGCCCTCTTTTAATAAGTGTTATTTCCCTCCTCCCTACCCACACCCACCCACCCCTTGGATAATCATAGCTTTATAGGTACTTACACATCTTAAAAGACAGGAGGTGCTTTCAGGTGAAGCTCATTACACTAAGGACCTGAGATTAATTAAGCTTCAGGTGAACAAGGTATATTAAACGTATTAGGTACAGTTTTATTGGTATAAATACCCATAGCAAGTAAGAACTTAAAGATCTAGACACAAACTTAAAACTAAGATGCAGACAGCAGTCCAGCAGCGGGATGGGGGCTTTCCAGTCTTTTGCATTGAGTGTCACATGTATGATTTTCTCTCAGTTGGTGAGAGGTCTTACGTGTGCACTAGGTGCAAGGAGCTCTTTGCTCTCAGGGAACAAGTCCGTTCTCTAGAGGCTAAACTAGCAGACTTGGAAAACATAAGACAGACAGAGAGGTACATAGACAAGACCTACAGGGATATAGTCCTGAAGTCCCACCTCCAGTCTGGCAGCACCTCTGTTGCCATGGAGGAGAGAGGTCAGGTGACAGGAGAGCATCACCCTGGTGTGGCAGGAAGTGATCCTGTAACTAGGACCTGTCCTCCAGGTGATGTAAAACCCTATCACACCGAGGAAGTTTCTCCAGGGCCATGTGCCCATGAGGGAAGAGTTAGGACAGCCGTTATAGTTGGTGATTCGATCATTAGGCATGTAGATAGCTGGGTGGCTGGTGGACATGAGGATCGTCTGGTAACATGCCTGCCTGGTGCGAAGGTAGCAGACCTCACGCGCCACCTAGATAAGGTCTTAGATAGTGCTGGGGAGGAGTCTTCTGTCTTGGTACCGAGGAGTTTTCTGTCTTGGTACATGTCGGTACCAATGACATAGGAAAATGTGGTAGGGAGGTTCTGGAGGCAAAATTTAGGCTTTTAGGTAGGAAGTTGAAATCCAGAACTTCCATGGTAGCATTCTCCGAAATGCTTCCTGTTCCACGCGCAGGACCTAAAAGGCAGGCAGAGCTCCGGAGTCTCAATGCGTGGATGAGACAATGGTGCAGAGATGAGGGTTTTGGATTTGTTAGGAACTGGGGAACATTCTGGGGAAAGGAGGGGCTCTTCCGAAGGGATGGGCTTCACCTTAACCGGGATGGAACCAGGCTGCTGGCATTAACCTTTAAAAATGAGATAGAGCAGCTTTTAAACTAGATAATAGGGGAAAGCCGACAGTTGCCCAAGAGCGGATGGTTCGGAAGAATGTATCCTTGAAGGATACTACCAAAAGCAGAGAGGTTCCACAAAAGAGTAAAGTAGCCCAAATGCCCTCAAGTATGGAGCAGACAGAGCTTAAAGATCCCAATTTACCCATGTCTAACAATAGCCAAATTAACATGAATAAAATACATTCTCTAAAATGCTTGTATGCAAATGCTAGAAGTCTAAAGAATAAGATGGGAGAGTTAGAATATATAGCACTAAATGAAAGGTTAGATATGATTGGAATATCAGAGATATGGTGGAATGAGGACAACCAGTGGGACACTGTGATACCTATGTACAAACTATATCGTAATGATAGAGCTGATCAAATTGGTGGAGTGGTTGCGCTCTATGTTAGAGAGGGCATTGACTCAGAAAGGATTAAAGTTTTGCAGGAAACAAAATCTGCTGTAGAATCTATATGGATTGAAATTCCATATAAAAGGGGGGAAGGCAATGGCAGTGGGGGTGTACTATCAAGCACCTGGCCAGAATGACCAAATGCATGATGAAATGCTCAAAGAAATCAAGGAAGCTAACAAAAGTTACAGCGCAGTAATAATAATGGGTGATTTCAATTACCCCGGTATCGACTGGGTCAGTGTCACTTCAGGACATGCTAGGGAGATAAAGTCCCTAGATTAAATAAATGACTGCATCTTGGAGCAGCTGGTTCATGAACCGACCAGAGGGGAAGCCATATTAGACCTAGTCCTTGGTGGAACACCAGATCTAGTGCAAGAGATAAGGGTGTTGGGGCCACTTGGCAATGGTGATCATAGCATGAACGCCTTTGATTTAATTAGTGGAGGAGGGATAGTAAGGGAATCCACCGTACTACCTTTTAACTTTCAAAAGGGAGATTATGATAAAATGAGGAAAACAGTTAAGAAAAAACTAAAAGGAGCAGTTGCAAAGGTTAAAGACGTACATCAAGCTTGGGTGTTGTTGAAAAATACTATCTTGGAAGCCCAGACCAGCTGTATTCCACGCTTTAAGAAAAGTGGAAGGAAGTCCAAAAAACTGCCAGCATGGTTTAAAGGTGAGGTCAGAGAGGCTGTTGTTGACAAAAAAAGCATCTTTCAGGAAATGGAAAAAAGAGCCAAATGACGAAACCTGGAAACAGCACAAGCACTGGCAAGTCAAATGCAAGGCATTGATAAGGCAGGCAAAGAGAGAATTTGAGAAGAAGCTTGCTGCAGAAGGAAAAACGCAAAATAAAGACCTTTTCAAGTACATTCGTAGCAAAAAACCTGTGAGAGAGTCAGTTGGTCCATTAGATGATAAAGGGGTTAAAGGAGCACTAAGAGGCGACAAGGCGATAGCGGAGAGACTGAATGAATTTTTTGCTTCCGTCTTTACTGAGGAAGATGTAGGGATGTTACCCATGACTGAAGTGGTATTTAAAGGTGCGGAAGAATTGAAGGAAATATCGATACATCGGGAAGATGTCTTACAACTATTAGATAAACTGAAGAGTAGCAAATCACCTGGGCTGGATGGTATACATCCAAGGGTGTTGAAAGAACTGAAATATGAGATTGCAGACCTGCTATCAGTAATCTGTGAACTATCATTAAAATCATCTCTAATACCTGAAAATTGGAGGATCGCCAATGTAACACTAATTTTTAAAAAGGGTTCCAGGGGTGATCCGGGAAACTACAGACCGGTGAGCCTGACGTCAGTACCAGGAAAAATGGTAGAAACCATCATAAAGAATAAAATTACTCAGCATGTAGATAGTCATAACCTAATGGGAGACAGCCAACATGGCTTTAGACAAGGAAGATCTTGTCTTACTAATCTGTTATGTTTTTTTGAAGGAGTAAATAAACAGGTGGACAAAGGTGAGTCAGTTGATATTGTGTATCTGGACTTTCAGAAAGCCTTTGACAATGTCCCTCATCAGAGACTTTTGGCAAAACTAAAGAGTCATGGGATAGGAGGTGGTGTACTATTGTGGATCAGGAACTGGTTAAAAGATAGAAAGCAGAGGGTAGGGCTAAATGGCCAATTTTCCCAATGGAGAAAGGTGAATAGTGGTGTACCCCAGGGATCTGTGCTGGGTCCGCTGCTTTTTGACATATTCATAAATGACCTGGAAAGTGGAATAACGAGTGAGGTTATCAAATTTGCAGATGACACAAAACTATTTAAAGTTGTTAAAACCCAAGAGGATTGTGAAAAATTGCAAGAGGATCTTGATTAAATTGGAAGACTGGGCATCAAAATGGCAGATGAAATTTAATGTGGACAAGTGCAAGGTTATGCACCTAGGGAAGAACAACCCAAACTATGGTTACACGATGCAAGATTCCACATTAGGAACCACCACCCAGGAAAAAGATTTAGGCGTCATTGTGGATACCATGTTAAAACCCTCGGCCCAGTGTGCAGCGGCGGCCAAGAGAGCAAATAGAATGCTAGGTATGATAAGGAAAGGAATGGAAAATAAAATGAAAGATATTATAATGCCTCTATATCGTTCCATGGTGAGACAGCACCTTGAATATTGTGTGCAATTCTGGTCACCGTATCTTAAAAAGGATATAGCGATTTTAGAAAAGGTTCAGAGAAGAGCCACCAAAATGGTAAAGGGGATGGAAGGATACTCCTATGAAGAAAGGCTAAAAAGGTTAGGGATCTTTAACCTGGAAAAGAGACGGCTGAGGGGAGATATGATAGAAGTCTATAAATTAATGAACAGAGTGGAACGGGTAAACGTAGATCGATTGTTTATGTTCTCAGAATATAGAAAGACTAGGGGACATGCAATGAAGCTACAGGGTAAACTATTTAAGACTAATAAAAGAAAATATTTTTTCACTCAACGTTTAATCAAACTCTGGAATTTGTTACCGGAGGATGTAGTAAAGGCTGTTATTGTAGCTGGGTTTAAAAAAGGTTTGGACAAGTTCCTGGAGGAAAGGTCCATAAATCATTATTAAGAAGTGACCGAAGATATCAATGCTTGACCCAGTACAAGCATTGTGGAACTTATGTCTCTTGGGGAAACTGCTAGGTACATATGACCTAGATTGGCCACTGTTGGAAACAGAATACTGGGCTTGATGGACCTTTGTCTGACCCAGTATGGCATATCTTATGTTCTTATGAGGTTATAATCTGTGTACCATTTACCCTCAGAGAGCAACCCTAAACCCCAATAACCTGGGGGCCCCATTCAACAGGTAAGGCAACCCAGTAAAAGCGAGAGACAGTTACAAAGAGACCTATCTCTCCATGGCCCACCTCTGACCCAATCCAATCTTACACTTTCTTTGCTAATACATATCCAAGTTCTCAACAAATAACAGATAGGTGGAAATTATCGCTATATTGTGGACCCATAAACAATTTGACCATCCACCTTTGTGTCCTGTCCAGTGTCCAGCAACACATTCCAAGTGATGGCCTCATATGGCTTTACAGCTCCACTGGTAGCTGGATCCACCACGTTGTCAGTCCTTAATGAGGCTATCAAAATCCTTTAATATCCATAACTGTCACTCCTGACCATCTCATTGCATTACTAATGCTTCTTGATCCGAAATAAACTGCTCCAATGCTGATGGATCTTCAAACGTCTTCGTCGCGTTGTTTAAAGTTACCTTAAAGCATGCAGGATAAAACAAGCCAAAGCGCACCTGAAGTCGCATAAGCCTAGGCCTGAACATTAGAAATTGCTTCCATTTGTCGACTGTTATTTTGCTGAAATCAGGGTAAAAAGTGATTTTGTGACCCTCACATTGCTTTAGCAGCAGACATTATTAGCGATACCTGCTGATATCTTAATACACAACAGATTAGAGGTCTAGGCTTCCTGCTTTGTTGCGTTGAGATCGAAGGAACATGGTGCGCTCTTTCTAGCTCGAATGGCAAAGCAAAGTCTATTTTTAACAACTTGGGAATCAGCCCTTGAAGAAAAGCAATAGTATTGTTTGCTTCCGCTCCTTCAGGCACTCCAATCACACGAATATTGTTCCTTCTTACCCTATTATTCATATCTTCCAGGGAGCGTTCCAGAAAGCCTATCCTCCATGCTATTTGATCATGCAGCCGGTGCCGCTCTTTATGCTCAGCTATTCGATTCTCAATTCTATCGACTCTGCTCGTAATCAACAGCATTTGCTCCTTCATTTCTTTTATCTCAGCCTGGAGTTTGTTGAGGGATTCTCCATTTGCTTCCACTCTGCAGTGAATTGCTCGCACCTCCTTGAGGATTTCTTGAACGCCGTCTGACGAATCTTGCTGTGATGCCATTTTAAGAGGGGATAATGGATCCGTCTTCATCCTTTTTGTACCAGTTCCCTTTGGATTTGTAAAGTCTAAACGGGTCTGTTTGCTGTTGGCCATCCTTTAGGACACATCCACCAAAATTAAAAGCTCTAAGAATCTTTTTGTTCTCTGAAAACAGGATTCTGTGTCAGGGTCAGAGAGAGCTAAGCTCTTATGCGGCCATGTTGTATCCTGGTTGGCTCCACCTCCTCATGTGGACCATTTTTTTAAACACTCACATTTCATGCAGTATGTCCCACTCTCACACAAAAAATCCTCTATTATTTTACCTTTCAGACCTTTGAATCAGGCTTTCTGGAGACATAGTTCCTCAGCCACTTTAAAACAGGTCTGCACCCTTTGAATCCCTGGCGGTCTCAAACAAACCCAGGTTTCCAAAGGGACACCCCTGCTTCCAGAACATAACCACAACATTGTCATGGTGTCTCCCTGGAGGCACCAATCAGGTGTCGAATCTCCAGTTTCCCCACAGCTTAGGATACCAACTCTGAAGTAAACTGGACATTGGATGTTTTAAATGGTTGCCAAGGCAATGCCTCGTAAAATATACTCAATGTTACAATAAAATCATTAAACACTTCCCCAAAAGTAATGTCTATATCCTGCTCAAACTCCCACTACTCTCTTCCATATAACATAGACTTCTAAAACAGTTATAACTCCACAACAATTTTCCCCTGTAAAAATATTTTTTCCACCTCTGACTACCCTCTCTGTTTCTCCCTCATAGGTTGGAGAAAGTTGCCTCAGGCCAGAGGGCTGGGGGTTCAAATCCCACTGGAGGACAGCAAACTTGGACTGGAGGGATTGGGGTTTCTAGTCCCACAGGTGCTCCTTGTAGCCTTGGGCAAGCCACTTAACCCTCCGTTGCCTCAGGTACAAAATGTAGATTGTGATCCCTTTGGAGACAAGGGAAATATATACCGTACCTGAATGTACACTGCTTTGACCTGGTGAAAAACGGTATACTATAAGCATTGCTAAATAAATAAGGTCCCCTCAGATCCATCAAAGTCATTTTTACAGCCTCTTTACTGTGCTACAGTACTTCTGCCAAAGTGGGGTATTGGACCTTTAAATTTTTGGCATTGAACTCCTCATCCCTCCCATTTAAGAGTCCCTTCAGGGTCCAGGTTGTCCTCGGCCCAACTTCACCAATTTTTTAAAAGACTGTCCCTTTAAATGTTTAAAGTAAGTACAGATCAATATTACTACAAAGTCCTTCCAACCTAACCAAACATCAGATCACCACTTCTTTCACTTTTTTAGCCTTTAATTTTGATGTTGCGGCCCCTTTAAGCAGCTGGAGCTCAGCCGAGCACAGCTCCAGTTTTCTCAGGTTCAATGCGGCTTGGCTGCTCATGCAGCCACGGACCCTGGCTCCCTCCGAACACTACAATTCAGCATGGGAGGCCCCACACCAGACTCCCAGCACCGTGGAACACTGCAGAACACCACGGCCATGTCCCATCTTTATTTTTATTTTTTGTAATAAATAAGCTGGCTTTCACTCGCAGCCCTCCCGATGCCGCGAACATCAGTGGCCCTCCCCCCTGAGGCACCGATGCAGTTTGGACTCCATCGGTGATGGGTCAGGCCCCCAGCACCACAGACCCCAGGTTTTTAATTTTGTTTCATACTATTCACAATAACATTATATGCAACCTGGATACAAGCCAAACTTTTCACCACTGGCTCTGAGAAGGAATCCTCACTTAACAGAGACCTCCACCATCTCTTAGAAGTTGCGGTCATGTTCTCACCCTGAATTTTGTCCATGTATATGACTGGGTCAACACTGGATAGGTGGATCCATCAGGCCTATAGAGAGAAGGTGAATCATAAATAAATAATGCGGTATTATGAACCCGCTTCTGTGCTCTAGAAATTTAGATATCCAGGAGTTCATCTTCTTCAGGGTTTTTTTTTAATAGTGTCTGGGTTCTTTGCCCTTGCTAGACTTATTGTCCTGTGCCAGACTTATTGCCCTTTGCACAGTGCCAGACTTATTGCCTTGTGCCAGCCAATTCTCACCTGTGGGAAGAGGTTTATTATCTGAGTCAAGTCTGACTAAGCTTTCTTATGGAATTCTATGCTGTGAGTTGTGACAAGGTCATTGCCATACAAGTGAATTATTTGGACATTAGGAAGAGCAAAACATCTATTCATGTTGATGACACTGGCAGCAGCTGGTCCCATAACATTTTTTGGATTCACATCCATTGGAGTTTTAAATTCCAGATTGCCAGACCAAGGTGTGGTCCAATGCCACAGAAGAGCCTTTTGGCTACAATAATGGGAAACAATTCTAAGAATATGATGTCCCAGGTAAAGATAGAAACATAGAAACATGATGGCACAAAAAAGACTGCATGGCCTATCTAGTCTTCCCTTCCATATCAACTACTATAGCCCCTTTTCTTCCTTTAGAGATCTTCTGTGTTTGTCCCATGCTTTCTTGAATTCATATGCTGTCCTTGTCTCTACTACCATTAGAAGAAAGGTAGGACAGAGGTGATATGATTTATTTATTTACATTCTCTAATATACTGCGCTATTCTGCATCAGTGCTGTTTACATTGAACAAACTGAAATTACATCAAACAGGAGATTATAACTTGGAGATAAATATTTTACAGGGAACATGGGCTATGGAGGGTTAAGTGGCTTGCCCAAGACTACAAGGAACACCTGTGGAACTAGAAACCCCAGTCCTTCCAGCCCAAGATTGCTGTCCTTTAGGGGGATTTGAACCCCTGACCTTCCAGCCTGAAGTACCCTGCCCCAACCACTAAGCCACTCCTCCACTCCTTGATTGAAAGGTTTAAATACCTCCATGCCATAAATGTACAGGAGGAGAGCCTCTTTCGATTGAAAACAAGCTCTGCTATGAGGGGACACAGGATGAGGGTGAAAAGGGATAGACTCAGAAGTAATATGCAGAAATATTTCTTTATGGAAAGAATGGTAGATGCAAGGAATAGTCTCCCAGTGGAGGTGGAAGAGATGAGGACAGTATCTAAATTTAAAAAAGCATGGGGCAAGCATACGCTCTCTAAAGGAAAAAAGGGGTCTCTTGTAGTGGTTAATATCGAAGGGCAGATTAGATAGGCCACGAGGTCTTTTTCTGCCATCATGTTTCTATGTTACCTCCACTGGGAGACTATTCCACTCATCTACTGCTCTTTCCGTAAAGAAATATTTCTGCATATTACACCTGAGTCTATCTTCTTTCACCCTCATCCTATGTCCCCTCATTGCAGAGCCTACTTTCAATTGAAAGAGGCTCTCCTCATGTGCATTTATGCCAATGAGATATTTAAATGTCTCTATCATATCTCCTCTATCCTGCCTTTCCTCTACATATTGCGATCTTTAAGTCTGTTCCCATATGGTTTATAACGAAGACCACTGGCCATTTTGGTAGCCACTCTCCTGTTTATATCCTTTTGAAGCTGTGGTCTCCAGAATTGCACACAATACTCCAAATGAGGTCTCACTAAAGATTTATACAGAGGTGCTATCACCACCTTTTTTCTGCTGGCCATTCCTCTCCCTATGCACCCAAGCATCCTTCTGGCTTTCACCATCACCTTTCTGTTTAGCCACTTTGAGGTAATCAGAAACAATCATGCCCAGGTCCCACTCTTCTTTTGTAGACAGAAGTACTTCACCCCTTATACTGCACTGTACTTCTCCCTTGGAGTTTTGCATACCAAATGCACAACTCTGCATTTCTTAGCATTAAATCTCCACATTCTTGACAATTCTTCAAGCTTAGTTAGATCCCTCTTCATGGATGAGTGCCTTCAAGGGGTCATACCTCTGCCCTTAGATGGCAGATTGACCCCTTGCGGTTGTACTGTGAGATCACTACTAGGGGTCATAGCCACCATTTTGTAGCTTGATGTCTCCAGAGTGAGAGAAGAGCTGATCATCTCCTGCCCTTGTCCACTAGACTACCAGGGAGACCTTAAATTAAGCTCCATGGGGGTTGGAGGGAGAGAAACGGTCATAGAATGTTGATGGAATGTTACTTCTTGGCAGGAGTTTCTTGTAGAGGAAACTTCTGTTTAGGGTATTTCTAGTGGGAGGGTGAGCATGGTGGGTTCCTATTGGGGATTTGATGTTGGATGGATTGGATCAGGGTACGGGTGAGATTGTTTTGGGAATTCGAAAGAGGGGGGGAGGTTATGAAAAGGGAGATTTGGGTTGTGAAGCCATGGGAACTGACTGTTTATTTTTGTTTATTTTAACACCAGGGTCCATGTTGCATACTTCAGCAGGTAGCAAGGATGCACTCACTCTATCTGCCGAGGTGTATGACACGGACCCATAGAAACAGAAAAAAATGATGGCAGATAGACTATATGGCTTATCCAGTCTGCCCTTCCATTCCAGCTACTAGGCTTTACAGTATGCCCTGTGTGGTACAGTAAATGGAGGGCAGATCTTGCAATGCCCCCTGCATTTGCTGCACAGGCTTTCAACTGACTGCAACTTAAGTTTTGGACTTAAGGTGAAGGACGTGCAAAACCTCATTTTAGTAAACATTCTGTATATACCTTTTAATGTAATGTTGCACTATTAAGTGTTTCCTGCATGATGTCCCACCTTGTTTTCTATTTGTTATCTAATTCCTGTTTAGTTCCCATGTAAACTGCTTTGATTTAAAGAAAAGGCGGTATAGAAAACCTGTTACATAAATAAAATAAATGCCCTATGAAAGCGGAAAGCCAGTGTTCAGAAATTGCTTCTCCCACTGATGGGTAAGTTTCTTCATGCTTCATTATCCCAAATTGTAATGGGGTCTATAGAATGTTACCCATCTCTCTCCAAAGGGATTATCAACAGCCCAGAGTTCAGGATTGGGAGGATGTGGTTAAGAACCCAGCAGGCTGCAGGAGGGAGAGAGGCCTGTGGAGCCAGAAGTCCTTCCAAGACAAGCTATGCAAGGGAGTTCTGAGGTAGGAGCTTTAACTGGGGCTGGAGGAAGGGCTGGGAGAACCAGTTTGTGGAGATTTAACAAGCTGGGATAGAATAAAGGCTAATTTTGTGTTCCCTGTACTTCTGTCTGTCCGGTGTTTTAAAGAAAAGCCCTTCTCACCACACGTCGCGCTACCACACAGATACAGAACAGATATTTTAACCTCTCTTAAACAGGGAAATACCTATTGTACCTTAAGAGCTAAATTTTGAAAAGTGACTAATTAAATCTGAAAAATCCAAATACATAAAGCAATGCAACGAAAGTCATATTCTACTAATCCATAATAGCATAAGAAATATAGCAAACTGGATATTTCCTCTCAAACGTTTGGGATATAATAGTGTAAAATGGAAGACTAATTTATTTAGGGCTGTCAAGTCAGTGCTGACTCTTGGCAAGCCTGCTGCCTCTGGATTTTCTTGGCAATGTATCCTGGAAGTAGTGTGCCAGTCCTGGTGCAGACACACTTTGAGTACTGAAAGCAAAGGTTCAAAGAAATTGAAGGCCGCGGGCAAGGTCCCGGCGGCCGCCGGTAACCGGTGGTGCGGTGCGGCGCGGGTCCCTGACCTTGGGGGGGGAAGCGGTGGGAGGCGGGAGACGCTGTGAGGCGTTCTGCATCATTTAAACTGATTGGCTCTGCCACGGGGTAGCGCGCGGCGAGAGCCAATCAGGGAAAGAAAAGGGCTATGTGCTGCGGTGACGGAGATGCCTGTACAGCACATGGTAGAAGACCAGGCGGCGACTGGTGTGTGGCAGCGATCTTGGTGAGTTGCAGGGTTGAAGCGGCGGTGGGGTTCAGTGGCAGCGGCGGCGATCGGCAGCGGTGCAAGGAAAGCAGGACGAGTGGCCTGGGGGTTGATCATCGCGACGGTTTTTGTGTGGAGGCCTACAGAGCGCAAGGTGGGTATCGGGGGGGGGTCTTGGAAGGTGGCCGGTTGAGCGGAGATAGGTAGGATAGGCAAAGGGATTAAATAATTAAGGAGATTATTGGAGCAAAGTCTGGTGTACTGGGATATTAAAAAAAAAAAAAAAAAGAAGAAAGCAAGAAGCGGCTATTTTATTTATAAGGGGGAAAGAGTAGGCCGTGGGACCTGGGAAGGAGGATGCCGGGAGGGAATCGGAGTGTCAGAGGGGGGCCTGTGGGTGGCAAGGCGTCTGCAGAGCAGAAGGCTAAGGGCCGGGCAGGAAAAGGGGGAGGCAAGGGGCGCAAATGGGGTTCAGGTGTCCGGGAGGGGTGTGAGGCGGCGGAAGGGGCTGCTGGGTCGGTTGGGCCTGCAGCTAGGGGACATGGAAGGCCACCAAGAGCGGGGCAGCGGGAGCAGGTGGGGTGGGGGCGACAGCCACGGGGAGGGGCAGGGGCAAGGGGACCATGACAGCTGGGGCTCTGAAGAGCGTCTGAGTGTGGTCGACGGAGGTGGTGTGGGGCGGTTTGAGGGAGAAGAGTCCCGGGTGTTGGCTGTTGGGGATGAGACGGGCCAAGGCGGAAGGGGGGCGTGGAATGTTGCTGATTTGGCAGGGTACGGAGTTCCGGCGGGTGTTGGGGGGGTGGTATGTTCTAGGGGAGTCCGGGTGTGGCAGGGGCTGGGGGACAGCAGGGGTGGGAGCATTGGATGGGGGGTGGACAGGGCCACTCCAGGACCGGCTGGTCAGGGGCATGGCCCTCAGCATGGCCTGAGGTTGTTCCCCCTCCGTTTGTGCATTTTTTGTCTCCACAGGTTCCGACGATGGCATCCCCAGGACCGATTCATGGCAGAGTGCAGCAATGCAGGGCAGCGGGCGGGCCAGCACAGGCGACGACTGCACATGGAGGCCCTGGCAGTGGAGCAGAGGCACATGGAGAGAGTGAGCTGCGGATGGTCGATTAGGCTTGTGATAAGGAAGCTTATCATAGCTCAGGTAGGAGCTATAGAAAAGATGATGTGACTCTGAACAAGCAACCTGTCAGTTCTGGTAGAAGTGAGAAAACAGAGTTTTCACATAAAAGACTACCAGTCCAGAATGCACCAGGTTTCCAGCAGCCATGAGAGGGGCTGAAGTGAGAGAATGTGTGTGCAATCAAGAGAGCTATGAGGTAATCCCTAAGCACTCATCTCAAAGGGCAGGGCCTGATTCAACACAGCTGCGCTGTGTTAGGGAGCAGCATACATTAGAACAGGATAAGAATAGAGCTTATTCTTCAGATAACAGCTACAGAGGGAGGAAGAGATACAGAGACAGCAACGGCTACAAGCACCAGTATCACCTGGAGAAACAGAAGCCAAGCCAAGCAGATAGAGAGAGAAGGAAACTCTCTGGAAGGAAGAGAAGAAAGGCCATTGGAAGGTCTGGGAGATTCCAAGGCAGTACTCATACTGGGAGGTATTCCAAAAGCCAGCAGAGTCCATTGGACTGGATTCAGCCAGAGGAATGGAGTGGCAGAGATAGGAATCACCAGTGGCTACCTGGAAGAGAAGACTGCATGTGGAAGGGACTTTCAGACGAAGGCCAGAAGGTATGTGAGAGAAGATCCAGCGTCCAGGGATCAAGATTGGAAGGCTGGACATCAGAATTGGATTACATATTGGCCAGGCTATACAGAGAGGAATAATGATAGCAGGAGAGGCTCAGGTATGAACACTGATCCAGACCCTATCTATAATAGAGAATGGCAGCAAGGGAATAAGCATTCTCATGATAGTGCCTTAATGAAAGACTCATCTGTGCCAATGTATGATATTGACCCTATGATTGTTGATGCAGGGGGAAATACAGCAGATGAAACTTATTACATGGACTGTTCTTTATCTAAATGCTATTGCTAGTTTTCTATGAGCAAACACATCAGCCATCACAAAGAAACCTAACTTTGTTCTTTATTTCCACTGCAAACAGCTCTTAAAGCAGGATTTGGGCTCACACAGTAGCAGCCAGCCAGCTAAAGGCTTTCAGCTGGTCCATTGATAGTAATTAGGGCTGCACCTGATTGTGTGTGTGAGCAAGGGAGAATCACTGCTGAGATCGGCGTGGAAAATAAGCAGAAGTTAACCTAACCAGCAAAGTTTATTCTTTACTTTGTGCCTTTGTATTTGGTAATTACTTGCTAAGAAAACATTAGCTAATTGCCTGACAAGCTGAAGGTTGTTTTCTGGTTTACTTTGTGACTTTTTGTTATCCATTTTAAACACTGCAAGCAAGTAACCTCATTTATAGTGCTATCAAGCATACATGTGCAGGGTGAATTAAACCCCATCAATAAAAGAAGTATTTTATTGATCTTACCACTTGGTTTCACAACTCAAATTATTGTCATCAGCTGTGTTTGGGAGTGAATGAACTACAATACCCACAATACCTTGCAAGAATCATATGAATATATGCATCGTCAAGATTGTGTAAGTTCTCACCCTAGGCAGCCGTCTGACAGGCTTCACGTGAGGTGCAACCACGACTGGTGCTGGAGTCGCCAGCTGCGGTGGAGACAGGTGAGTTGCAAATGGAGCAGGCTGGTGGAGTCAGCAGGGGGGAGCGTGTGGAGAGGTTAGGGAAGGCTACCAGGAAGAGGCGCCATACATGCCGTCGGAGGCGCAGATCGGAATCGTCCTCGTCTTCGTCCTCGAGTTCATCCACAGGATCATCGGCTGGGGATGGGAAGAGCATAGAGAAGAGCACTTCCGGTGGGAGGACAGCGGCAGTGACAGCATTGTCGGAGTTGTGGGAAGGGGTGCCTAAAAAGTTGAGGCGTAGGATACGGAAGAGGCGGTATATTGACATTTTCCGGCTTTTGGAGGGTCGTAAGCGCTCAGGGGAAAGTAAGAAAAAATGGAAAGAGGATGAAAAGGCTGGGAGGGTCAGAAAGGTGGCGCGGACAGTGGTGAATTGGGTTAGGGCCTTTTTGCGATTGGCGAGTGTGTGGGGTCAGTGGTACCCAGAACAATATGGGATGCTTTTGTCGTATGCGGACTCTATTCTTGAGGCGTCTCAGACGCACGAAGGGTGGTCATGGATGAATTACGACGAGAAGTTCCGGGATAAAATGGAGGAGAACAAGTCGTTGTCTTGGGGCAGCCAGGATATCAACTTGTGGCTCACACAAATGTCAATGAGGTCAAGTACAGCAGGTGGGGGGGGGGGAGTTGTGGTGAAATCCAGGGGGGGAGCTAATGCTGTGGGGAACCGTTCCTTTCGTGCGGGTGCAGTCGGGATCGCGAGCAAGCAGGGGGTTGGGGGGGATGTGTGTTGGAGGTTTAACAAGTCCTCCTGCCCTTTCCCTGACTGCAAATTCCGGCATGCATGTATGATCTGCGGTGGAGGGCACTCGGCGACCAAATGTATTAAAAAGGGACTCTTGAGGAGCGCATTGCCGACTGCCAAGTGAGAGGGCAGTGTTTGGCGTAGCCCCCTCGCCCGTAAGAGTTGGGGTTTTGAGGGAGTGGTTGCGCCTTTATCCTAAAAAGCAGGATAGGGAAGTATTGCTTGGGGGGTTTCGTGACGGATTTATAATTCCAGTGCAGGGTGGGGTCGGGGCCATGGCTGCTAGGAATGGGCCATCGGTACGCCATTTTGCAGATGTGGTGAAAGCCAAATTAGATGGAGAGTTGAAGTTGGGCAGGATAGCAGGCCCTTTTTTGGAGCCCCCGTTTAGGAAGTTTGTTGTGTCTCCATTGAGGATTATTCCGAAGAAAGAACCAGGTAAGTTCAGGTTAATTCATAATTTGTCTTATCCGAAGGGGGCATCGGTGAATGATCACATTCCTCGGGAATGCTGCACAGTACGTTACGCTTCATTTGACAAAGCAGTTGGGCTAGTCTGGAAGGCGGGGTGGGGGGCTTTGATGGCGAAGGTGGACATTGAGGCCACGTTTCGCTTGCTGCCTGTGCACCCATCTTCCTTTCATATGCTTGGTTTCCAGGTCGCAGGAGAGTATTATTTCGATAAATGCATGCCCATGGGCTGTGCAGTGTCTTGTGCGTTCTTTGAGAAGTTTAGTACTTTTCTGCAGTGGGTAGTTGTGCAGCGAGTGGGCTGCCACGATGTTGTTCATTACCTCGTTGATTTTTTGTTTGTTGGGGCGGCTCAGACTTCCCAATGTAGGGCTTTGTTAGAGGATTTTGTCAAGGTAGCTAAGGAATTGGGGGTGCCGCTAGAAGAGGGGAAGATGGAAGGACCAGCGACTAGGATCACCTTTTTGGGCATTGAGTTGGACTCAGTGGAAATGGTAGCGTGCCTGCCACCTGAGAAAGTGGTGAAGCTAAGGGTGTTGGTGGCAAATGTGCTGGTGTCAGCGAAGTACACTTTGAAGGAAATGCAAGCTCTGATAGAGTCATTGAATTTTGCATGTCGAAACATTCCGATGGGTCGGGTATTCATACGGCAGTTGGCGGTGGCAACGGCAGGTGTGTTTAAACCGCATCACCGTATTCGGATTACCAAGAGCATGCATGAAAACTTATTAGTGTGGGATGTCTTCTTGACTGATTTCAATGGGTCGGCTGTCCTGATGGAGGAAGAGCGTTCAAGTGAGGAGTTGCAGTTGTACACGGATGCGGCGGGGGGCGCGGGATTAGGTATTTATTTCGGAGGGGCATGGTGTACAGGGAGTTGGCCAGCAGCATGGGGAGATGAGGGACTCTTAAAGAATATCACGTTCTTAGAGCTGTTCCCGATTTTGGTGGCTTTGGAGTTGTGGCCAGGTAAGTTGAGTAACAAAAAAGTGGTATGGTGGTGCGACAATGAAGCAGTTGTGAGTGTGTGTGGTGAATAATTATACGCCTCGGTGCGGCCAGGTGGCGGCCTTGATGTGCAAAGTTGTGTTATCCTGTTTGCGTCGGAATGTGACATTGAGAGCACGGCACATACCGGGTCACAATAACGGCATTGCTGATGCTCTTTCCCGTTTGCAGTGGGATCATTTCCGGCAGCTGGCACCAGAGGCAGATGCGGTGGGATTGGAGGTCCCTTGGAGCTTATGGAGCTGTGGCCTGTGGAGATGAAAGAGATGCTGTGCAACTCGGTGGCTGAAAAAACTTGGGAGGCATATTGCAGAGGCTGTGAGAGGGTGGTTGAATTCTTGCAGGAGTAAGGGTTGTGTGGGGGGGTGGTTCCGGATCAATTACTTGGGAGGTACATAATTAGTGCGAAGAGGCAGGGCGCGTCTCAGGGGTCTGTTAGGGGGCACTTGGCGGGCTTTGTTTTTTTCGCGAAAGCGGTGGGTTGGGCCCCATCGGGCGAGGGATTTTTTAGTGAGGAAGTTGATGCAGGGATGGGGGCGGGCGAGGCTGGTTATGCCAGATCGGCGCCGTCCGGTAACACATGACTTGCTGAGAGGTCTGTGTGAGGCCTTGCCGGCGGGTGGCGGCTTCAGGGTACGAAGCCAAGCTATTTAAGGCAATATTCTGCTTGGCCTTTTTTGGGGCGTTCCGGGTGGGGGAATTGGTAGCAGAGTCCACAAAGAGGGGTGTGGGGAACAGCTTGCAGAGGCAGCATGTGCACATGGACGGGGATTGCTTGAGGGCCCTGTTGAAAAGATCGAAAACGGACCAGCGAGGCAGAGGCCGGTGGGTGGTTCTGAGAGCGATAGAGGGGGACATGTGCCCAGTAGCAGCAATGCGGTTGTTCCTCGAGGATCGCCCGTTGGTTGGGGGTGGGCTTTTTGTGCATGAGGGTGCCTTGTTGGTCACAAGTGATGGCGGTGGTGTTGCGTTTGGGGCTGCGGAGGATGGGGGAGGAAAGCTAGCCAATTTGCGGAGCATTCCTTTCGCATTGGGGCAGCGACTAGCGCAGCCAGTGCTGGCATGTCAGGACTACAGATACAAGCAATTGGAAGGTGGCGGTCCAGAGCTTTTCAGAATTATGTTCGGTTATGAGAGGGCTGGGGGGGGGGCGCTGATAATTAACCATTGTTTTCTTTTCCAGATCTGGACGGAAGTGTGCTGGGCTGTTGGATGTTGGGGCATTCGTTTGTGTTCTGGGCGGGACGGCATGCGGAGGCGAGGCCTATCGGGCAGAACCTGGGGTTGGAGCCTGCAGCGGTGGTCGTTTCATGGCTGGGAGAGAGGGGGCTAAAATGGCCTCAGCTGATGCCCTTGCTGCGTCACCATGCACGTTGGAGGACACCGCCAAGGTTCCTGCTTTTGCATTTGGGAGGAAATGATTTGGCGTCGTGGACCTGCAAGCAGTTGATCAATGCTGCAAAGAGGGACTTTGCTCAAATATTGGCAATGTTTGAAGGGGTGGTGCTGATTTGGTCGGATGTCATCCTGAGGCCGGTGTGCTGGGGGCAGCGGCGCTGGTCTCGCGGGTTGATGAAGATCAATAGGCAGATCGGGAGGTGGGTGGTGGAGCATGAGGGATATCAAGTCCAGCATGATTGGGTGGATGTGGCTTGTTCCGGTCTGTACAGGAATGATGGCGTACATTTGGCCCCGGTGGGGGTGGTCCTTCTCCTTAACGATTGGCAGGAAGCTTTGGAGCGGGTGGTGAGGGGCAATGCGGGCAGGTCACAGCTTGAGCCCAGGTAAGGGGGGGGGCGGCAAAGCCACAGGGTGTGACTATGCCGGTGGCGGGATCCCAGAGGTTTCCGGGGTCCGGAGCCGGAGGCTACTTGAGGCGTGGGCAGGGTGCCCGTGACCCGGAGAACCCAGAGACGACTTTTGCTAGTGATATGGTGAAGTCGGGCAGGGGTGGTAGTATCTGGACCGGTGGTTACTGGGCCAGTTGCGGAAGCGAGGTCACCTTGCTAATAGTATGGCGGGTGAGGTATCGCTCCGCTGGGGGGGGGATAGTTGGCTAAGTTGTTGTTCTTGTTAAAATGTTTAAAGTGTTACTTGGGCAATAAAGCTGTGACCTGGTGTTTTCCAAATGTGGTGTCTGTGAAGTTTTTGAAAGAGATGCAAGCTAAGAGGAAAAGTAAGGTGGAGGGAGAGCGACGGGTATAGATCTCCGGTTAATTGAAGGCTGCGGGCAAGGTCCCGGCGGATGCCGGTAACTGGTGGCATGGCCTGGCGTGGGTCTCTGCCCTTGGGTGGGTGGAAGCGGTGGGAGGGGGGAGATGCTGTGACGCGTGCTGCATCATTTAAACTGATTGGCTCTGCCGCGGGATAGCACGCAGCGAGAGCCAATCAAGCAAAGAAGAGGGCCATGTGCTGCGGCGACGGAGATGCCCGTGCAGCACATGGTAGAAGACCAGGCGGCAACCGGTGTCCCGCCCTCCCACCCATTAATTGGAGGGTCTGTTGGGGGGTTACAGGGGGTGTCACAGCTGGGGGGGGGGAAATGAGTTGGCGGGATCCCGGAGGTTTCCGGGGTCCAGAGCCGGAGGCTACTTGGGGTGTGGACAGGGTTCCCGCGACCCGGAGAACCCTGAGATGACTTTTGCTAGTGATATGGCAAAGTCGGGCAGGGGTGGTAGTATCTGGACCGGTGGTTACCGGGCCAGGTGCAGAAGCGAGGTCACCTTGCTAATAGTATGGCGGGTGAAGTATCGCTCCACTGGGGGGGGGGGATAGTTGTCTAAGTTGTTGTTCTTGTTAAAATGTTAAAGTGTTACTTGGGCAATAAAGCTGTGACCTGGTGTTTTCCAAATGTGGTGTCTGTGAAGTTTTTGAAAGAGATGCAAGCTAAGAGGAAAAGTAAGGCGGAGGGAGAGCTACGGGTACAGATCTCCGGTTAATGCAAAAAAAAAAAAAAATAAGTTCAATGCATTCAATACTCACAGTGTGGCTGCACCAGGGACCTCTACAGAGGCATAATGATATTTTCCGTTTTTCCTTCATCCCCTTTCAAATAATCTCTACCACTCTCTTATCAACTCTTTAGTCACCTCCCTCCTTGACTATTGCAATCTGTTCCTTGTTGGTCTCCCTCTGAATCATCTCTCTCCCCTTCAGTCTGTTCAAAACTCAGCTGCATGACTTATTTTCTGCCAGTGTTGCTATGCTCATGTAACACCTCTTCTCAAGTCACTTCACTGACTCCCTATCCATTTCCATGCCCAGTTCAAACTTCTCCTAATGAACTAATGAACTACATGTGCATTCATTCTGCAGCTCTTCACTACCTTTCCTCTCTTATCTCACTCTACACTGCTCCTTGGGAACTCTGCTCCTCTGGCAGATCCCTTTTATCTGTGCCCTTCATTCCACCTTGCTGCTCCTTATGCCTGGAACAAATTGCCTGAGTCTGTGCATCAGGCTCCTTCTCTAGCCCTATTCAAGCCCAGACTGAAGATCCACCTCTTTGAGGCTGCTTTTGGATCCCGATGCTCCTCACTCTCTTGTTCACTACTTATGTACAGTATATCTTACCATACTCTGGACCAGTGGTCCTTAACCCAGTCCTCCCGCACCCCCTAGACCAGTCAAGTTTTCAAGATATCCACAATGAATTTCCATGAAATACACTTGTATGCACTGCCTACACTGCATGTAAATCTATCGTATGCATATTCATTGTGGTTATCCTGAAAACCTGACTGGCCAAGGGGCTGCGGGAGGACTGGGTTAAGAACCACTGTTCTAGATCCTGGTTTTGTGAAATTCTTTGTTTTGATTAGATTGTAAGTTCTGTTGAGCAGGAACTGTACCTTACATCAATATGAACAGCACTGTGTACACCTTGTAGCACTATACAGATTATTAGTAATAGCAGTGGTAGTAGCGGTTTTGCTTTTTTAGCACCCACAGCACACTGGGCTGAAAATTTCAATGCATTATCCACAATGATTCCAAGATTTTTTTGGGGGGTGGTATTATTTTATTTATTTATTTTCTCTTATATACTGTGCTATTCTGCATCAGTGTGGTTTATATTGAACAAACTGAAATTACATTGAACATGGCATTATAACTTGGAGATAATTATTTACAGGGAACATGGGCTATGGAGGGTTAAGTGGCTTGCTCAAGACCACAAGGAGCACCTGTGGGACTAGAAATCCCAGTCCTTCCAGCCCAAGATTGCTGTCCTCTAGTGGGATTTGAACCCCTGCCCTTCTGGCCTGAAGTACCTTGCCCCAACCACTAGGCCACTCTTCCACTCCACTGAGTGGTAATGCAAAACCCAGCATTTTGTACCTATAATTGGGATAATTTTCCCTATATGCATCCCTTTGCATTTGTTCCTATTAGATTTCATCTGCTTTTTCAATGCCCAGTTTCTTTTCTGAATTTCACAAGATTGTTTTGCAAATCTGTGCAATCCTCTGCTGTTTAATGGCGTGGTATAATTTTGTGTCATGCACAATCTGATCATCTCACTTGCCACTCTTATCTTTTTATCATTGTGAATATGTTAAACTGCACAGGTCTCAATACAGACCCCTTGGGACATTCCACTACTGACCCTTTTCTATGTGAATAATTGACCATTCAGTCCTATTCTGTTTTTCCTGCCTTTTGGGCAGTTTTCAGTCCAAAATAGGACATTGCCTCCTATCCTATGTCTCTTTAATTTCCTGAGGAGTCTCTCATGCAGTGGTTCATTGAACGCCTACTCAAGATATTGTCACTGTAGATGCAGATGGGTGATTGCTGCTTTACTATTCTTAAGCACAGGCAAATTTTCTGTCCTGTTTGAAGAACAGCAGATACAATTGTTTTATTCTACTTCCATCATGGCCTTTTTGTCCTACTACACTGTAGCCAGCCAGTGGAGTGGAATCGTTGGAGAGGGAATAAGCCTTTCCCCTCATGTCTTGTTACATTTATAGCATTTGGCGATTATGATTTTTTTTGCTAGGCTTATGGGTCAGTACGGGGCAAATCTCTCCTGCCCCAGTGGCAGCATTGGATGGGGGAGGGGGAGGGGGAGGGGGAGGGGGGAGGGGGGAGGGAGGGAGGGAGGGAGGGAGGGGGGCATCTCACCATCAGGACCGTACCTCTGTGTGATGTTCCTCTCCCTTGTATATCAAACTCTTAGCTCTCCAAATAAACTGAATGTCCAAGCTTGTGTTATTAAACACCAGAACAAAACGTTTCTGAATAGATTGTTAGGAAGGTCTCAAATAGGAATGACAGACAAGGAGAGTGAAGCACCATTTGATTTAGTTCATATATTTTTTAGGACATCTTCATTTAGTGTCTTTGGATTAGGTGGTGTTTTATGTTTTTGCACCTGTTTTAATAGCTTATTATGATGCATTGGCAGAATGGTAGCTGAGCTGTTTTTTCTACATTAAAGCATGATTTTTTAAGCTTGGTTGATTTTACTCTTCTAGGTTATATTGTTTTCTGGATTGTATTATTATAGTACACTGTGTATTACTGGATAGCACAGCATGTCAAATTAGGTTAGCACTATTATACTTCTACCCATATTTACTTTTATATTAAATTACATATGTACATTTAGAAATACATATTCTTGTCTTTATCTTTTGTGCTCATGTGATATCTCATGGCTTGCAAATGCAAATGCAATGTGTGCCTTCAAGTCAGTCCTGACTCCTGGCGACCCAGAGGCTCCTGGGTTTTCTTGGCAGTGTCACCAGAAGTAGATTGCCAGGCCTTTCTTCCAAGGCAATGGAGGGTTAAGTGACTTGCCCAAGGCCACAAGGAGTGCTAATGGGAATTGGACCCTGGTTGACTTGGTTACCAAGCCAGTGTTCTAACCACTAGGCTACTCTTCCACTCCATCTCATGGCTTACATGACTATTATTTTTTAATTTTTTGGTGCTATCAAGTCAGTGTTGACTCATAGCAACCCAGCTACCTCTGGGTTTTCTTGCCAGCCTTTTCTTCTGAGGCAATGGAGAGTAAGGTGACTTGCCCAAGGTCACAAGGAGTACAGTGAGAACTGAACCCTTGATCTTCTGGGTAGTAGGCAGTTGCTCTAACCATTAGGCTACTCCTCCACTCCTATGACTATTATTATCTGGTTTTATTATTATTTTGTATTTTTTTACTGTATTTATAATTGTATCTATTGTTTATATTTTTTCATTTTATTGTACTTTGTGTTAGGTAACCCCTCATACAAGTGGATTGTGCCAAAACATGGCCATGTTGGGCTGAATAAACTTCTTCTGTGGCTTTTTATTGACCCATCCTTTCTTGTTTTTTTCTGAAATTGAACCTGTGTCCTTCCTTGTGGCTAGGAGAGAAAGACATCTCTTGAATCCAGTTTCCTCCTCCTCCTACTACTACTACTAATCATTTGTACAGCACTACAAGGCATATGCAGCACTGTACAGAGACAGGTAAAGATGGTCCCTGCTCATTAAAGCTTATAATCTAATCAACATAGAAAACACAACGGCTGGGAACTAGGATATGTCTAGGGGACTGGTCACTGGATACTGTACCTCTGTTGTCGTCTTTGTCTTATTTCTTGCTTCACTTCCACATCGGGTTTATCTCAGTGAAGGGTTGATACCTTGTGGTATTACTTCTACTATTAATCATTTATATAGAGCTACAAGGCATATGCAGCGCTATACAAACATATAAAGAAGACAGCCCCTGCCCATAGAGCTTTCAATCTAATCAAGACAGACAGAACAAAACAAGAGAAACAAGGGGGTTCAAATAAGGAAGGAGACAAGGAGAACAAGGGATTAGGATCCAAATACGGCCTCAAAGAGGTAAACCTTTAGCATGGATTTGAAGAGGGGGAGAGAAGAGACTTGACATAAAGATAGAGGAAGTTTATTCTATGCATAAGGAGCAGCAAGGTGAAAAGATTGAAGTCTGGAGTTTGCAGAAGAAAAGGGCCTAGAGAGAAGAAGCCAGAGGACGAGCAGAGTTCACCAGGAGAGGTGTAGGGAGAGAGAAGAGAGGAAAGGTAATGAGGAGCAGTAGAGCGAATGCATTTATATGTTAGATGGAGAAGCTTGAATTGGATATGGAACCAGAAGATAGATTGAAGAGGAAGGAGATGACACCAAGGGAGACCAGCAAGGAGGAGGTTGCAATAGTCAAGAACAGAGGTGACCAAAGAGTAGACAAGAGCCTTAGTAGTATGTTTAGATCAAGATCACAGACTCCTCTCTAAGCTCCAAGATGTTCAAAGGTTTTTCTCCTCTGGACTTCCCTCTAACCACTGGCAAAGAAAACCACCTTCTTGTGCCCCGACTTCATATTCCTTTTCCCTTTAATTCTTATCTCAGGATCAGACACAGCTGTTACAGTTTAGCTCCCCACTCCTCTACTTCTTTTCTTCTCCAGTCTTCTACACATGACCCTTCTTTTCTAACTCTGAAAATGGACTACTTGGGTTTCTCCACATAGGGAAAGTCCCTCTAATCCAAAAATTCCCTTTAAAACACACCCCAAGAGAGTGGTACTTTTGGGAGTCCTTATTGTGAGACTACGTCTTTCACCAAAAGCCATCTGAGATACCATGACAATAGCCAAAATGCTCTGGCTTGCCTGAGAGGGACTTGTAGCATTGAAATCTCTTAATACTTTTGATGTATTTTGGAGAAATTGTAGAATTAGTGGGTCTTCCTTGGTGATTTTCCACGAGATACTTATGCTTGGGGATTCATTGTACAGGCAGATTGAACTCCTAACAGCAAGTGCATTGTCAAAAGAACAGTCTGTGACCTTGTTGACCCTACCTATGGCTATTAGCTATTCCCTCAACAATCCCTGCATCACACATCATCGTATTGCTACTATATACCGCCTTAGGGCTAGTTGAAAGAAAAGAACAATCATATGTGAGGCTGAGTGGTTCCACAAATTTGGGGAATGTGCAAACAATTCTTCAAAACATAAACTTGCTTCATGTATCTGATAATAAAGCAAAGGAGGCTTTTTGTCCCCAGATACTTCAGAACTTCTCCTGCGTGCACTGTTGTTCATAAAACTATGCCTTACCCACTGCTGTATATTTTAGAGGATAGTTTCTCAGTAGAGTATGCATGAACGCTCCATATGCATTCCCGGCACAATACATTAGAGCACTTCTGACATCTCAATTATACCATCCTAGTTGTGCTGTACTGCCAGGTAATTAATGTTTTCATTCAACAGTCAAATACTAGTTAGAACTTTGTAAGCAGGGAACTAGGGCATTGGTGATATGATGAGGGGATATGGCATTGCAGTCAAAGCTCTGTCTATTCAAATGCACTGCATGACAATCTTTTTGTATTCAGTAGCTATAAAACATGATAGTTTATTTTCGGAAGGTATCCTACTATAGTGCAAAAAACTGAAAAAAATAGTCTGGATTCTGTAGAAAAGGCCACTTTCTTAAAAAAAAACATTCTCTGAATACAGAATTAAAATTATTATGGAGAGAAATTAAAACACAAACTGCAAAACATTCATAATATCTGAACAGGCTTAGAAGAGATTGTGTAAAACATGGCAAGACACACATGGGAATACATGTTACATTTTACAAACTCCAGAAGGAAGCTCTCTTTGATATGATGCAAGATTTACGCCCAGCACTAGCAGTAAATTTGAGAGACTGAGATCATACTACACACACCCTGGCTTAGAAGTGAGGTTCATGACTGTCATAGCATGCGCAAAACTAACCCATTTGGAGAAACTGCTGCGACTAATTTTATAAGGAGCTGTGTAAAAATTACGATCATTTTCCATGCAGAAGTCAACTATTTTCAAGGACTTACGCACCTGATTAGGCAATCCTGTGTGTACTTTATTTAACTGTTCTTCAGTAAGTATGCACATAAGACTAATTGTGTACTTCCACTGTGAGCATGCACATGGGAGGAGCTTGAGTGGAACATGGGCAGAGCCAAATTTATCCATGTAAGTTATAAAATACTATAACTTACACATGTTCTTTAGAAATGTAAGCGTGGGCATTTACACCACACTGAGAGTCGACATACATTTTTGGACACTTATGTCCCTATTTTATAAGAAAAGTAGGCACCTGGTACACTCTGGATGCCTAAAACTAGGTGCTTGGTTATAAAATCGCCCTCATAGAATACAAAAAAAATTTAAATCATGAAAGTTCTTATCATTTATGTGGGAATTTGTAGATATGGATTAACAACAATATATGTGTGTGTGGGGGGGGTATTTTATCAATTTTCCATACATAAGGACCTGTTTTGTTTATGTAAAAGGACTTCTATATAATTTTTTTCACAGGTTGCACATGTTGAAATATGTGAGATGATAAAACTTCATTCTTTTATGTGATGCACATGTATGCATGTTCTTAGATGGAGTTTGGGAAAATCATGAGTGGAGTCAGAAAGTATATGTATTCTTTATAAAATACATATGGCCGAGCAGATGTACGTACGTACTTTTTTACACCAGCTCCCGAATTGGGGTAAATATTTCCGTCTTCAATTTAGCCGCCATGATTTCTGCGGGTTTACCCTAGTATTTTATATCTGATGTGGAATGGTAAGCCACATATGAATATTTGATTATTATAGTAGGTCAAGAGTTATTATTTGATAATTTTCTTTATAACATAGGCATACAATAGATCATTTTTCTGAAAATTTATTAGGTGACTTGTTATGAAAGTACCCCTAAATGACATTTTATCTGACATGCATTGGCTGTCTGAAAATCACTTGTTCTCAATGATGGCTAAGTTTGCTAACTGTGGAGCAATGTTCATACTCTTGGCTGCACTGAGCCAAAGCATTTATAGAGGTATTTATTTAGACAGTTTTGTCTACCACCTTATCCTTCAATCAAAGTGGTCACAACACAATTGGGGGATACATTTAACACAAGGGGATATGAGACACATACACTAAGGGGCATGTTTACGAAACACCGAAATTGTGCGGGGCCCCGTTAGTGTGCCTGTGCCATATAAGGAGTGGGCGGGTCAGGCAGAAAAAAGGAATAAAAACGACCGTACCTGTGCGCGGCGCGCACATTTGCGGGTCCACATTAGCGCGTGGGAAGGCTAAGTGGGGCGCTGCTGGGCACATATAGGAACAGTGCCGTAGCACAACGGTGAAGATACTAACCAATGGTGCAGGGGCCATGGGTTCAATTCCCCATTGTGCACCACAAAAACGCCAGCTTTGAGGCAATAACATTAATGGTTAAAGGTGCACTAGAAGGCACATGAATCCTGTACGGCAGAAAGGGGAACCCTGCTAACCTTTTGCAGCAACAGGCGGCACACTGTTCATATCTGGGCGGCAGAGTGCGCCGCACTGTTAATATTGGGCTCAGAATGCTTTGCGCTGCAAATTGTGTGCATTAGGCGATGTGCTGTTAAGTCCTTGCGGTTTGAGCGGCAGAAGGCGGTGCGCTGCAAATTTGGAAGGCCGAAGGCAGTGCGCCAACGGACAAACACAGGAAGAGAGCCACAGAAGAATGGTGAAGACACTCACCAATGATGCACGGATCAGGGGTTCGATCCCTCACAGTGCTCAGTGCACAGGGCTGGCTGAGGCCGTATGTTTTTGGTGAGTAGTGCTGTAGGGTGGCTTTTAGTTTTCCTTTATTTAGCACAGCTACCAAATGCACTCGCACATCATGTTGACATGAGGCAGCTCATGAGGCACATGTTAGAGTGCACTGTCCGCCAAGGCACCCTTGCATGTCCCCTATAGGGCACCATATATGTTGTGTCTCCGGATAGAGACTAGTGCACCTCATATGGACCTAAACTAAAAGATGGCCTATTGTGTGCCCTATCAACCACACTCAAGGGCACCATGTGGGTATAGTACGCTGTGGGTTGATTTGCTGCCAGCAACATCTGCACATTACAGGTTAAATACCTATGCACCGCCCTACAAAATTACACCACTGTGGGTTTGAACCCATGACCTCTGAGTTCACAGGCAATGAGGTACCCATTGGCCTACAGCTCTATAGCTGCCAGCAAGCCCCTGGCTGGCTGCAGAGAGCCTGCATGTCACCACACAGACAGTCTGTTGTGGTAGCCAGGATAGGGTTAGTCCACCCATACCCATGATGCACTGCACATGCAAATCAACTGTCCACAGATAGACACAGGATCGGGAATGCACCCCGGCATCTCCACAGCTTGGTAGGAGGGAGTGTCCATGTGCACCCACACAGCACCTCGGCCTGGTAGGGTGTACTGAGTGGGTGTTGTACTGGCACAGAGTAGCTACACACCGTCACATTGTGCGGGTACTGTGCTCACCCTGAGTGTGCGTGGAGGCACCCAGGACCAGGTCCACCACAACCTCCGTGGCAGAATGAGGCCATTCCAGAGCTTCACAGCACTATTACTCTGTGAGATAGGTTGTTTCTGCAGAGACACCTTGGATATCTCTGTCGGGCAGAGTCAGGGGTACCCCTTATGTGAGACCTAGGTGGGCTCTTTACCACCATTTCTCCCCCTCATGTTGGAAAGCAGGGTTTCTTATCATCATGCTACCTCCCTGCAATGGTAGCAGTAGGGTGGACCATCAACCCCAGTCCTGCTGTGGGAGAGACACCCTACAGCGCTGTCACAGCAACTCCATACACATCCATAACACAATATCTGACAGACATTATGCCTTGATATGTTAAGTTGCACCCCACCACTATCTGATCTTCGCCTACAGCAAGCCATCAGCCACTGCACAGCGCTCCATCAGGACACACACCAGCTGACATATGTCTGCTAGTTAGTCCTGTTGGAAATGCATGCACCCAGAACTGGGATGGCAGTGCACACCAGCAGTTAAGTCATTGACTGGGCCCTGACACAAAACCCATATATATCACATGGGAGACATACTATCATTCACTATGGGGGTGCCTAGCCATGTTGTCTTCACTGCACAGTCAGGGTGGAGTGCAACCCCAGCAGCACATACAGAGGCCACCATGTATGTGTAGGTGGTGGGCAACCACTACACTATCCCAGTCAGTGCCCTCTGCCCTGTGCAGATGCATCCTGGCCAACCCGCCCTGTCAGAGCTATACCCATGGTACCTTGCTGCTCATTATGCACATTGGCAGGCCAATACTGGCAACAGTGCTGGCAGTGTGGGCTGTGGAAGGTGTTTGCAGCCAACACACACTGTATAGACAGACACACACTCCCACACGTATGCCAGCATTGTGCTACTGTAGAGGCGTTTGTCAGCATTAGCCACCACACCAGTCCTGGGCACAGTACAGGCATGGATATGGTAGCAATACTGTTTTGAGTCACTCCCCAGGGTGGTAAACGCTGTCAGAGACCAGACCTGATGCACCCACTGCAGTCAACAGACAGATTGTCATGATGGAGCTCAAGGAGCAGAATGTGCGTGACGTAGGGATATCTATCTGCCAGTACTCAGAGCAAGTGTTTGGAAGCTGTGTACCGTATACCCAGGTGTAGAGTGACATTGCTAAGGTATTCACATGCTAGTATTGTGAGATGCACACAAGGCCCGATGTCCTGCCTCTCCAGGGGCATTGGCCATTGGGGCCTGTGGGTGTGGGTGTGGGTGTGGGTGTGTCTGCCCCTGTTGGCTGCTGCTTTAACGGCTGAGGTTCCCAAATCCAGCCCAGGGTTGCAACACACTGTTCGCGTTTTCCTGCTGTCCCTCATGAATATGCATTAGCTACATCTACATGCCATGGGGGTGGTGCAGAGATATACAGCACTGGCATTTGTATGGGCGGCAGCATTGAACCTGAATGGTGTGTGGTCCTCTGGGACTGCATTTGTGAGACTCTGCTCTAGGTAATGCCCCTCATCATGGTGTCTGTGATCAGTGGGGTGTAAAAATTGGCATATGAGCAATGCGTATGTCCCCAGCAATAATGGTTTGTCCTTACTATCACGGATTAGTTGTGGGTAAAGATATGTGGACAGGATTGGCAGGGCTTTGAAACTGTGACCTTCTGTTCTTGCACACTGTCTGTGTGCAGTGCGCCACTGTGTTGCCACAGATGTGCTTGATTCCCTGGGCAGTCCATGACTGTACATCCGACAGGGCCTGTCTGTTGCAGTGGACGGTGCCAGCCTGCACATGGCTTGGCCACTGTCTTCTGTGGCTAGCGGCCACTGCCCCCTCCACCACCTGTACTCGTCCGCCAACATGATGGCATTCCTACTCTCAGGGAATGCATTTGCCCTGATTGCATTGTGGCACTCCGGGACCGGATGTGGGGGCTGGGCTGTGGGTAATGCCCATTGTTATGGGGTGTGTGCGGGGTAGGGCAAAATATGGGTGTTTGCACCATGCTTATGTTCCCTGCAATACAGGGGTGTCTGTGCTATCTTTGTTTAGTGGTGGGTAAAACATAGGAACTGGGCTGGCATGAGCCCCAGCTGGGATTTGATCCTATGCCTTATGGTCCTAGAGGTACTGGCTCTGTCCGCTGCACCACAGTGTGTCCACAGAGACAGTGCAGTCCCTGTAGATAGTTAACCTGGCAGGATGGAGTCGCAAACCCTGCTCTGCACATTTTTACTGTGGGCTCATTCACCCTGTCTGGTGACAAACGTGCAACTAAACCCCGGAACTGACCACCGCAGAAGGGGGTTGATATATAAACAAACTGGGCAACCTTGCTATTGATGGGCAACCATAAACACCACTCACAGGGAACGTACGTAACAAGGAAATGTGTGTTGGGAAAGGTCTCCGCTCCGTAGACCCTTCCATAATTCATTTATATTTTTGGTGCTTTCCTGGGTGTGTTTTTTTGGTTTTGCCCTTTACTATCACTGTTCCCCAGCTGACCTCCTCTTTGTACTATTTCTGTGGTGGTCATTTGATATTTGTAATTGCACTTTTGTGCTGTGCACATGTATCACACTGCTCACGTTTTGAAGGTTTCCCCGGTTTAGGTGTACATTGCTGACGAAAATGGTTTCCCTTCCCTTTACATGGCCTCTACCGCGAGTGTTTCACTCGCGCTATTTTTTACTTGTGAATTCAGCCCCGATAATGTGCAGGGCGCCTCTCCCCTCCCCTTCTCTGCCCATAAGCCCTGTCTCTCCGCCCCTCCGGAGCCTTCCTCCGCCCTCCGTTAGCCTTTCCACGCCTCTATCGGACATTTGCGGGCCCGTACTTGTGCGGGGCGCGTTCGTGTGACGTGCACGTGTGCGGTGGTGACCCGCACGTTTACGGGCCATTTAAGTGCTCTTAAGTACTGCTTTTAGTGCGCTATTTTGCGGCGCGCAAATTAGCGGTTTTTAGTAAACATGCCCCTAATAGTGAATATGGGCAATGGAGGATTAAGGGGCTTGCCTAAGACCACAAGGAGCACCTGTGGGACAAGAAGCCCCAGTCCTTCCTGCCCAAGGTTGCTGTCCTCTAGGGGGATTTGAACCCATGACCTTCTGGTCTGAGGTAACTTGCCCCAACCACTAGGCCACTCTGCCACTTGTTGAAGTATGTTTAGCTTACAGGAGAAAAGTACATGTAGACTGCATGTTTGAATACATGTGTATTTTTTTTTCAAGCAGAATTCTATCAGCACAAAAGCAAGGTGCAGTGATTTCACTTTTCAAAGAAAAAGTGCATGCATGATTTTGCTTTAAGAATTGCAACAAAACACATAGGGAAAAGTGCACATGGTCCTAGTTCCAATGTAGAGATTCACAATGATCTCTCTCAGTGAAGTTAGGTAGACAGATAATATTTTTTTAAAGTTCCTTAAGCACCTTGCTTTCAAACCTAGGTATCTAAAAGCTGGAAAGTAAGATAACGTAGCTCCAGTCTCTCAGGTGCAAACTTAGGGGTCCTTTTATTAAAGTGTGATAAGCGGTTATCACCCATTTTAGCAAATATTAACTGTTGGATCTCTAAAGGAAAAAAAAGGACTATAGTACTGACAAGCACAGAAGATCTCTAAAAGAGGTAAAAAGGGGAGTACAGTAGTTGATATGGTTTTTTTTTCTGCTGATATGTTTCTGTGTTAATGTGGGGCCATAGTAACTGTTTCCATACAGGCATGACAATTACTGTGTGCTAATTCCCACATAATTGCAAATCATGTGATGGGGTGGTAAAAAGGCAGATTAGGGATGGAGAGTAAGCATGAAGAGTTTTAGCGCTGGGGAGCATATCGTATGCGGTCAATGTTACAATTAGCAATAGTGCACTTAATGACACCTCAGTGGGTGGCATTAAGAGCATCTGCGTTCATCATGAATGCCCTGCTGAGCATTAGGCCATGTGTCCGTGTGGTACCTGCTAGGAAATGTTGGCTACACCCCCCAACAGTCATTGTGGAGGCTTTGAACGTACTGCGTAATCATTTAAGCACTAAATGCATATTAAGTTCAAAACCCAAATGCATCTTAGTAAAAAGGCCTATTAAATTATAAGCGCTGTGGGGACAGGGAAATGTTTTACATACTTGAATGTAATTCACTTTGAACTATTGCTGGAGATAAATATAAATAAATAAATACAGGTGAGGTGCATTTCGGCACACCAAGTATTTCCCTGTCCCTAGAGGGTAGGGATGTGCCTTCATTAACATGCGTTGGTTTGCTAAGGCACTTAGAACATTTTAATGTGTGGATGTCTTGAAAGAGATACAGCCACACAGGTGTCATCTACAGACCTCTGTCTCAGACAGAGGAACTGGCTGTAGATATCAAAATATTGGGGAAGGAGAGGTGCTGTTGCTAAGGGAATTTCAACTTGTCAGATAAGGTCTGGAGTATCCCATCTGTGGACTCAGAAAGAAGTAGAGAGATTATTTGACTGGTAGAGGTCTGTCTCAGGGTTCCCCGGGAGGGTTTGATGAAGTTCAAGGCCAAGCTAGCCTTGGACTCACCAAATTCCTGGAGGACACGCAAGACAATATTTCCTCCAGAGCCACTTTGGTGGTTTCATTTCTTTCTGACCAGGATAGAGCTCTTGTGTTTCGGAGCTACTTTAAGAACATGTCTGTACCTTTCTGTGGCGCTAGAGTGCAAATATTTCCGGATGTCTGTAAGGCAACTCAGACTAGGAGACAGCGTTTTTTGGCCCTTAAACCTAGGGTGATTGCCTTATCGGCTATTTTTTTTCTTCGATATCCCTGTAAGTGTTTGATAACTTTTCAGGGATCTAGGTTTGTTTTTTTTTATCCTACTCAGCTTGAGGTATTTCTTTGTGATAAAGAGGGGCTTGGCACTAAGTGACTGGGGTGGGTGGTTTGTTAATATAGCTGTCTAGAATTCAAGAGTTATGGCTCTTGTTTTTTTTTTCCTTTCTATATTGTGGTTTTCTATAATCTCCCCATATTGTGGGCTAGGAAGGATGTATTGCCCTATCGTTTTTCTTTTTGCTATGTTCTCTTATTAATAGATCATCTGTATGTTTCTTTATGCTTGCTTTTGTAAGTTTTGTAAAATTCTAATAAAAATTAAAAAAAAAAAGAAGTAGAGAGAATGTGGTCGGCTTTCGAGGGACTCTACTTTGATAAATGTCTATGAAACTAATGAGGAAAGGGATGGTGTCAGATCTAGCACTCACAATTGGAAACACTGAAACCAGTTTTCAACTGGGCAGGCTATATGCTGCTATGGCATATAGCCCTGCCCGCTGACTCCTAAACCTGGCAATCCAATGCCACAATGATGTCACTGAATATCTGGGTTTGGCGCCGTGTGGATTCACCTGCAGAGCCTAACCAGGTAGCGTTGATGTTGAACTGATGCCCGGTTAGCATCTATGGCTAAAATTAGGGAAGCCAAAAGATGGCCTAGTTTTAGGTGCAGATCGCTAACTGGATAGTGGTCCAATATCACCGCTACCCAGTTAGCAGCAGACACCGCCTCCGGTCCGCCCCAGAATGTCCCCAAATGCCTGATGCTAACCAAATAGCATCAGGGCACGTAGGGGACTTAGACGGGGGTATTCAATGGCACTAACCATGTATGTGCCATTGAATATCCCCGTCTAAGGCATTTACAGGTTTATGAGTCTGTAAACCATCTAAATGCCCTTTGAATATCAGGCCCAGTGTGTCTAACATTTGGATTGTGGCTCACCTGGGCAGCAGTGACCATCACACAGTAAGGTTTGATATAAAAGCCGAAACAGAGCCCAGTCACACTATGCTCAAGTCCTGGTCTTCAAGCAGGCTAAGAAAACTGAGAATTACCAGAAGGAAGAGATGGTAGGGTGGAAGGAGACAAGATAAGTAGAAGAACAGTCAACTAAATTGCAAGGAGTTATAAAAAAACAATGGGCCTTTATGTAAGGAAAGTAGATAAAATCAGAGAAAAGAAAACCAGCATAGTTCTCCAAGGAGGTAGATGAAAAAATGTCAGAAAAGGATCGCAGGAAGAAGAGGAACCCAGAAAAGAATATCAAATACCTTTATTCAGTGTTCAGGAGAAGAGTCCCAGGTGACCGACAAAGGAGTAAGTGAATGGAGTAGATTCCTCACTCATCACAGAAGGAAGTGTTTGCAAACAACTTGCAGGACTAAAAGTGGACAAAGTCATCAGGCCAAATACTACTATTACGTACTACTTATCTTTTCTGAAGCGCTACAAGGCATATGGAAATTCTTTATATCAGGGTCTGCCCATAAAATCTAAACATCCTCTTCAGTTAGTGCAGAACACCACAGCACGCGTTATTACAGGCACAGCCAAATGTGAACATATCACACCCATACTCCAGCAATTGCACTGGCTACCGATAGCCGCATGGGTTAGATTTAAGACAACTATAATAATATTCAAGATTATGAATCTATTTTCAGCAGATGTCCTTCATGGATTATTGACCAAGGACTCGACTAATAGGCCTAGATGATCTAACAATATTAATAAACTCCGCTTACCTGCAGGGCACCACAAAACTAAGCAATCTATCTCCAACAGAGCATTATCACTCTCAGTGCTGGCCCTCTGGAACTCCCTTCCGGATGATTTAAGAAATATGAATGACATCAAGGATTTCCGCAAATCACTTAAGACACTCTTATTCATGGAAGTTTAAGATCAAGTTATATAAGAATCCCTGCTCCTTTCACATTTGAGAAAGATTGATGAACTGATTAACTTATACTATATGTATGTCTTGTCTCCCCTTCCCTTATGTTCCATGTAAACCTTCCATTGTATTGTAACCTTTAGTTGAATTGTTGACCACTTTGATTGAAGGATAAAGTGGTATACAAATCTGGTTAAATAAATAAATAAAATAAATAAATATGCAGCACTGTACAGAGGCATGTATAAAACAGCCCTGCTCATAAGAGCTTAGTCTAGTCAATACAGACAATACAACAACTGGGGACCGGATATATCCAGGGGAATGGTAGGGAAACACATTGAAGGTGAGCAGGAGACTGGGGGATCAGGATCTAAAAGAAGTCTCAAAGAGGTGAGTTTTTAGCCTGGATCTGAACTAAACAGAGCCAGAGATGGAGCCTGATATACTGACTCAGGTAGTTTGTTCCAAGCATTATGAGCAGCAAGGTGGAAAGATAGAAGTCTGGAGTTGGTAATATACTAAGGAAAACAAGAGGTTCCATTTCATCAGGAAGGTCTACTGAAGGATATTTTTAACAGGACCCTGGAGAGGGGAAAAGATAGGAACTAGGCTGGTCTCACCTCAAAGGTGGGAAATGCAGTGGATTTGCTACTGACGGAAAGGATAGCAAACTATTTACAGGCCCGTGGGTTGAAAGATCTGAGGCAACATGGTTTTACCAGAGGCAGATTGTGCCAAATGAATCTGATTGATATCCTTGAATGACTGACATGAGGGCATGTACTGGACGTCATCTATCTGGATTTCAGAATGCTTTTGCTACAGTTGCTCATAGTTGGCTCATGAATAAACTGAGTGGCCTGGGGGTGGGTTCCAAAGTGGTAAAGTGAATTAAAATGTGATTGACTGACAGACAACAGAAGATAGTGAAAAATGGAATCCAGTCCAAAGAAAACATATCTAGTGATGCCCTTTGATATATATATATAATGCTCCTGCTGTTTTCCAGGATTCTATCAAATGCATCTTTAGAGATATATTGGGGAGATATGTTGTCATATATCTGGATGATATTATTACCTTCATTGACAACATAGTTAAAGTGTCCTGCAGTGTTTATGGCTAACCGCCTATGGTTATGTTTTTTGTTTAGGCATTTGATATACCACCCTTTACTTACGCATCAGAGCGATTTACATGTATATACTAACAGGTGTTTTTTATTCCCTTGTCCCCGAAGGACTCACAATCTAAGTGTACCTGAGGCAATGGAGGGTTAAGTGGCTTGCCCAAGGCCACAAAGCTTGAGATCACTAAGGCACCATATATACTATCTACTTTGGCTTGAAACGAACCATACCAAGGTGTCAGCTGTTAGGGACTGGACCCATCCACAAAGTCTTAAGGCAATGCAGTACTTCTTGTGCCAGTTTATTAAATGACTCTCTGCCTTAGCCACATCCATGTTATCATTTCCTATCTTTTATCAATAGTGTAAACTATTGATCAATAGTGCAACTATCATGCAATAGCATGCACTATTCATTCATGTGTGAATAGCACGCACTATTGAACGATAGTGATAAACAATACTGCATACTACTGACAAACTATGTAAAATGATGAAATAAATGTAAATGAAACAAAACGAAATGAAAGCTTTCAACAAATGAACTTGAACCAAATTTTTTTTTGTTTTGCCCGATGGTCATCTTGCGATTGTTCAGCTACTATTACGAGGTAAGTAGCTTATGCCAAATGACATCTGTTGTACACCATCTTGGATATATCTCTTCATAAAGGCAGTTAACAAATCCCAATAAATTAATAAATAATCCCCCTTCTTTTTTTTCTGCTCTATTGCAATGATCTTATATTCTATTTGCATCCATTGCAGAGAAGTATTCTTCCTGTTATTAGCCATTGCAGTACTAAGTTGGGCTGCTTGACCAATTGATATATACAGTTTGCCAGATCTTGGCAGAATGATGCAAACTGTTTGAGCCATCAATTGATCATTCCATCTGGACAATGGCTTTTACTGTTTGGGAATTTTAACAACCTGCTTTCCAACGCTATTTTTGTTACTTCAGGTCATTCTACATGTTTTATGTTTGCCTTTTTTAGTAGGGTGACCATTCTGCTTCTCGATTGTGCTCCTCAGTGTCCTTTAGATTTCTCCAGAAGGTTTCTGTTTCAGCTTTAGTGAATTCCATTTTAACCATAGTAATGATCTTCCTCCAATTCCCCATTAAACTCTTTTGAGTTCTCTTTAAATGGTTTATTTTATTATCTCTCTTTTCTCTTCATATTTTCACAGATTTTATACTTATTACTTTTTGTTTATTATTGGAAGACATAAATTTAAAGTCTTATCTTAATGCTTTGGGTCTTCATCATTGTTACTGATGATCATAATCCTTTTAGATACCCATCTTTCAGGGACAGTCCTGCATGCAATGAGTTTCTTTTCCCTTTACTATGTTTTTCAAAGGAGGAGTTGTTACCCACCTCCTTTTCTTCCAGCCCTGTGTTTTCATTGGTAGGACTACCTGCTGCAGGATAAACAGCATCCAAGAACAGTAACAGTCTCAGACCAAGAAGCAACCAGCAACTGTAACACGCCTCTCCAGACAAACTCTATGCTTCCAAGAAGGTGTTGTTTAAAAATACTATCTTGGAAGCCCAGATCAGCTTTAAGTAAAGTGGAAGCCCAGACCAGCTTTAAGAAAAGTGGAAGGAAGTCCAAAAAAACTGCCAGCATGGTTTAAAGGTGAGGTCAGAGAGGCTGTTGTTGCCAAAAAAAAGCATCTTTCAATGGAAAAAGGAACCAAATGATTCAAACTAGAAACAACACAAGCACTGGCAAGTTAGATGCAAGGTATTGATAAGGCAGGCAAAGAGAGAATTTGAGAAGAAGCTTGCTATGGAAGCAAAAACACATAATAAAGACTTTTTCAAGTACATTCATAGCAAAAAACATGTGAGAGAGTTAGTTGGACCATTAAATGATAGAGGGCTAAAAGGGGCACTAAGAGGGGACAAGGCCATAGCGGAGAGACTGAATGAATTCTTTGCTTCTGTCTTTACTGAGGAAGATGTAGGAATTCTACCCATGACTGAAATGGTATTTAAAGGAGATGCTGCGGAAGAATTGAAAGAAATATCGATATACCGGGAAGATGTATTACAACTATTTGATAAACTGAATAGTAGCAAATCACCTGGACTGGATGGTATATATCCAAGAGTGTTGAAAGAACTGAAATATGAGATTGCAGACCTACTATTAGTAATCTGTGAACTATCATTAAAATCATCTGTAATATCTGAAGATTGGAGGATGGCAAATGTAATGCCAATTTTTAAAAAGGGTTCCATTGGTGATCTGAGAAACTACAGCCCGGTGAGTCTGACGTCAGTACTGGGAAAAATGGTAGAAACCATCATAAAGAATAAAATTACTGAACATGTATATAGTCATGGCTTAATGGGAGACAGCCAACATGGCTTTAGCCAAGGAAGGTCTTGTCTTTCTAATCTGTTATTTTTTTTTTTTGAAGCTGTGAATAAACAGGAACACAGTCTGTTGATATAGTGTATCTGGAATTTCAGAAAGCCTTTGACAAGGTTCCTCATCAGAGACTTTTGGCAAAACTAAAAAGTCATGGGATAGGAAGCAGTGTACTAGTCTGAATAAGGAACTGGTTAAAAGATAGAAACCAGAGGGTAGGGCTAAATGGCCAATTTTCCCAATCTAGAAATGTGAATAGTGGTGTATCCCAGGGATCTGTGCTGCGTCCGCTGATTTTTGATATATTTATAAATGACCTGGAAATGGGAATAACGAGTGAGGTTTTCAAATTTGCAGATGACACAACACTATTCAAAGTTGTTAAAACCCATGAGGATTGTGGAAAATTGCAAGAGGATCTTGATAAATTGGAAGACTGGTCAACCAAATGGCAGATGAAATTTAATGTGGAGAAATGCAAACTTATGCACCTAGGAAAGAAAAACCCAAACTATGGTTACACGATGCAAGGTTCCACATTAGGAACCACCACGGAGGAAAAAGATTTAGGTATCATCGTGGATAACATGTTAAAACCCTCCGCCCAGTGTGCAGCCGTGGCCAAGAAAGCAAATAGAATGCTAGGTGTCATAAGGAAAGCAATGGAGAATAAAACAAAGGATACTATAATGCCTCTATATTGTTCCATGGTGCGACCACACCTTGAATATTGTGTGCAATTCTAGTTGCCGTATCTTAAAAAAGATAGTGTTAATAGAAAAGGTACAGAGAAGAACCACAAAAATGGTAAAGGGGATGGAATGATAATCCTATGAAGAGAGGGTAAAAAGGTTAGGGCTCTTCAACCTGGAAAAGAGACGTCTGAGGGGAGATATGATAGAGGTCTATATATTAATGAATGGAGTGGAATGGGTAAACGTAGATTGATTATTTACACCATCAAAATATGGAAAGATTAGGGGGCATGCAATGAAGCTACAGGGTAACCTATTTAAGACCAATAAGAGAACATATTTTTTCACTTAACGTGTAATCAAACTCTGGAATTTGCTACCGGAGGATGTAGTAAAAGCTGTTAGTGTAGCTGTGTTTAAAAAGGTTTGGACAAGTTCCTGGAGGAAAGGTCCATAAACCATTATTAAAGTAGACCCAGAATATCCATTGCTTGCCCCAGTACAAGCATTGTGGAACCTGTGTCTTTTGGGGAAGCTGCTAGGTTCTTGTGACCTAGATTTGCCACTGTTGGAAACAGGATACTGGGCTTGATGGACCTTGGTCTGACCCAGTATGACATATCTTATGTTCTTATGTAACTCCACTAATCAGCACTCCCAGTCACAATTCAAACACAAACTGCACTCAAAAAGGTAACTGAAGCTCACAACCCTCGCCATTACTCAGCGTCCATCCCCTAACGCTTCAAAATGTACTCTTCATATATAACCACATGCACTTTCATGGCACTCCTCACACTAGGGGGCATGTTTACTAAAATCTGCAAAATAGCGCGCCGCAAAATAGCGCACGGCAACGCGGCACTGAAACGCGCAGAAACGCATTTAAACGCCCCGCACACGTGCGTGTCACCCCCGCACAGGTACGCGGCTCACTAACGGGCCCCGTACAAGTGCGGGCCCGCAAATGTCCGATAGAGGCGTGGAACGGCGAAAGGAGGGCGGAGGAAGGCTCCGGAGGGGCGGAGGGACGGGGTCAATGGGTGGAGAGTGGGAGGGGAGAGGCTCCCCGCACAGTATCGGGCCCGAATTTGCATGTAAAAACTACCGCGAGTGAAACACTCGCGGTAGAAAGCATTTAAAGGGAAGAGAAACCATTTCCGTCAGCAATGTACAGGAAAACCGGGGAAACCAGCAAAACGTGAGCAGTGTGATATATGTGCACAGCACAAAAGTGAAAATAAAAATAGAAAATGACCACAACAGAACTATTAAAAATAGTAATTCAGCTGGGGAACAGATATAGTGATGGGCAAATACAGAAATCACACCCAGCAAAGCTCCAAAAAAAAGAAATGAAGTTTGGAAGGGTCTACTGAGAGGAGACTCTTCCAAAAAACATTTCCACGTTTTGGAGCTTTCCTGGGAGTGTTTGCTATGGTTGCCCATTAATATCACTGTTGCCCAGCGTGGTGATATTTTGTCCCACATTTCCCGTGGTCATTTCCGGGGTTTATGTGCACGTTTGTCACCAGACAGGGTGCATATGCCCACAGTAGAATTGCGTAGAGCAGGGTTTGTGACTCCATCCTGCCAGGCCTCCAGGGGCTGCACTGTCTCTGTGGCCAAAGTGTGGTACAGCAGACAGAGTCATTACCTCTAGGACCAGAGGGCAGAGGTTCAAAACCCAGCTGGGGCACCTGCCAGCCCAGTCCCTATATTTTACCCACCACTAAATAAAGATAGCGCAGACACCCCTGTATGCATGGGGAAAACACCCATATTTTACCCAACAACCGCACACACACCACAACAATGGGCATTACCTACAGCCAAGTCCCCCAAATGCAGTCCCATACTGCCACATTGCAATCAGGTCAACTGCTTTTTCTGAGAGAAGTTCATGCCAGCATGTTGGCGGACAAGTACATGTGGTGCAGGGGGCAGTGGCTACTAACCACAGAAGACAGAGGCCTAGCCATGTGCAGGCTGGCACAGTCCACTGCAACAGACAGGTCCTGCCGGATCCACAGTCATGGACAGTCCAGGGAATCCAACCAATCTGTGGCTACACAGTGGTGCAGTGCACACAGACAGTGCATACAAGAACAGAAGGTCACAGGTTCAAAGCCCAGCTGGGGCTACTGCCAATCCTGCCCACGTATGTTTCCCACAACTAAACAGTGATAGTAAGAACACACCTTTCATGGCGGGGACATATGCAATGGTAAGACATCTATCTTTTACCCCACTGAGCACAGACACCATGAACAGGGGCAGTACCTAGAGCAGAATCACCCAAATGCAGTCCTGGTGGGCCACACACCAGTCAGGTTCCATGCTGACACTCATACAAATGCCTGTGCTGTATATCTATGCACCACCCCCATGGCATGTAGATGTAGCCCATGCATATTCATGAGGGATAGCAGGAACACCCGAACAGTGTGATGCAAACCTGGACTGGAGTTGGGAATTTGTGCCGTAAAGCAGCAGCCATCAAGGGCAGACACACCCACACCCACAGGCCCCATTGGCCAATGTCTCCTGGAAAGGCAGAAGATTGGACCGTGCATGCAGCACCCAAAACGAGCACTTGCATAACTTACCAATGTCACCCTACACCTGAGGTATACGGTACACAGCTCGGAGACGTTTGCTAGGAGCACAGGCAGGCAGTTATCCATACGTTACGTACATACTGCTAGTTGACCCCATCCAAACAATCTGTGAGGTGTTTGCGGGGCATGCTCCAGGCCTGGCCTCTGACGGTGCTTACCACCCTGGGGAGTGACCACCAGCTGTAATGCGTACCATATCCATGCCTTGCTGTGCTCAGGACCGGTTTGGTGGGCAAGGCTACTTACCCCCTCAATCGTAGCACCATGATGGCAGAGGTGTGGAAGTGTGTGTCTGTCTATACAGTGGGTGTTGGCTGCAAGCCCCTTCAACAGCCCGCACTGCCAGCACTGTTGCCAGTATTGGCCAGTCAATGTGCATAATGAGGTGCAAGGTACCATGGGTATAGCCAGGGCAGGGTGGCGTGGCCAGGATGCATCTGCACTGGGCATAGGGCCCTGGCAGGGACATTGGCTGGGATATTGTAGTGTCCGGCCACCACCTACACAGACAGGGTGGCCAAAGCATGTCCTTCTGGGGGATCACGCTCACCCTGACTGTGCAGTGACCACAGCATGGCTAGGCCTCCCCATAGTGCTGTATAGTAGTTCTCTCATGTGATAGATATGGGTTTCTCTTTGGGGCCCAGTCACTGATCTATCTGCTTGCTGTGTATGCAGACAGCCCAGTTCTGGGTGCATGCATCTCCATTGGGAACATGCACTATGGACTAACCAGCAGACTGTTTGTAGCTGGTAAATGTCTTGCTATAATGGCTTGTAGGGTGCAGTGGCTGTTGGCTTGCTGCAGGGGAATATCTGGTGGTGGAGTGCAGCTTACCATACCCTGGGCTTATGTCTGTCTGCTATTGTGTTATGGCTGTGTATGGAGCTGCCTGGGGGGGGGGTGGTGTTCCTCAGCAGGACTGGGGTTGATGTTGCTCTCTACTGCCACCTTTGCAGGGAGGTAGAGTGTGGATCCGTGGAGGGGGACCGGTTTTGCCAGGGGGGGGGGGGGTGCGCCTGGTGGGGGCAGACAGGGATATCCATGGTGTTTGTGCAGAAACTAGCTATCTTACACATTAACACTGCTTTGGAACGCCCGCTTGGCCTCCATCAGCCATGGCAGGTGTTGTTGACCTGGTCCTGGCCACCTCATTGCACACTCAGGGTGAGCACAGTACCCGCACGATGTAACGTTGTGTGGCTACTCTGTGCCAGTAAAACACCCGGTCAGTGCCCCCTACTAGGACAAGGTGCTGTGTGGGTGCACCCGGTCACTTCCCCCAACAGGGCCGAGGTGCTGTGGGGGTGCATTCCCCATCTTGTGTCCATCTGCGGACAGCTAATTTGCATGTGCAGTGCATCATGGGTACGGGTGGCCTAACCCTATCCTGTTGACACCAGCAGACTGTCTGTGAGGTGACGTGTAGGCTATCTGCAGCCAGCCAGGGGCCTGCTTACAGCTATGGAGCTGTAGCGCAATGGTTACATCACTGCCTGTGCAGCCAGAGGTCATGGGTTCCAACCCACAGTGGGGCCCTTTGGTAGGGCTGTCCACAGATTTATTTTTATTTACTGTACATATGTCTATGCCGGCAAGACCACCCTCAGCTTACTATACCCATTAGGTGCCTCTGAGGGTGCTTCATAGGGCGCCCTGTAGGCCACCTTATGGTTGCCATCCCTATAGGGTGCACTATACATTATCCTGTGTCGCAACATACATGCTGCCCTATAGGGGTCATTCAAGGGTGCCTCGGCGAACAGTGCACTGTAACATGTGCCTTATGGGCCGCCGTATGTTAACATGCTGGGAGAGTGCGTTTGCAAGTAGTGATAACAAAATAACATTATACAGCCTCCTACAGCACTCCACAACATAATACATACTGCCTCAGCAGGCATTTTTTACTGGGCATTGTGAGGAGTTGAACCCCTGATCCCTGCACCATTGGTCAGTGTTTTAACCATTGTGCTGTGGCTCTGTTCCTGTGCTTGTGCATCAGCGCGCCGCCTTGTGCCTATCAGCGCGCCGCCTTCTGCCGCCCAAGGGGACCAGTGCGCCGCCTTCTGCTGCCCAAAAATAACTGCGCCGCCTTATGCCGCCCAAAAAGCACTGTGCGCCGCCTTCTGCCGCCCAAAAATAACTGTGCGCCGCCTTATGCCGTTCCAAATTAATTTGCCTCCTAAAACAATGTTAATCATTACAGTTACTGCCTCAGCTGACCTTTGTCGTTGCGCACACTGGGGGATTGAACCCATGGCCCCTGCACCGTTGGTCAGTGTCTTCACCGTTGTACCACAGCTCTGTTGTTTTGTATACTCAGCAGCGTGCCACTTTGCCTTTCCACGCGCTAATGTCGACCCCCGCACATTAGCGTGACGCACACACGTCCGGTTGCTTACTACCGTTATTTTTCTATTTTCTGCCTGAACCGCCCACTCCTTATATGGCACAGGCACACTAGCACGGCCCCGCACGTTAGGAATGTTTAGTAAACATACCCCTAGGTCTCAATATTGGAACACTATATTTCACCCCAACCCCAACCCATCATTCATACCCTATACCTCTCCCCCCTCAATTGGACCCCTTTTTCAGACAAAGATACATAAATAACCTAATCCACGTTCCAATTCAGCACAACTCCACCATTTACCCTCACACCAAATGCAACAAACCCCAGTCCATCAAATGTGCTCTCATAAATGCATGCTCAGTCAGGAACAAAATACCAATAATCAACGATTATATCACATCCAATAAGATCAACATCCTCTGCATCACCAAAACTTGGCGGTGATGATTGGGATCAGAGTGGCAGGTAGGAATGCCAAAAATCCCCATTTTGCACAGTGCATTGATATGAGTATGTGTGTGTGTATGTCTATCCATTGTTTTATGGCTTTCTACTCCTCATTGAGCCTCGCAGTGCCTAAGCTGTTTCCATTATTAGCCTGCAAATGTGCATGATGAGGGCAAAGTATTTTGGGTATAGGCTGAAACAGGGCAGATTGGCCAGGCTGTGTCTGCATCGGGGGTGGATCAATGGCTGGGACATCATAGCACTCAACTGCCACCTGAAAGGACTGAGTGGCCACAGCACGTCATGCTGGGAGGGCACTCTCACTCTGACTGAGCAATGACCGTGGCATGGCTATGTATCCACATAGTGCTGCATAGTGTCTGGTTCTGATGTTGTGGGTGCACTTCCTGTCCTGGGGGCCCGATCACTGAACCAACTGCTGGGTTCCATGCTGTATATCCCACGCCTGGGTGCACATGCAATGTGCAATGACTAGGGAACTGTCTGAAGTTGATATGTGCATGGTTGGTAAACCCAGTGGTGGGCAGCAGGTGCAGTTTGCTGTGGGTGAATGTTAGACTTAGGTGGTTGGGATGTGAGACATCCTAGGCCTACTCCCAGTGGTACTTGTAGGGGACAGAGGCTTGATTCCTACTTGTTCTTTTCATGACTGTGCTACTCAGATCATTTACATGCCTGTAACAGTCAGGGTTTTGCACATCGGTGCTGCCAGCCCATACCACCCTCTCCTCAGCTGCCATCCGTTCTTTGGCCCATCTATCTGCCGTTGTCAGCTGTGTATAGTCATGCCTTCTTGTGCAGGCTGCTACCCCATGACCTACACTGGTACTGTTTTCTACATTTCATCTCTTTGCACTCACCTCTCTTATTCCTTATCTGCATGTCACCATTACTACTCTTAAGATACCTTGTTGGCCGTGCTTAGTGAATGATTATTACTATAAACATAAATCAGCTTGCTCATTCAACTTATTCATCATTATACTACAATTAGTATTAAATCTATTTGTCTTGTATTGAGCCTCAGACAACACCCTTATTGCTTCGTTACACTAGGAGAGTATTGAATCATCTCCTAAAAACGTGTATAGGGTTTAGTACATCAATGGCTCAACAGTGAGAAGATTCTCTGACCAGTATACTTGATTTCAAACAGTTTTTACTGATTTAAATTTTCTTAAGAGTTTACTTAGCTTCGAATGAAAAGACTGGTCGACTTCTTCTTCATCTGTTTTTTTTCTTTTCGTTTGATTTTTAAAGTGTCTTTGCCTTTGCTTATATAGATAAAGACAAGGCTATGCCCCCAACGCCTATCTTTCCAGGCGCCCTTGCGTTTCACCATATAGGGTTTCTCAAGGGGAACTGAAAATTTTCCATGGAGAACAAGGATACATCTCTTTGAACATATGCTGCTGTGCATTTTCCAGAGAATAATTGGAAAGTTCGGTTCCCCTTGAGAAACCCTATATGGTGAAACGCAAGGGCGCCTGGAAAGATAGGCGTTGGGGGCATAGCCTTGTCTTTATCTATATAAGCAAAGGCAAAGACACTTTAAAAATCAAACGAAACGAAAAAAAAACAGATGAAGAAGAAGTCGACCAGTCTTTTCATTCGAAGCTAAGTAAACTCTTAAGAAAATTTAAATCAGTAAAAACTGTTTGAAATCAAGTATACTGGTCAGAGAATCTTCTCACTGTTGAGTCATTGATGTACTAAACCCTATACACGTTTTTAGGAGATGATTCAATACTCTCCTAGTGTAACGAAGCAATAAGGGTGTTGTCTGAGGCTCAATACAAGACAAATAGATTTAATACTAATTGTAGTATAATGGTGAATAAGTTGAATGACCATTACTACTCTGACTGCCTGTCGCTGCAAATGTCCTGCGACTTCTGCCTCCACTTGGGGACACGTCTTCCCCATCCTATGCCAAACACAGACATTGAGCCGTTGCGCTGAAGAGAGGGTGTTATGGGCTGGCAACATCTATGTGCAGAGCCCTGACCATTACAGAGAACAGAGTTGGTATATTTTCTGTGAGCAGCCTTAGTTTCTCTTATCATTGCAATGCTGCTGTCTACTAGAGGTAAGAATATGAAAAAATATATATTTTTTTCATATTCTTACCTCTAGCAGAGAAACTAAGGCTGCCCGAATATATCTGGATGAAAAGGATGTTGGAAGCCAAAGGTCTTTTCTGAGTTAAAATATTCTTTGTTGTCTCCCGTTCATAGAAATGCAATACATTTGTTCCTTATTGTATTCAGCATAGTAATTTTATGTGGATCCTATAGCAGCTTAACCATTAAGCAGAGACATTTTCATAAACAAGGGACAGCACAGCATAGACAATATTTGTGATATTCCAGCAAAGGTCATAACCTGGGGTTTCTTGCTTTTGAATAACTATAATCATGAGGAACAAAGAACAGTCAATAAAAGGAATAGTTTTAATTTATTTCCAATCTACTCCAACAGAATATCGTTTATTTATAAATTGCTCGTGGCAAATTCTGTAGGCCCCTGTTCTTTGCATGCACTGAACTGCCATCTAGTAAATTATTTAAATTACACAAAGCAGTAATTCCGGAGGACTTTCATACTTCATTTTCTCTATTAGTGTAATGGTGGGGGAAAGTAGATGTTCAAGGATTGCTCTGAATTCCCAGTATGTGATTTCCAAACTGTGGATGTGGTTGCATTTTTGCCTGTGAGAAAACTTATCTTCACCTAAAATTTATTAGAGGGGTCTTTTCACCAGAGCTACTCATTGAAGCCTGCATGATTTAAGAACCTAACAAGAAATAGGTCATGTAAAAGAAAAGAAATCCATGTATTTAAGCTACCTTCGCTTGTTATTTATGTACAATGACGTGTAAATTAGCATGCTGCTGAATGTACGAGAGGCAGTGTGATTATTTACCATTATATGTAGTAAGATTTATCTCTGCGTTTTGGTGAGATAAGGTGATTTTCTGGAGTTGATAGCCATTCTACATTACAAAAAAAACTGAGGATAAAGCTTACTAGTCAACAACACCTGAATCTCTGCAGGCCTTATTTTATCAGTGGGTTAAATAGCTTTCAAGAAACTGCATCACCTCTCTCCATTCTCCAACACCTGTTAAACATCGGGGATACTTTCCATGCTACAATTATGAAAGGTGTGCTCTGGGCTACTACCTCCCACAGAACAATGCCATCACCGCATCATTTTTTGAGAGGCATAAGCAGGTCAAGGTGTTGGTGAGCACATCCTTTAAGCTCAGGTTCGGGTCTGCAGGGTCAGCTGTTTTTGAAGCGCTGAGGAGAACAGAGCTTTTGCTGCATGCAACACAACGGGGTACCTTGTTTGCATCGTCTGTCAGAGCAGCCTTTGCAAAGGCTGATCATTATCAGAAGAAAAACTCAGCGAGCTAGAGAAAAAAGGGAGTTCTTATTCAGAAATAATGCATGAATATGGATAATCATGACAGAATATAAGGCCATCCTTTACATTCAAATCAGAATAAAATATATGAACACTCACATGAAAATAACTCTTTGATGGATAATATGCACTGCAAATTTGATAGCCTCCTTATGTATCTAAAAAAAATCTAATTCACACATGAAACTTTAAAAAGAATTGATTTTCTTTTATCTTAGATGTCTGAGATGGCAAGGATGGTTAGATTTACAAGAACTGTTCAGAACACATAATTTGTATGGTCATGAATGACTTCAGGAGTCACGTTGTGTTGATGCCATTCAGCCCATGGAAATTCAGGTCATAAGGCTTACTGTCATCCTAGTTTGGTATGAGGATCTCTTACGAGTTTGGGGGTGGGATGGATTAGGAGTGGGAGCAGAGTTGTTTTTCCAAGTATTGGATAGATAGATGTATGGGTGGGAGTGAGAACTTTAAGACACTTTTGTTAATGATCAGAGGAATAGAAACAACTATTTGGCAGGGTTCCCCAGGTTTTTTACACGAAGGGCCACATAGGTCATTTCAACTCGCAGAGAGGGCCTGATTGGGAAGAGTTTGCTGAGCAGGGAACAGCTGCCTGGTTAGTTTCTTGGCAATATGGCCAACCCAGATATTCAATTCTGGGGCCCGGATATGGCCCCAGGATTCAGTATGCGGTGTAGAGTTCAGCGGCGGCAGTTAGCCACATTAAATTGGCTAGTTGCCACCGCTGGATATTGGGCCCACTATTTTCAAAACACATGAGTCAATAAATAAGAAAATATTTGTAAAAATACCTTTAAAGAAACATTTTAGAAAGGCTATTTAGGTGGTTCTAGAGACCTGGAAATGAAAACATCCGAAAATATATGCCAAAGAGGGTGTGCACATATAAGTATGATCTAAAATCATATAACCCAGCTCCCATACTGTTAGAAAAAGGACCCAGACAGAAGAAAGTGTCCACATGCAGTGAGAGGAGCCATTTCAGAAACATCCATATGAGAATAAACAACATGCAGTTTCTGGCATTTCACAATGCGCACATGTAAATCTCAGCATTTATACATGTATCTCAGCCATTTTGCAAACTTAGACATGCAACCACATGTAATCACTTACAGCATCATCTAATTTCACACCATTTCAATTTTTAGGGGGAAATAATCATGGAAAGATTAAGGGGCATATCCTCCTTCAATCATCCTACAAAAAGTTGACCAAAATAAACAAGTTTCACATAGGAGGTAATTCCAGAACATGAATAAGGGGTTTATACATAGAGCGGGAACCTTTATGTGCTGAAAACTTCCCCAACTGTTTTCTGAAATATTGTTATCATGTATGTCCATGGCATTATCACAGGGATCTCAAAATGTGCCCAGAAGGGGTAGAACGGGGACATGGTCAGCCAGAAAGATATATAAAGCGTATTCAGGAAAGGCCTTGGTACATTTTCAGTGCTTCCCGCTGACCTCCATGTTACTCCTGTCGAAACGTGGTATATGGCCAGGACATAGAAAAAATTCTGCTTTTCTCTGCAATGCATCCCAGATTGAAGAATGGTTGTAACAATTATGTTTTGAATTGATGTGAATGCAGTCTGGAAAAACACAAGATGCAGTTTTAAGGAACAGAAAGTAGAGGTGAGGGAATGTTGTAAGGTATAGAAACATTAATAAACACCTTTACAGAAATATTAGGAAGAGCAATAGTATGTATTATGGCTATGCTGAAATGTGTTATTTGTGCTAAAGGAGCCAATCTAGAGGACCCTAACAATTTCCATGTTCTGAAAAATGGGACTGCTGATGTAGGGATAGTATGGGAATGACTAGGGAAAGGATTCTTGTTTGGGTGAGAAACTGAGATCATATTTTAAGTCCTGGTACCCCATGCTATTATGTTATGTCATAGCTGTTGTATATAGATTCAGGGCATCTTTTTGGCAAAATTATGTTTTTGTGACTGAAAGTGAGAGAGAGAGAGAGAGAGAGAGAGAGAGAGAGAGAGAGAGGGTGTGTGTGTGTATGTGTGTGTTTGTGTGTGGTTTGAGGGGTACATGGGAGGATCTGGTGTGCTCATCTGAAAATTAGCCTGGCCAGTACTTGGACTGTATGGATGACTGCAGCATCACCAGGTGCCAGTGTTATTGGGCAGACAAAATCAGAGAAGGGTCTCTATAGCTAAATGTCAAAACATATCCCTGTCAATAATAAGGGGTCAGAATAAGAGCATTCAACAGTGAAAACAGAGCTAATTCATGTCCATAATGCACATTTTCAGAGACCAATGATGTTGCTGTTGAATATGTATTAGTGTTGTTTTCACTGCTGAATGCTCTTATTCTGAGGGTCCCTTATTATTAACAGGGATATGTTTTGACATTTAGCTGAAGGGAACCCATTCCGATTCCTTCTGGATTATTATTTATTGGCAGTGTGGTAGGGCATCTACACTGCCAGGCTTTGGGAGACATGACTGATGTTGTGCCAACATTCCCCAGATTGTTCCATGAAGCCTACATACCTATCCAGTCCAAGATCTATGAGAGCTGCAAGAGTGGTGATATATCTGGAGGCTGGCTGCTTGGCGTGATAGCACAAGGATCTCTCCTCCCTTGTCCACACAGGCCTGACCAGGGGAGCAGTGCCACAAAGCAGACTGTGGGAAGGCAGACAGGGTTACCCCACAGATAGCGGATGTATACAGACCGACATACACCATGATTGGATAGGTATAGCTGCTCTGAGAAATGCCAGTACTCAGGTGGGAATCAGATTCCATAGCCAGAAGGCCCTACTACTACTATTTCTACTACGGATCATTTGTATAGCACTACAAAGCATATGCAGCGCTACACAGACAAATGTAAAAGATGGTACCTGCTCAGCGGAGCTTACAATCTAGTCAAGACAGACAACATAGCAGCTGCAGACAGGATACATTTAGGGAGACTGGTAAGAAAACACAAGGGGGTTTAGGTGGATCATATTCAAAAGCGGCAACGAAGAGGTGAGTCCTCAGCTTGGATATGTGAAGGGCCAGAGAAAAAGCCTTAGGTACACACTCAGATAGTTTGTGCCAGGCATAGGGAGCAGAAAGATGAAAGGAGCAAAGTCTGGACTAGGCAGTAGAAGAGAAGGGCATAGATAGAAGCAATCTGACAGAAGAGCAGAGTTCCCAAGGAGGGGTGTAGGGAGAGATAAGAGAGGAACGGTAGTACGGAGCAGCAGAATGAGCGCACTTCTAGGCCAGAGGCATGAAAAGGGCATACAATTTTTGCTCAGCAATATTATGCATCCTTTGGGGAACTGCAATGTTAGTTTTAGGTTTTGTGCACTTGGTAAGCATGTTTGTAGAGATGACCATGGTAGGGTTCACTGGGGCCATTTTATAATGCCAAGTACCATTTGATAATTTGCATCAATGAACTACTGTCAGTGTGAAGAACAGCTTAGGAGATGCACATTCTATCAAGGAAGCGTGGCATCCGCGGGTACATCCTGGAGATGGGCAGGATCCGAAACATGCAACTTTTCAGAATACGGTGGGCGCAGGGATGTCCAAAACATTTACCCATGTCCCATAATATCACAAAAATGTGTTTCTTCATTATATCACCTGGCCCAGGCCTGCACCTGTGCATGGGCCACGTGCCAGATGCGTGCATGGGCTGGCTGCATAACACTTCGCCCGTGCCATGTCTGACACTTCTATCTCCTCAATTCCAGACCAGCAGGCATGTCTAGACCAGCGGATGTGGAATTAGGTTCAAATGGGGCCCATTTTCAATTTAGACATGTCCGTGGGCTGGACTTGCATGTTATGGAATCGGGCTCATAGCTATTCATATCGGGGAGCAGGTGTAACTCCAGACATGCCCGTTTTTAAAATTGCACATGCATTTCCTATATGAAATAGAGGGACACGTGCAACTTTTTCTCCTACCCAAGCCACCACCAGACATTCCCTGACATTTTCAAAACTCAATAAAACTACAACAAATAGGGCATTCAGCTTCAATGCTCCTTTAATCATGATCATGTTTGATTTAATCAGTGGAGGACAGATAGTAAAGGAATCCACAGTACTACCTTTTAACTTTCAAAAGGGAGACTATGATAGAATGAGGAATATATTTATTTTTATTTATTTATTTATTTAGCATATATTTATATACCGCTACTTCCAGCGATCAGGAGCGGTTTGATTAGGTAAACAGGGAGAGTCAGATCAATTGACAAATTTCAAAATTTACAGCGTGATTTACAAAGGTTGTCTGATAGGTTGTCAGACCAATGCCAGGAATTTTCAATAAACGTGGAAAATATGATTCAAGGGATATTCACAGCATACATGTATAGGTGGGGGAGAGGGAGATATTTACATATATACATTTTATGCTTGTTACATTCAGGAGCATAAGATTTTTACATTTGATGAAATTTTGTTGGAGCAGATACTGGGTGGAGAGTGTTGTTGTTCAGGATATGTTGTAGGCCTGTTGAAATAAATATGTCTTCAGTTTTTTTCGGAAAGCCATCAGGTCGTTGATTGAGCGCAACTCAGGCGGGAGTTGGTTCCAGAGTGAGGGGGCAGTGTAGGAGTATGCCCTGTTGCTTGTGGTTGTTTTAGCTGATCTTATACTTATTGGTACCTGGAGGTTGTTTATGGTGGTAGTTCTCCTATTTCTGTTGGCAGGTTGCAAGTTGATTAGGTTGGTGAGGAAGGTTGTTGCCAGGTTATGGATGAGTTTAAATGTAGTCACTAGGGTTTTGTATTTTATCCGAGCTATAATGGGGAGCCAATGTAGTTCGACTAGTACTGGCGTGATGCTCTCTGCCACGCCTGTTTTAGTGATGATTCTGGCTGCGACGTTCTGTGCCATCTGGAGTATATTTAGGGTTTTTTTTGGAAGGCCCTGTAGTATTGCATTACAGTAGTCGAAATGGGGTATGATGAGGGCTTGAGCCACTGTCCTGAAATCGGTAGCTTCAATGATGTTCCTTAGTGGTTGTATGACCCGGAGTTTGTAGAAAATGGCCCTGTTTACTAAGCGGAGGTGTTTTGCCATCTTTAGTTCGTTATCAAGTGTTACTCCGAGGTATTTTATTTCATTCTTTGTGTGGTAAGTATGTTCGCATAGGGAGATTGTAGCTGGTGGGTCGAACTCAGGTTTTCTTGAGATGTACATGACTTCGGTTTTTTTTATGGTTTATGGTCATGTTGTTTCGTTGAAGCCATGTCTGCATCTCTTTTATGCATTCTTCCAGCTGGGCATAGTTTGGGTTAGTTGCGTCGAGTTGGGTATATAGCATAATATCATCCGCGTATATGTGATAATGGATTTTATGCTTTTTGAATATTTCGCAGATTGGTTTCATGTACACATTGAAGAGAAGTGCGGATAGTGCTGAGCCTTGTGGAATGCCCTGAGTTTGTGGGAAAGCCTCCGCTTTTTCGTTGTTAAACTGTACCTGTTGCATCCTGTTGGATATATACGATGAGAACCATTTTAGTGGGGTTCCTGTTATTCCTATATCTTCTATTCTGTTTAGTAGTGTTTGATGGTGAACCGTATCAAAAGCTGCTGAGATGTCAATGAATATGAGAATGAACATCTTCTTTTTGTTTTCAATCCCTTTGAGTAGGTTGTCCAGTAGTGCAATCAGCAGAGTCTCGACCCCATGGTGTGGCCTAAAGCCGTATTGGTGCTCGTCTAGTGTTTTGTTGTTGTCCAGGTGGTCTTGTAGTTGCTGTAGGACCGCCTTTTCGATAATTTTCGCTAGCAGGGCTATGCTGGATATTGGGCGATAAGATGCTGGATCTTCCTTGTTGAGTGTTTTATTTTTGAGTATTGGTCTTATGATTGATTTCTTAAGTTGGGTTGGCATGGTGCCCTGTTGGAGTGATTGGTTTATTATGTGAGCGATTTGGTGGGTGGTTTCCGTTTTCGTTGCTTTAACCCATGCAGCTGGGCAGGGTCTAGGGGAGAGGTTGTGGTGTTAATGCTGGCAATTATGTTTATGACGTGTTTGACTCCAATGTTGTAAAACTTGTCCCAGTGGGTGATGTGGGTTTGCGCCGTCATCAAGGAGGGTCGTGGCATGGAGGGGGTCTCGTCCATTGGTAATAAGGGTTTAGGTCCGATCTGAGGGTTTAGTTTGGCCGCATAGTGATCTGCTAGGGCTTGTACCTTGATTTTGTCGTTGAACTGCTCCTCTTGCGCTGCTTTGGTGAGGGATTTGACCAGGGCAAATAGCTCTCTGGGCTTGTTTAGTGCTTTGTTTAGTGATTTTGTGTGGTGCATTCGTTTTGACAGGTTGACTTCGTTTTTGTATTTGGAGAGTAGGGTTAGGTATTCTGTTTTGTGTTCTTTAGACTTGTTTTGTCGCCATTTTCTCTCTATTCTTCGTAGTTCTCTCTTTAGGGTGGTGAGAGTTTCAGTGTACCATGGTTCGGTTTTGGGCTTGTAGTTGTTTTTTGTTGATTTCCATCTTGGCTCTGAGACTTCTTGAATTCCTGCGTTCCAGCTGGTTATTAGACTGTCGAGGTCGGTGCTTTCCAGGTCTATGTGGGATGTGATGGAGTTTATGAGAGCTTCACTGTTGTATTTGTTAAAGCTTCTGCGTGTGTGTATTGGTTGTTCAGGTTTAGGGTTACTAGGTAGCGTGGGCAGGTATATTTGATCTCGATTTGGTGGTGGTCGGACCAGGGTACTTGAGTTATTTTTATTACAGAATTTTTTCCTTTGTCAGGTTGTTGTTCTGCGGGTGTGAATACCATATCCAGGGTGTTTTCTTTATTATGTGTCGCATCATTTATTATTTGATTGTACCCAAGTTGTTCCATGGCTTCAATGAAAGTGTTGGCTTGACTTTGTGGAAGTGATGGTAGGTTTATATCTCCCAGGATAATTTGGTGTTTCCTGATTGCTGTGGTAGAGACGCATTCTAGTGCTGTGGCCAGTGTGTCTGGATGTGATGACGGGGGTCTGTAGATTAGGCAGATTGCTATTGCGTTGTTTTCCACTTTGAGTATGTCAATGTCCTTGGTTGTGCTTTGAGCGGTGCTGGTAAGAGATAAGGTGGATTTGGCTGCAATTAGGATTCCTCCACCTCTTTTGGATGCACGCGGGCAGTTGAATATCTTGTATCCAGGAGTTGTTATTTGGTTTGTTATTGCGGCGTCAGCATATAGTTCGGAAAAAACTAAAAGGAGCGGTTCCAAAGGTTAAAGACTTACAGCAAGCTTGGGTGTTATTTAAAAATACTATCCTCGAAGCCCAGACCAGCTGTATTCCACGCATTAAGAAAAGTGGAAGAAAGTCCAAAAAACTGCCAGCATGGTTTAAAGGTGAGGTCAGAGAGGCTGTTGCTGCCAAAAGAGCAACCTTCAGGAAATGGAAAAAAGAGCCAAATGATGAAAACTGGAAACAGCACAAGCACTGGCAAGTTAAATGCAAAGCATTGATAAGGCAGGCAAAGCGGGAATTTGAGAAGAAACTTGCTACAGAAGCAAAAACACGAAATAAAGACTTTTTCAAGTACATTCGTAGCAAAAGGCCTGTGAGAGAGTCAATTGGACCGTTAGATGATAGAGGGGTAAAAGGGGCAGTAAGAGGAGACAAGGCTATAGCAGAGAGACTGAATGAATTCTTTGCTTCGGTCTTTACTGAGGAAGATGTAGGGATGTTACCCAAGACTGAAGTGGTATTTAAAGGTGATACTGCAGAGGAATTGAGAGAAATATCGCTACACCGGGAAGATATATTACAACTATTTGATAAACTGAATAGTAGCAAATCACCTGGACCGGATGGTATACATCCCAGAGTGTTGAAAGAACTGAAATATGAGATTGCAGACCTGCTATTAGTAATCTGTGAACTTTCATTAAAATCATCTGTAATACCTGAAGATTGGAGGGTCGCCAACGTAACACCAATTTTTAAAAAGGGTTCCAGGGGTGACCCGGGAAATTACAGACCGGTGAGCCTGACGTCAGTACCAGGGAAAATGGTAGAAACCATCATAAAGAACAAAATTACACAGCATGTAGATAGTCATGGCATAATGGGAGACAGCCAACATGGCTTTAGACAAGGAAGATCTTGTCTTACTAATCTGATCTGTTTTTTGAAGGTGTGCATAAACAGGTAGACAAAGGTGAGTCGGTTGATATAGTGTATCTGGACTTTCAGAAAGCTTTTGACAAGGTCCCCCATCAGAGACTTTTGGCAAAGCTAAAAAGTCATGGGATAGGAGGCAGTGTACTATTGTGGATCGGGAACTGGTTAAAAGATAGAAAGCAGAGGGTAGGGCTAAATGGCCAATATTCCCAATGGAAAAAGGTGAATAGTGGAGTACCCCAGGGATCTGTACTGGGTCCGCTACTTTTTGACATATTCATAAATGACCTGGAAAAGGGAATAACTAGTGAGGTTATCAAATTTGCAGATGACACAAAACTGTTTAAAGTTGTTAAAACCCAAGAGGATTGTGGAAAACTGCAGGAGGATCTGGATAAATTGGAAGACTGGGCATCCAAATGGCAGATGAAATTTAATGTGGACAAGTGCAAAGTTATGCACCTAGGAAAGAACAACCCACACTATAGTTACACGATGCAAGGCTCCACATTAGAAACCACCACCCAAGAAAAAGATTTAGGAGTCATCGTGGATAACATGTTAAAACCCTCCGCCCAGTGTGCAGCGGCGGCCAAGAAAGCAAATAGAATGCTAGGTATCATAAGGAAAGGGATGGAGAATAAAACAAAGGATATTATAATGCCTCTGTATCGCTCCATGGTACGACCGCACCTTGAATATTGTGTGCAATTCTGGTCACCGTATCTTAAAAAGGACATAGAGTTATTAGAAAAAGTACAGAGAAGAGCCACCAAATTGGTAAAGGGGATGGAAGGCTACTCCTATGAAGAGAGGCTAAAAAGGTTAGGGCTCTTTAACCTGGAAAAGAGACGGCTGAGGGGAGATATGATAGAGGTGTATAAATTAATGAATGGAGTGGAACGGATAAACGTGGATCAATTGCTTACGCTATCAGAATATAGAAGGACTAGGGGACATGTAATGAAGCTACAGGGTAAACTATTTAAGACAAATAAGAGAAAATATTTCTTCACTCAACGTGTAATCAAACTCTGGAATCTGTTACCGGAGGATGTAGTAAGGGCTGTTAGTATAGCTGGGTTTAAAAAAGGTTTGGACAAGTTCCTGGAGGAAAGGTCCATAAACCACTATTAAAAAGGGACCCAGGATATCAATGCTTGACCCAGTACAAGCACTGCAGAACCTGTGTCTTTTGGGGAAACTGCTAGGTACGTATGACCTAGATTGGCCACTGTTGGAAACAGGATACTGGGCTTGATGGACCTCGGTCTGACCCAGTATGGCATTTCTTATGTTCTTATGTTAATATGGAACGATCTGCCGGATAAACTCAGAGATATCACAGATCTTTCAGCATTTCGAAAAGATCTTAAAACTCACCTATTTATAGAATACTTTGGAGACTCATTCCCAATAGATGAAATATTTCCCACTTAAACTCATGTATACTCATATTCATTAATTCACAACTTACTTTTTCCTTTTTCTTACTCTATCTTACAATACCCAATTCTCCACATTATCACATTTACTCTTTACACTAATAATTCTAGTGAACTACAATACATTTTTCCTTGCTCAGATAAGATAAGATTTTTGAAATTTGTAAATATTTAAATCTGCATATATGTTTAAACTATCTATATACCTAATCAGCATTTACTCAGCATTGTAACCCTCAAATTACCATTTTTATTATATACAATTTAATGTTCACTGTAATTTCAATTGTTTGAATAAGTTTCAATGTAATGTTCAAGTTATGTTCTTTGTAAACCGCTTTGATTTTTCTGAAAGGCGGTATATAAAACCGTTCAATAAATAAATAAATAAATAAATATCCCTGTATATTTTCAGCATGGTATGGCCATCCACATGTAGATTTACCCTTTTCTAAAATGGATGTGATTTGCCATGTAAGTGACTGTAGCTACATGCAAATCACGAATAAGACTTCCAAAAGAACCCTCAAAACATTTAGGAGGTCATTTACTAACACTTAACACTTGATGACACCATTAATGTGTTATTTAGTTACCACAAGCACTGTTCCCTCTAAGCTGTGCACGTGTGCGCGCGCACACACCTCGCCGAGTGAGCGCACATACTTTACAACAGAGCGCACAAAAATTACAGTTCTGATTCTGATAGAAAACAACACAGACGTTCTTAAAATTGAAAAGTTGTTGTGTATTTATGGTTTTCACAAGTCCTACAATATTTTCTAGTGCAATCAATGTGGTGTACATACTGTATTCTGACGTGTAGTCAAATTTTAAAGTATATAACTCCGAGTGTCGTTATGTGGTGCACAAAAATTTAACCTTCCTTCAAAAGCTGCACAGCTGATATTTTATGCGCACACAGCCTACAGAAAATTAGAGGGAACATTGACCACAAGGTCCATTTTATGCAGTAAGCTATACTTAACTTGTTTTTTTTTAAATTATTTATTTATAGTCTTTTAACATTTAAATCAAGAAAGTTCACAGAACCATCTTGACAAAAAAAGAACAGATACAATCAGAAATAACCATGCCCAAATATTGCAACAAAGTAAAGCAAGTAGAAACAATATATCTGTTCACCCTAGCCCACAACAATTGAAAAAGGGGAAGAATTTCCAAGTAAATTATCACCAACAAACCAAAAAAGAAAGTGCGCAGTTAACTACACCAGTGCTTATTTAAGAGAGCTCAGGTGAAGCACCAATAGAGGTCTCCAAGCGCCTGGCATTAATGAAAGCTGTTAACAGGGGGGGCTCATAAAAATATAAGAAATAGCTTTATATTTCGCCATACATTTGCAAGGATGTTTAAGAAAAAAGAGCCCTCCCAACTTCAGAATACCAGGGCGTAACAGGAGAAACTCCTTGCGACGCCTCTGTGTTTCTTTGGCTAAATCCGGATATATACGTACTGTTAAACCCCTAAACAACAAATTTCTTTTCCTAAAAAATAGCTTAAGAAGCCACTCTCTATCTGATAATAGTGCAAAGGTAACTAGTAACGTAGATGGAACCGGAAACTCACTCTCAGAAGTTTCCAATAGATCTGTAACATTCAATACATTAACTTGATCCTGTACCCCCCCCCCACCCCCCAAATTAACCACACTTTCAGCTAACTTAGCCTTAGGGAGATAATAAATTCTCACCAAAGGTGGTATTAATTCAGGGGCCACCCCCAAAACATCCACCAGGTACTGCCTAAACATTTTTCTAGAAGATACAGACATTAATCTAGGAAAATTAATTAATCTAAGATTATTATTTCTAGAAACATTGTCCAAACGTTCCAACTTAGCTTGAATGAAAAACAAAACATGTTAGAATGAAAAGCAAATCATGTTATCCAAGTTGTTACTCCTGTTCTATGTGAAGCCAAGCAGTTTGTTATGGTCATTTTGTTGTATGTAAACCGCGCTGACAATAGTGCGGTATATAAGAAATTGTAATAAATAAATAATAAAATAAATATTCTTTTGAAAAGCATCTGCTTGTTCTTCCAAAGCTGTAACTTTCCTCCGAGACTCAACCAAATCCGTTTGTATTGTCAAAACCTTCTGCTCCAACTCTTCCACAGCCTCCACAGAATTATTCAATTTCCGTTCCAGAAGTGCAATCTGAGGCGCCAATAGTTCCCCTAAGGAAAGAATGGCCTGCCAGATAATCTCCAAAGTGAAATTCTCCAGACGTTGTAACGTAAACTTCAACCCAGGAGCAGCCTCCGATGAAACAGTCTCCATTCCTGCCCCAGATGCTTGGCCTCTATATGCCCCAGGAGACACCAAACCTGCGGTCACTTCCTCAGCCGCCGCCAAGATTGTACACGAAGAGCGCTACCCGACAACTGCACTCTTCTGGCTCTGCAGTCCCTCCGTTCCTTGCCCCCGCGAACCAGCAGCTTCCCACAACTCTGGAGGGGAGCCCAGCTCCAGGAACCCTTCAGGCAAGGACTGATCTCTGAAGACTTTTGGTGCGGGGCTCTCAGGGGAAGAAGATACAGCCGAAGCAGAAGCCGAGCCACCCGACTCCAGACAAACTGCAGCTCGATGTTCTCCCCTAGAATCCACTGGAGTCTGATCGATGCGCACCACAAAAGCATCAAGGGGTCCAGCAGAAAGCGGCGTAGAGGTCTGTGAGGGCTGAGAGGGCACAAACCCGCCTTTCCCTTTACGCTTCCTCCCCATTACAAGAAATAACGCGTTCACCACGGACCGTTAGCTGCCACCATATTAGTTAGGACACTCCGCTACTTAACTTTTTTTAAACAGCATTAGTACATACTATTCATATATGGCACACTTAATTAAATAAAAAGAGCAAATCCAATAAAATAATCCTGATACAAAAATCTAAATAACATCCAACATGGCAATGTTTCGGCATTGTGCCTGCAACAGAGGTGTGAAGCTTGATTTTGCATTGATTTTCTACATAGAAAAGGGGATGTCCAAGTCAGGACATTCAAAATGATCAAGGACTTTTACAATAAGCTTGCTGAATGCAGATCCTTTTGTAAAATAAAAGGTTGTGGGAAGAACACATATAGTTGATGGCAGAATCAGTGGGAACAGCCTTTTACAAAGAAACTCATTCAAAGAAAGAACAACATTGCTCTTGGACATATAGGGCTCGATTACCATTAAGGCATGTCCGGCCCATCCAAATGTCTAAAATCTGGACGGGCCAGATTGGCACTTTATTCTGAACCTATGGGAGTCATACGTTCCAGCGGGATTATAATCGGGTGCAACGGGCCTGGATGTGCAGGATGTGCCCCGATTCTGTGTTGCTGCATGTCTGGCCTGTTCCCCCATACAACCCATCCAAGGCTCCTGCATAGAGCCTCTGTGCCATGGCAACCTGTCGCCATGGCACCAGGACACCATGCAGGAGCCCTGATCGGCCACAAGCAAGGTCAGCTACCCATTCCCTGCCCCCCGACCCCCGATTGGACCTTTCAAGGCTGGGATCATGTGGCAGGGCTCCTTCTGCACCACTCACCTGGTCAGTGCTGGCCCTGTTGCACTGTCCACCAACATTGGGGGGGATTATTCCACCTCTGAGGTAGAATAAGTAACCCATCTAGGAAGGCAACCTTGGACGTACAGGGCTGTGACCGCAATCGGCCCTGTACATCCAAAGAAAGAGTCCCACCTCCCCCTGCCCTCACTCCTCCTCTGGCTCTCCCCTCCTACCCTCATCCAGAGCTCCCCACACACTGATGTATGTGTGGGGAACCTGGTGTTTGGCATTCTCTCCCTGCGAATAGCAGGGGTTGGACATCCAAACTGGACTTCCACCCTCTGCTATTCACAGTTCGCAATGACCCCCATAAGGAACAGCACTCGTACATGTAAGGAACTGATTTTACAACATACATGTGTAAGGGCCACCACTTATATGTGTAAGCAGTGGTTTTCAAAGAACAGGATGCACGAGGGAGTCAATTAGGGATATGCATTAGTTTTCATTCAAATGTAAAAATACAGTGAATGTCAGAATATTCACTTGGTTTTGCCATCTCTGAACCTAATGGGTGTAGGTAGTAGTTTAGAAGAACCTTGATTCCGCTGGTTTGTACTTTCCAGGGACACATATGTATGTAATACAAACACAGTGGCACAACTCAGAGAGGGAGAATAGGAGGAGGTGAGGGACAAGCCAGAAGCTTGAGACACTTTAGCCAATTATCTTCAAACATTTGGACAAGCAACCAAACCAGCCTATGTTGTCAGCTGCCATCTCCACCGAGTGCCAAAAGAAGACAGAGACAGTGCAGAGTGGGAGGATAGGAGACGAGCTGTAGGAAACATAGCAACGGGCACACCCTATTCCCTGCTGAGAAGTGCCTGTAGCTGCTTTTTAGCTTATACAGAATTTGATGAATCCTCATGAAGCATCAGATATAGAAAGTTTCATGGCTGAAGCACATCTGAAAGATCTTGTTGTTATTACACTAAGTGGTGAAGAGATAGGAAATGACACTGGCGCCACACAGATAGAGCAGATTGTAGAGAGCAGGAAGGGTGCCCCCCTGAACCTTTTCATCCTCTTCTCCTTCCTCAGTCCAAGGTCCAGCAGTAGCAGCAACAGCAATAGTCAGTCCCAAGGAAGTAGAGAGGGCATATTATAAAACTTCACTGAGGCCTTTTAAAGTGTTTGAGGATCCATGGTATGCAGACACAATTATTGTAGGAAACACTTAAGTGCCAACAATGGCATACTGCGTCATTTGCCGAAATGACACCATTTCTAGCTAAGTTTAAGGGAAAACACTGATCCTAGCCTGGGGACTCCATCAGTAGTGGAAATACCAGTGATAGGAAACCAAAAGAAAAAAAAAACAAATCTACTTCCCAAGTGGAGCCTCCAGCCTCTTCCCGTAGTTAGATGCATGCCAGCAGCTCCTATGTACATCAAAGTTAAGTCACTACTGTCAGTGAGAGCAAGACCTGGACAACACGGTACATCAGGGAAGTGATTACCCTGGATGACCAGCCCCTGAAGGTCATTGAGAATGTGGGGCTGGTCATCAGGCTGCTGCATCTTTTAGCTCCAAATTATCAAGTGCCCTCCGGGACCACTTTTAGTAGGTAGATGATCCCCAGTTGTGTATCGATCCACAGGCAGGATGGAAAAGGCAGAGATTAGCAGCATTGGGATTACTCATAATGCTGTACATGCTTACCTCTCCCTCACAGCAGCTTGGTGGCAGCTGCATGAGGTAGGCATAAAAAGGGTGCACCGAGAGGAGGGTACCAGTGGGCTGTGCACCCATTTAACTGCAACATTACCATTCAGCGAATGTTAAGGATGTCCATGCTAACCACAATGTGCATGTTTCAACTCCAAGCTGTCCAGTCTCCCCCCCCCCCCAACCTAAAGAGAGGAGTGGCCTAGTGGTTGGGGCAAGTTACCGAAGGCCAGGGGCTCAAATCCCACTAGAGGACAGCAACCTTGGGCTGGAAGGACTGGGGTTTCTAGTCCCACAGGTGCTCCTTGTGGTCTTGGGCAAGTCATTTAACCCTCCATTGCCCATGTTCCCCGTAAATAGTTATCTCCAACTTATAATGCCCTGTTCAATGTAAACCATCTTGATATCATGAAAGGCAGTATATATAAGAAATGTTAAATAAATAAAACCCTTATTAAGCCTCATCTTTAGCATGGGGTGACAGTAACCACAGCGCACCTAGTGCTGGTAAAACCCACACTAGCTATTAGTGGACACTTTAGTAAGCATGCCCCTTATAAGTCAGTATTTCAGTTACTGAAAAGAAGTATTTGCTTCTAAAAGTTTTTGGATTAAACTTCTATAACAAAAGGTTTATGAAATGTGATTTAGCATTTTTTAAATTTAATTTTCGGCCAAATTGCTGAGCCTTTAAGACCAATTGAATAAGCAGAGGTAGGCCACACACAGTGTTTAAATAGCACATGAATTAAACTCTATATAAGCAAATTTCTTTCTAAGTAATTTATATTGTATGGTAAACTTGTACCCAACTGGAACAGCAAATTAAAGCATTAATCACACCTGTAAAATTTAAGGCTTGGTGCATACACAAAAAAATATTAGGGAAATACATTTCCCTGTATTGCCAAAATAAATATTCCACATAGGGAAGCTGGGCTAATCCTTCTCATTACAGAGTGGATGAAAACGAACATTAAGCCCATATAACATTCTTGTTGGAATTAGTCAATAGCTCATTTTGGTTGGTAGCACATATTTCCAAACCTGAAATAGCACGCTTAATCAGATTTGCAGTTTTTTCCCCTGTCTCGCACCCCCTTCCAGTTATAGCTTTTCTGCTATTACTATTACTGATCATTTGTATAGAGCTACAAGGCATGCGCAGCACTGAACAGACACATGTAAAAATGGTTCCTGCTCATCCGAGCTTATTATCTAGTTAAGAAAGACAACACAGCAGCAGAGGACAAGGATATATCTAGGGGAATGGTAAGGAAACACATAGGAGGCTAAGCATATCAGTATCCAAAAGTGGCCTCGAAGAGGTGAGTTTTCAGCCTGGATTTGAAAAGTAGTGTGTGGGAAAAATGGTGAAGGGTATAACATATAAAAACATGCAAATGAACTAACCAGAATCCAGAATAGTCGTTGATGCAATGAGCGCTACTGATGGTATTTAATATACTTTTTGATCTATGCGCTACAGAGTCTGAGACTTTCTGGTGTAACACCATTGAATAGTATAGCATTTGCTCACACTACTGTTTTCATTACCACGTGAATGTTACTGTGGAGCAATCATTAGATTGAATTACAAGTATTATATGCTCTGGTGAAGACCAATCAGCAGTGCTGTATGGATTTGGAAAGGGCCAGAGATGAAGCCTGATGCACAGACTCAGGTAGTTTATTCCAGGAGTAAGGAACAGCAAGGTGGAAGACTCAAAGTCTGGAGTTGGCAGTAGAAGAGAAGGGCACAGATAGAAGGGATCTGTCAGAAGATTAGAGCTCCCGATTTGGGGTGTAGGGAGAGATAAGAGAGGAAAGATAGTGAGGAACAGTAGAATGAGTGCACTATAGGTCAGTAGGAGAAGTTTGAACTGGATATGGAAATGGCTAGGAAGCCAGTGAAGCGACTTGAGAAGAAGGATTATATGAGCATATCAAGGCTGGTGGAAGATTAGCCGCACAGCTGAGTTTTGAACAGATTGAATGGGAGAGTGATGATTTAGATGGAAATCAGCAAGGAGGAGGTTGCAATAGTCTAGACAGGAGGTGATTAGTGAGTGGATAAGTGTCTTAGTTGTGTGTGTAGAAAGGAAGGGACACATTTTGCCAAGGTTATAGAGAAAGAATTGCCAGGTTTTTAGCTGTCTGTTGATTGTGTGCAGAGTAAGAGAGGGTAGTGTCAATGTTGACCCCAAGGTTGCAAGCTGAGGAAACAGTAAGGAGTGTAGTGTTATCCATAGACATAGAGAAGGGGGGAGGTGGGTTTCGGGGGAAAGATAACGAGCTCAGTTTTGGCCCGTGTTCAGTTTCAGACAGTGGTGAGACATCCAGGCAGCAATGTCGGATAAGCAGGCAGAGTTCTGGGCCTGGATTCCTGGAGAGATTTAAGGCACAGAAAGGTAGATCTGAGAGTTATCAGCTTAAAGATGGTAAGAAATATGATGGGAGGAAATAAATGCACCAAGGGACTGAGTGTAGAGAGAAAAGGAGAGGTCCCATGACAGCGGCTTGAGGTACACCAACTGAAAGTGGGATGGTGGTAGAGGAGGAACCACCAGAACAGACATAAAAGTGTGATGGGAGAGATAAGATGAAAACCAGGACAGAACAGAGCCCCTAAATCCAAGCAAAGGAAGGGTATTGAGGAGAAGGTGGTGATCAATAGTGTCAAATGAAGCAGAAAGGTCAAGAAAGATGAGAACTGAGTAGAGGCCTTTGGATTTGGTGAAGAACAAGTTTATTTTTTAGCACATTCTGATGAGATGGGGTATTGCAGGGTGATGGGCCTTCTTGCCTGCCTCAGGAAATGGAGGCCTGGAAAGTATTTAAGGAATCATGAAGTCAGAGGACGACCAAGATATTTTGGAGCAAAATGTGCTACATAGTATCAGAAAGCTAGGTCTGGATCAAAGGTCATGGGTCCTGCAGCAGGACAATGACCCAAAACATACATCCAAAAGAACAAAAGAATGATTAAAAAGGGACTGTTTTTAACTGTCCAACAATGAGTCCTGATCTTAGTCCAATTGAGAAACTTTGGAAAGAGCTGAAATCTGCATTGTTAAAAGGAATCCTGGAAACATTCATGAGCTGGAACAAATCGCAGTTGAAGAGTGGGAGAAGCTAACAGCAGACAGATATACGAAACTTATAAATGGCTACAAGAAATGTTTGGAGGCTGTCATCACTGCCAAGGGTTGTGTTGGTGAAGGGTGTTAATATTGGTAAAGGGTACCATTAGTGCTGTCCAAGTCATATTTTGTTTTTTTTTCTCATAAATTACTGTATCTAAATTGCACAGCCATCTCTTTTTGTTGTATACCTTTGAACATACTATTAAAATATTACAATGACATACAGTTGGAATATTTCCAATTATTTTACAAGATATCGTACACAACATATCTAAAATGCAAGGGTGCCAATCATGTTGACCACAACTGTACACTTACCATGTGGTAGTGAACTGGTCTAGGAGGTATCTTATTGGGAACATCCCTTACATAACTTTGCATTTAAAATAAAGTAACTACAAAATGTTACCAAATATGTATCTCAGTTGCCCTGCAATTATGAAGTGCACCAGTGTAGGCAGTTTCCAAAAAGCAAAACAAACCAGTACCTCTCATCAAAGATATTTAACCAGCTGCTATAGAAGGCGTACAAGATTTAACTTTACTGTAGTATTTAAATAAAATGTAAATTGTTTAGCATCAAGGATGTTTTTTATGCATCTTCCCCTCCCATGTCCAGAGAGAATAGGAAGTTACAGAGGCGACACACTGACCTACACCTGCAAATAAAAAAAAATAAATACAACTTTAAATACAACAAGTAAATGCATTTCCAAGCACTTGAAGGAGAGGCTTGAGAATGAAGAGCTGTCTGTTTTTTTCACGAGTGTAGAGCTCATCTCTGTGATCTCTGAAGCAATAGGAGATTAGGGATGCACATTCTTTTGCAACAACATGGCAAAGAGCAAGAACATTTCCCTATGTTGTTTTGTATCATTTTTAACATAAAACAAAAGGAAAAAAATGAATTTTTGGATTGTTTTTCTTGTGGTATCAATAGTGCACACTACTGATGATGTTGATCCCCTACACAAAAAAAACCTAAATAAAAAAAACCCTAAGTAAGACAAAAAAATTCCATAAATGACACAGAAAACTAAACAATATGGTGATGTTTGGCCTGCACCCCCTATATGAGATGGCATGGTACAGCCACTGCAGTTTCCTACCCTAGTGTTTCCCATCTTTGTCCTGCAGACACAAATAGTCTGGTTTTAGGACTGCTACTGGAAGACAATCAGGACATTTATTTATGTTTATGTATTGTGGTTTTAATATTATTTTATTCTATTTTTAATTGATGTTAGCTTTTTCCTAACCTTTTAGATTATTGTATGCTATTTTTTATTGATTTTACTTTTTATTTTACAATTTGAATCATATGTACAACACTTTGCTGTTCACATTTGAAAGATGGTCTATCATGTATTAACGTAAAGTAAGTCTATGAAATACTAATGGAGATTACATAAGCTACTAGCAATGGAAATTCCAGTAACCCCAATATGTACTAGGTAAATGACATATCAGGGCATGCAAAGGTGATTACGTTTTTGGACCCCATAAATCAGTGTTTCTCAAGTTGGTCCTGGAGTACTCCCTAGACAATCTGGATTTCAGGATGACTACAATATATATGCACAAGGTAGATTTGCATGCATTGCCTCTCCCACACTCATCCAGCTGCTGGTGAGGTGCTGGGAATGTTGCAGCCCATATTAATATTCTTCCCCAGCATCCAATGGGGTGACTCCCAGGTCCACCCCAACCACTTGGGCTTCCACTGCTGATACTCTATATTCCATCCAGCTGCTTGATAGATTTTTATCTTGTTCTATTTCATACAACTCAGCTGGACTTTATTTTCCTAATGCTAAGAGTAGCCTAGTGGTTAGAAGATCAGGTGTTCAGTTTTGGAGACCGTATCTTGCAAAGGATATAAAAAGAATGGAAAGGTTTCAGAAGAAGGCGACTAAAATGATTTGGAGCCTGCATCAGGTGACGTGTGAGAAGAGAATTGAAGCCCTAAATATGTACACTCTGGAGGAGAGGAGGGACAGGGGTGATATGATTCAGACCTTTAAATACTTAAAGAGTATTAATGAACAAACCTCTTCCAAAGATTGGGAAGCTGTAAAACTAGAGGGCATAACATGAAGCTGCAAGGGGGTAAACTGAGAGGCAATGTCAGTAAATACTTTTTCACTGAAAGGGTGGTGGATGCTTGGATTGCCTTCCCGATGGAAGTGGTGGGGGCAAAGACAGTGACGGAATTCAAACTGGCATGGGACAGACACTGTGGATCCCTTTATAGCAACAGGATAAAATCAAAATAAACTGAACCATCTCATTTCTCAACAAATAGGGGTGTCCTACATGGAGCGGTGGGTTCACCCCTAAACAAAGACATGGGGAGGGGTGACATGCACAGAGCAGCAGGTGCACCTGCTCTTGCTGCCATGTTTGGCATATTTGGCAGACTAGATGGATCATACTGGCCTTTATCTGCCGTCATACATATTATGTTTGATTCCCACTGGCATGCCTTGGGCAAGTCACTTTACCCTCCATTGCCTTGGAAGAAAAGGTCTGTCAATCTACTTCCAGTGATACATTGCTAAGAAAACCCAGAGGCAGCTAGGTCACCAGGAGTCAGCACTGAATTGACGGCACACAAAAAATCCTCTCTCTCCAATTGTATTCCTTACTTCAAGCCACTAGAAACCTTAAGACCATGCTATCCATTTTCTACTTTATTCAGCACACCCCACCATTTTGTCTTCTACCCCATCTCATTCATTCATCTCTATTCTCTCTGATACCATCCCACCCTCACTGTCATCATGCCTCCCTTTCTTCTCCTCATATTCTCCTGTTCCTCCCCCTCCTCTTCCGTTCAGCTGGGGATGTCAGTCTTAATCCTTGTCTTTTAAGACAAGTCACACCCCATCTGTGCCAATCAAACTGTAACAACTTCAGTATTATTCTCATTTCTCTCCTTCCTCCTCCTTCCTCCTCCTTCCTCCTCCTTATCCCCTTTTCTAATGTTCCCTGTGGAATATCTATTCTGTCTCTAACAAGATTGCCTACTTTGATGGCCTCTTTATCTCACATACTGTGCATCTTCTTGTTTTAACCAAGACTTTTTTTTTTAAGACTCTGCTTCAGTTGCTGCCCTCAGTCATTCTAGGTTACCTTTTCTTCCCTATAGCTCACCTGGTTGTTTATAATGGTGGTGTTGATCTGCTACTCTCCCCTTTCTGTAAACTCAAACCCTTATTCCACCTCCTTTTCTTTGAAGTCCACACTGTTCTCCTATTCACTCTATGTCTCTCCAGATAGTTGTCATTTATCAACAGCCTGCTAAGCCCTCCCTTTCTTATTAACTTTGGCTCCTACTATTCCTTCCTTCTTTAACCATCTTCCCCTTGCCTTTTCTTGTGGCCTTCACCTTCATGCTGATCAATCCTGTTACTCTTATATCTCAAATCCCCTCATTCTAACCTCCTCATTCAACCTCCAATTATGCTCTACCACTCTACTCACAAAATGGCCACTGCTTTGAGCTCGTCCTTTTCTCCAGTTGCTCACTCTCAAACTTATCCACTTCAGTTATTCCTCTGTCTAAGCATCATATAATAACTCTCACACTTAACTAGCCTCTACATTGGACACGCTTGCTCTTCTTTCTCCCTGTCCTACCTGAGTTTCTCAACCCTCTCCTAGAGGCACATGTAGCGAGTTGAAGTTTTAGGATTATCACATTGAATATGCATGGGATAGATTTGCATATTTTGGAGATCGATTGCATTCAAATTTATCTCACTCATAATCACCATGGTAATCCTGACAACCCAATAGATGTGCCTCCAGGATAGGACTGAGAAACAATTCTTGAAGTCATACGAAACCCCAGACTTTCAGAGTTTGCTACAGCACCTACATTCTTGTGCTCATTCTGCAGAGTTACTTTGAATAAAATCCTTTGCTTATGCTTACTTTAGATTCTTGATGGTCTCCTTCCCCTCAATTGTTTATTTATTTAAAACAACTCTAGCCCACACTATCTAAAATCCTAGGCAGGTTACAGCCTTACATACACAAATTTACACACAAAAATCTTAAAAACACCGTACGTATAGTATCTTCCTCCCACATAACAACAAATCAGCCTTCCATAGTAAAAGCTAACCTTCAAAAGTAGGATTTTAGCGTCTTCCGATATAAAAGAATATCAAAATTCATTCTTAACTCAGCAGATAGCAACAAAAAATGCACAACAGCAGGTTTTACAAAGATGAGTCGCTTGCAATGAAGGAACAGCCAAGAATGACTGATCCTTGGACCGCAATCTACTAGCTGGATGATAACGCTTCACCTGAGAAGAAGTATAAACTGGGTGCTGACCCAACCAGAGCTTGAAACACAAGCATCAGAATGTTAAACTTTACCCTCCACAACACCAGAAGCCAATGCAAGTTTTAATTAAACATAACCATAAGAATACACTACCACCCACCCCAACTCCCGGAACCCAATCCTCCTCCCTCACCCTCTCCCTGCCTCTCTTTCCCATTGAACGTCACTCCCATTCATTCTTCCACTGTACCTAACTCTGCACATTCTGAACCTGCTTATACTAAAGGGAATCACCATCAGTGTACAGAGGGCTGCTCCCTTCATCCATCCCCACATACACTGTCAAACCATCCTCCCTATAAAATAACACCCTTCTCATTCCCTATACCGATACATTGCCCCAGCAAAAGCACAATAATTAACTATAACATATGCTGTCCATCACAGTCTATGCATCCTATTCCATCAGGCTGTGGTTTGCATTTAAAATGAGTGGTTTAAAAAGTCAGAATCTCAATGATTGTCCACCCTGTGTATATTAAAGCAGGGTGCTGGGACAGCCCACCAAACACAAGCAGGTGCATTGTCCCATTTCCCTAAGCAGAGTTCTATTCCTGCAACATTCTGATGTAACAAAGGCGAACAATCATTATGATGTGCAAGCATCTCTTCACATGCAGTAAACACCGTCTCGATAATGTACAGAGAAAGGACTTCAATCAATAATCAATCAAGATATCAAGTGCATAATGCTGCATGCTGTTACTGGTCTCTGTCCATATGCCAGCAGAACATTAGAGTCCTGACACCCAATCCAACAAACTAATTTCCTTCCTGAAGTCCAGCTCCAGAGGGGTCCTGGGGAACCACAGAGTTTAGTGAATTCTTAAACTGTCTAAAGGAGATCATTAAACCAACCGGCATGCAAAATCAGGGAGAAACCGCACACTCTTCTGAACATCTGATACAGGTACACATCTTCTTCTTATAACAGTCCTTTAATTAGGGCACTCACATTTCAAAACTTACTCAGCCTTTGGTTAACTTTCTGAGAAATATTTCAGTTTCAGCTGGGGTCCAAAAAAAATGTGAACAGTCCCATCTTGGCTTTTTTTAGTGTAGCTGGATAGTATAATGTGAATTGCACATGTTAAGCAAACAGCTTGCATCTATGCAAGTGTAAATGAAGTTGAGTTGGCATATAAATGTATATTTTAGTTATAGTTTATTTGTTTATAGGGTGAGTAAAGATCACCCATGTGCCAAAGTTGATTTTATTGTAGCCAGCAAGGAGTGGTAAGAGACTCTGTCCCCATTCTTAATAACAATCAGGGCCGGCGCGACCCACTGTGCAAACCGTGCATTCAAACAAGGCAGCAGCCATGGGGAAGGCAGCATTGTTGGCACAGTGAGCCAGCCAGATCCATCTATAGGACAGTGCCAATGGGCAAAAAATCAGGGTGGGGCTTTGGAGCTCGTGCACACATCCCCAATCCCTCCAAAGAAACTTCCTGTTAATGAGAGGCCAGAGATACATGGGAGGCACAGAGCATGCATGGACCCTAAAGCGCCCCATTGTTGGTAAGGACCTGAGGCCACTGCTACAAAACAGTTTACCAGGGGGGACCTAATCCCCAGCTGGTAGCAAAGATCAAAGGCTGCAGCTAAAGCAGAGAAGTGCCATGTCTGCCACCAGGGACCCCATCCCCCATTGGCATCAAGGACAGGAGGCTGCTACTGTGGCAGTGAAGTGTTCTGTCCACCAATATTAGCCCTAACCCCTACCGGCAGCAGGAAGGGTTTGAGGCCTTAAAATTACAGCAGGAGTCCAGCCACACAGCCGTGATACACACATGATGCATCCTGTTAATCCCCCCAACAAACATACCTCAATACTAAGAACCACCCCTACCTTCAGCCCCCCTCCCCCCAATATATGCACCTCCGCCTCCTGAAGGCACACATACACACACACACACACTCCCACACTCGGACATCCCAACCTCACATCTTCATAAACAAACAGCTAAACACTCCCATGGGTTCACACACCAACATATGCAGCTCATGTACACGATCAGTCTGTACGTCCATGCAGCTCCCCAAGCTGTGCTTCCCTACTAAGTAACACTTTGCCAAGACTGTTTCAATCACATTTCCCATACTGACATGCCTGAGAATGCAAATGGAGGAAAGGGGAAATGTTCCATTTTGTTATTCTATACGTGTGCAATTTGCAGTTTCTGGAATTGGCTGTGACACTGTGGTGGTGGTAAGACGAGGAGGGAAAACAGGGAGATGAAGCAGGGGAAGCGGGACAGGAAGCTGCTGAATTATGAGGGGATGATAAGATATGGACTGGAAGGGGGCAAGAGGGAGGTGCAAATTTTGAGCTATGAAGGATAGACAGAGAGAAAGAGAACAGACTCTGGGTTCTGAGGAGTGGACAGAGAGGGGGGTGTAGATGCTGGGCTCTGAAGGAAGGGCAGAGAGATTGAGAAGCATGACAGACTCTGACCTCAGGTATGGATGGAGAGAGAGAGAGAGAGATGGGCAAATGCGGATCTCTGAGGAGGAAACAGAGAGGGGGCAGATGCTGGGCTCTGATGGGTGGAAAGAGAGAGAGGAATTATGAGGGGTGAACAGAGGATATATGCTGGAATACTAGAGAGTAGGGGAGAACAAACAGATGGAGAGAAGATGGTAGCTGCTGGGTTTTAGAGGAGGAAGAGGTACAGCAACTAGTTGAAAAGAAAGAGGAGAGATATTCAATGACAGGCATGGTGAAGAAGACTGGGAAGTTGGAGGCTAGGGAATCACAAGGAAAATGATGGGCATAGTGGAATCATGTGGAAAAGACCATGGGAGGTTGGGAAGGAGATGAGTGAGAAAAGGATGGCGAATACAAAGGGTAGTGATGTGGTAATGGAGAATGGGGGAAAGACAAAAGGGAATAAGAGGCCAAGGAAGGAGAGAGCCAGGGAGAATAGAAGATGAGCTGGGCTGGAGGTAAGAGAAAGTGATGGAAAGTTTATAGGTGAAAAGTCAAAAGGAGATTGTGGACTAGAGGGTGCAATTTGAGTGGATAGACGGGGTGTAAAGAAAGACAGAAAGGAAAGAGCTAGGAGGAAAGATCAATATGTCAGAGACAGAAATAGGGAGGGAATGGAAGAAGATAGGAGGAACAAGGAGAAATGGCAAAATGAACAGCAGACACTGGAAAGAGAGTTAGGACAAGAAAGAGGAATGCAGAAAACAGTCTGTGGCCAGCATGACTGAAAAAATAAAATGTCAGGCAACAAAGATAGAAAAAAGTATTTTATTTTGAATTTATTAGATAGAATATATTAGCTTTCAGAAATATGCATTGCTGATGTATTTGTGCTTTGTTCATTACAAAACCAAAGAGCAGGAGAAGGAGGTCTTCCACAGAGGTACAATAGGAGGAGGGAGCGGAAGCCAAAAACCACGGCCAAACACAGTTAGGTATATCCAAAAAACTTTATTCGTAGATCCAACTAAAATGTTTCAGCTGGAGGCCTTCTTCAGGGGTCTAAGGACAGACACAGACATAAAATTAAAATATCTACATTTGTAATATAAATTAATAACCAATCAAAGACATCCAAAAGAAGTATAATACATTACCAAAGAGGACAAAAAGCAACGTCAAAAAGAGGGTGGAACAAACCACTCTTCCCAAACTATGGTGGATGAATAAACAAAAAAGAAAAGATGCAACATCTTAAACACTCCTAAGAAAAATAATTTATATGGTAAACACACCAAAAAGATAAATATGGCATACTATATATCTTGTATATACAAGTGATGCCAATAAAAGTTACATTTCATAAGTGATACATAGTATAATCAAGAGAAAAAACATAAATAACATTCGATATGCAAAAAATATTAAAATGTGACAATACATATTAAAAGCAGTATATATTAAAATATAAGTGCCAAATAACATACATAATCACAAACAAAACATCATTTGTGATTATGTATGTTACTTGTTATTTTTTTGTCTACATAATTTTATTTTTAGTTTGTGGTAATTTAATCTGCCTCACTTGGCTTGCAACTTGTCGTGCTGTGAGGACTTGTGTGCATCAGTGATGCTGAGAGCTAAACTATCGGTAGTTTAACTATTGGCAGGATCTCCCAAGATGGACAGGTCAAAGCAGAGGTGCCAGAAAAAGACAAACCACCCATCTGGGCAGCAGCAAAATGGGATAGTGTTGACGGCGGAGGATCACATTTCTGTGACAACGGCAACAACACCAAACTTAAACTGCGCGGAGGAAAGGCCCGGCAATCTACTTCTGTATCTTGCCATGAAAACCCAATGGATAGTTACAACAAAACAAATTGTGTTATAGTGCTGGAAGATGAGACCCACAGGTCGGAAGGCACTCAACTAGCTACTGGGGAAGACCTGACGACTTTTCAGAGTAAAGCCAGCATTTATGATGTGGTTGGATCAAAGCCCTTGGGAAGCTATAAAGATGTCTTACACATTGGAACATGGAACGTACGAAGCATGAACCAAGGGAAGTTGGAGGTGGTCAAGAATGAAATAGAACGTGTATAACTTGATCTGTTGGGTGTCAGCGAACTGAAATGGACTGGCATCGGACACTTTCCATCAAATGATGACATGATCTACTATGCTGGAAATGAAAGACAGACAAAGAAGAAATGGTGTTGCATTTATAATAAAGAAGAAACTTGCAAGAACTGTAATGAAATACAATGCAGTCAGTGAACGCTTAATCTCTATTCGTCTATGAGGAATGCCTATCAACACAACTATAATTCAAGTATATGCCCCAACAACAGCTGCAGAAGAGAATGAGATTGAAGAGTTCTATGAACAAGTACAAGCTGAAATTGACAGAACATGCAAACAGGATATCCTGTTAGTTATGGGTGACTGGAACGCAAAGGTTGGCAACAAAGAAGAAGGCAAAGTAGTTGGAAAATATGGACTTGGCAACAGAAATGAAGCTGGAGAAAGACTGATAGAATTCTGCAAGACCAACAATCTATTCATCTCAAACACCTTCTTCCAGCAATACAAGCAGTGACTGTACACATGGACTTCACCCAATGGATTGTATAAAAATCTAATTGACTATATCTGTGGAAGTCAATGATGGAAAAGCTCTGTAACGTCAACAAAGACAAAACCTGGAGCTGACTGTGATACATATCATCAACTACTAGTATGCAAACTCAAGCGGAAGTTGAAAAAGAGCAAACCACTCATGAATGCAGCAAAATATGACCTTGAGAATATACCACTGGAATTTAAAGACTGCCTGCAAAATTGATTTGCTGCTTTAGATACAAATGACAGAGCTCCAGAAGAGTTATAGAATGACATCAAGAAGGTTGTGTTGGAAGAAAGTGAGAAGTCTCTACAAAAGGTGAAAAAGCAAAAATGGCCAAAATGGATGACGGAAGAAACTTTGAAAATTTCCCAGAAACACAGAGAAGATAAAGCCATAGGAGAAAGAAAGACAATTGCAGAACTCAACAGAGATTTCCAACGTGCAGCAAGATAGGACAAGGAAAAGTACTACAATGACGCATGCATGGAAATAGAAGCAGAAGCTATTAGAGCAGGGGTAGGGAACCCTGGTCCTGGAGAGCCGCAGACCAGTCAGGTTTTCGGGATATCCCTAATGAATATGCATGAGATATATATGCATTAGAGATATCCTGCCAACCTGACTGGTTTGTGGCCCTCCAGGGCTGGATTTGGAGACCCCTGCCTTACACCTCTGTCATTTAAGATTGTGAGTGGGCAAGGTGCAGATGTCCTAGACATCGAAAGGGTATATAGAATGTGTCACATTCCTCCTCGATTCTCACCACCACCAAAAAGTTGTCTAATAGACAATATTTTGGTGGTGGTGAGAAGTGAGGAGGAATGTGACACATTCTATCTAACCTTTTTGATGTCTTGGACATCTGCACCTTGCCCACTCACAATCTTAAATGACAGAGGTGTAAGGCAGGGGTCTCCAAATCCAGCCTGGAGGGCCACAAACCAGTCAGGTTGGCAGGATATCTCTAATGCATATATATCTCATGCATATTCATTAGGGATATCCCGAAAACCTGACTGGTCTGCGGCTCTCCAGGCCCAGGGTTCCCTACCCCTGTATTAGAGGAAGAACAAGATCGGCTTTCCTAAGGCTATGAGAGTGGTGGTACATAATCTGCCTATGGGTCCATACACCACCCCCTCCCCTTCACCTACAGCAGGTAACGATGGCACCAACACAGGATATGCACTATTCTGGGTGCAGCATCACCCTTAGAGACTAGACATGACTGAGACATACAGCAGGACACAGATGTATCCTAGGTGTGTCTAACTGAACTACCTATCACACACTGATGGCGACCTGTAGCATGGAAAAAACACAGCAGGGAGCAGCGAGTCTTGCACAAACCTCAGGATACACAACAAGCAAGATCGAAGGTTGGAAGAACTGCACGGCACCACACAAACTGTCTGCTGTGGTTACCAGGATAGGGGTAACCCACCCGTACCCATGATGCACTGCACATGCAAAGCAGCAAACAAACCCATGCTGCCTGTAACAGCGGTCAGGACACTAGCCATTGTGCTACAGCTCTGTTTCAGTGATTTGTGTCTGTACGCCTTCATACGATTAACGCGCAGTAACGCACCATGGCGCCCTGTAACGCTCGTTAGTGGTTACGATGTCCCGCCCATGTCCTTTTTTGGCTTTCCTTTCACTAACGCGGCTCCTAACGCGATTTGCACTAACGCAGTTTAGTAAACATACCCCTAAATCTTTTGAATGCACTTCTCTTTCTCCATAACGCAAGATGATTTTCTTTCTTTCTCAGAACAGCGTTTTTAAGGACTGTGCAGTGCCCACATTTAAGAGGTTTTCATCTTGGTTAGTATATTTTGATTTACATCACAACAAATAAACCTAAAATCATGTTAAACTATTTGGGTCATAAGTACAATAATCTTGAAGGTGATTCAGCCAGCCTTATACATTAGGCCCACTGGGGAATCGAACCTGTGACCCCTGTACTATCAGTCAGTGTTGTAACCATTGTGCTACAGCTCTGCTATTGTGCTTGTATGCCTGCGCGCCTTCTTAAGATTAACGCGCGGTAACATGCCCTGTAGCGCTCGTTCATTTATGGCACCTTGTAATGCGCGTTCTTGGCAACGATGTACCGCCCATGTCCTTATTTGGGGTTTCTGTCTCTACCGCGGCTCCTAACGCGAATCGCACTAACGCAGTTTAGTAAACATACCCCCTAGATAAGATTCTCAAGAGCAGAGATGTCTCTCTCCATACAAAGATTCAACTTGTTCAAGCCATGGTATTTTCAATAACATCATATGGATGTGAAAGCTGGACAGTGAAAAATATAGACAGGAAGAAAATTGATACCTTTGAATTATGGTGCTGGCAGCGAATACTGTGTATACCATGGACTGCCCGAAGAACAAACCAGTCGGTACTACAGGAGATCAAACTTAAGTTTTCTTTAGAAGCTCAGATGACAAGACTTTAACTTTCATACTTTGGACACATCATGCAAAGAGAGAGATTATTAGAGAAAGACATCATGCTTGGCAAGATAGAAGGTCAACGCAAAAGAGGAAGGCCAGCAATGAGATGGATCGATGCAATAACAGCAGCTATGGGTACCCGTCTGTCAACAATGAGCCGCCTGACTGAAGACTGAACATAATTTAGGATAGCTATCCAGAGAGTCGCCATGAGTCGACTCCAACTCAATGGCACTTAACAACAACATCAATTTAATCTAGACTTGGTGAGGATTTATCTATCTGTATGTATGTGACTGAGGTCAGGGATTCAGTTAGCATGGAATTTCTATTTAGGGATCTGTAGTAATTCAACTTGTTCAGTTTTCAAAATAGGTTCCTCTATGTTCTAGATCCCACTGCAATATTTACAGTGCTGCTATTTTCTAAGTAGCACTGAGTTTTAGAAGTTGATGTGCTATGGTATAATAGATTTTCTCTATAGGCCCTGAGTGATTGTTAAAGAGGTTTGTATTACTTCACAATATACCCATTTCTGGTGAGGGTTTATATTGCTATTACTGAAATGACATCAGAATCAGAACGCATGTTTTGTTTCCTGAGTTCAATGGGGAAATGTACTATGCACCCATTGTTAGGAGGATGGTTATTTCAGAAGCTCTATTTGTGCTTTGGATGTCTGAAAACGGGCATTGAGATGTCCCCAGAACCATTTTAGAAGCCCACTCTTTGGTCATCTTTGGAGCCAGGACATCCAAGTCTGAACAGGAACGTGGAATAGTCATATCTGATGTGTTACCAGGACTTAGACATCCTTGCCTGATTTCAGAAATGCCTTGGACATCCTGAGCCGCTTCCAAGCTTATATCTGCTCTAGGTATGAATAGGCATCAGAAAAGTTCTCGTTTTGTCAGACAGACGTCTGGAGGGTGTGGAGGAGATTTGCTCGTGTCTCCTATATTTGCCATGTTAACAATGAACACTGACAGAAAATGAGGACTCATGTTTTAGTTTTGCTGTGCTGCTGGATGTCCCCTTATATGAACTGGCCTGAGAGGGATGTCCCTGCCCCCATTTTCCTAAGGGGGATGTCTATATGGTCACTGGCACGAACAACGTCTAAGTTCCTAAAATCGGGAGGAGACATAGACATCCCTGGCATTTCTTGACACGTTCTGTCATGGATATCTCCAATTTAACTAGGATGTCCTTTATATTGTCACTTTTTATATTCAAAAATATAAAGCGAAAACCGAAAGCATAATATATAACACCAAAATAAAATTAGTTGTGGTTCTCTTTTTTTTTCATTTTGCTCCTTGATATGTGATCATCTTGCATCTCCTTTGGTTTTGCAGAGAATATATTACATTTAATATTATTTTGGTTCAGTTGGTATGTTTTGCATTAGATTCCCAGGCTACATAATTAAGCTGCAACAATTTTTCCTGCATAAAAACAGCATTGCAAAGTTAAAAAATATATATCTATATGGCCTAGGAAGATATTGCTTTCTTTCTTCTTCTTTGGGCAACCATCTGATTGGTGTTATAAGTGAGGAAACCCCCTGGTTCCTGACTAGAGCTCTGAAGAGACCCCTCTATTTAGGTTGCCGGGAGGGAAGGGCACCAGGTCATCTCTCGCCTCAGGTAGCAGATTGTCTTGAGCCACCCCTGGCTGCAGTGCTAAGCTGCCAGGTGCCAACTGCTGATTCATTACTGTGAGTAGCAACAGGCAGCAGTCAGTGGTCAGCACTGAGGCAGGCACTCAAAACCTACCAATTTTAAGCCTCACCATGGTGGGTTTAAAGGGAGGCAGGGACTTCCTTGACACATCTGCACAGAAGAGATGGTAGGTCCCATTTTCTCCGATGCACTTCCTCCTGCTTCAGAGGTGGCAGGACCTGCATCATTCTTTGACGCGTGTTTGTTGAACTCAGTGGTGGCCGTTGCAGGTTGTCACTGAGTTACTGGTGTAGCAGAGTGGGTTGGGAAGGAGGGGCTGGACTTGATGGGGCTGTAAGAGAGGGGACTAAGGGCACAGATGAGGGAAATGCTGGACTTGGGAAATGCTGATGGAGGGATTGAACTGGTCTACCGGATATAATGGGGTTCAAGAGCTGTAGGAAGCAGAATAGGGACACAGATGGGTAAATGGTGGACTTGGGGAAGGAGGGGGAATGTGCTAGACATGATGGGTATTGGGGAGGGAGAATATGAACATAGATAGGGAGAGGCTGGACTTAGGGTAAAGGGGTAGAGAAGTTGAAGGGGATGGGTTGAACATGATGAGGCCCTAGGATGAAGGACAGAGACACAGATTACAGGGATGGGATGAGGAGGGATAGGGACAAAAATGGGATATGTTGGATCACAAGGGCAGGGGAGACTATGGAGACAGAGAGGGAGGATGCTGGATATAAGAGAGGAGACGGAGGGAACAGGGAATGGATGCTGTATGTAAGACATTGGCTAGAATGAGGGGGGGGGAGAGAAAGAAGAGGCTGAACCAAGGAGGGGGGAGAAAAGGGAGATGCTGGACCTAGTGAGGAGGAGAGAGGAGATTCTGGGCATGAGGAGGGGAAAGGGGAGAGGGAGAAATGAAAGCTAGTGAGAAGTTTGAGAAAGACTGTGCGATAGGAATGTGAGGGCTGGGGGTCAGGGAAAGTTATAGGTAAATGCAGTAAAAATGAGGAAGACTGGGGGCTGGTTTGTAAGGAGGAATGAAACCTGGATAGTGAAGCAGAACAATGAATGGAAGAAAGCTGAAAGGGAGAGATCAAAATCAGAGATGAATAAAGGGGAGGAAATGAAGACAGGAGGAGAGAGAAATGACAAATGAACAGGAGAACCTAGAGAGTTAAGAGACGATAGAAGATAGCAGAAACCGGAGCCTGGGATCAACATAAGAAGAAAACTAAAATGGTCAGACAATAAAGGCAGAAAACTATTTTTATTTTCTGTTTAGTGATTGGGATATAGGTGTACTGATGTTCTAGGGATCACTGAAATATTTACAGTACTGTGTTTTCCTAGGTGCGGTCCTTCTTGTGTGAGTTTTGGAAATTAGTGTTAACATGGTAGATTTTTGGTAGGTCCTGGGTGACTTATTTGTAGAGTTTTTTTATTACTTCATAGTATGTTTGGTACTTAAAGGATATGTGTTGCTGTTAGTGAGATGACAAAAGAATCAGGATATTTTTTTGTATGGTAAGTTCTATGGGGAAACATCCTAGCTCTGCTATGCACCCATTGTTGGGTGAGGGGTAGGGGATTCTTTGGATGCAGAATATATGTTTGGATTTCACACCATATGGGGAGCATATGTGTGCTGGGGGACTAAGAAAGGGACTGTAGCTCAAAGGAAGCTGAAGAGTGCAACCTCTTATACCCCATCCTATTCTATGTGGCCTGCAGGAGCTAAAACCTGTATGGCCTCCATCGTAGCAGATATTATTGGAGGTGGGGTGGGGCAGAGGACAGGGTGGGGGTGGAACAGGGGCGGGGCAGGGTGGAGCAGGGGGCGGTGCTCAGACAGCAATAGGTGGACAAATATTTCTATTACAAAAAATTGGCAACCCTAACCACTGCCTATGTCAACTCCAGAATCAAAGTCTCATTTACTGCTAATGCAGGGCTTGTGTTGAGGCCAGTGGCCATCTTGTCACATTGGTAGACATATTTTTCTCTTTTACTTTTCTCACTGACTTCATTGTCATCTATATCCGCTATCATTGGATCCCAGTCATCTATCACATCAGATTTAAATGTCTCCTTATCACTCATCAAGCCTTCTATACCAGGTGCTCTCTATCTCTCACCCCATCTGTTCCCCTCATCATTCAAACCTACCTATTCTCAGTGCAAAAATACTCTCTACTTCCCTCAAGTAATCTGGGCCCATCTCTCCTCCACTCACAAAGCTTGCTCAAGCCCCTGCACCCATGTCCTGATGAGCACAACCAGCACACATCCTGCTCAGGAGAGATAACTAGATCAATGAAGAAACATTGGAGTACAACAACCATGCCTTAAGGAAGCCACTGATGCAGGAAAGAAGGAGAGGATCTAGTTTGGCTTTTCCTGACGCAAAGTGCCACATTGGGGGCCACATCTATGGAAGGCTCCAGCCCACAAGATATTCTGAAGAAAGCTGGTGCAAAAGAAAGGCTTATTAACTCCAGGATAGCCACAGAGTGAGAAAAAAGACCATAACTACTTGTAGTATATCTTTTGTCTCTGCCATTATATTGTTTTTTTGCTATTACAGTCAGTGACCTCTCACGTTTCTTTAAGTAAACTTTTGGGTTCATAACACCTGATCTCTGTTATTGAGTGAGAGGGGATTGCAGTGGGTAGAATAAAGATGCTAAAGGCCTTCCAGTATATACTGGTCCCATCTCAGGAACCCTAATAATCCCCAAGAGCTGAGACGGCAAGGACAGTATAGACTCTCAGAAGTTGTGTTCCCAATCTCCCAGAGGATGCCCAGATGCTGCAAGGGACTTCCAGATTATCGGGGGTTGCAAAATTACTACTACTTCTTATCATTTTTATAGTTCAATGTAAACCACTTTGATAGTATGAAAGGCGGTATATAAAAACAGTTAAACTAATAAAATAAATAAATAAATATAGCGCTACAAGGCATCTACAGTGCTGTGCAAAGACATGTAAGAGACAATCCCTGTTCATAAGAGCTTATAGTCTAGTCAAGAGAGACAACACAACAGTCAAGACGGACATCACAACAACTGGGAAACACATAGGAGGTGAACAGGAGACTAAGGGGTATGTTTACTAAAGTGCGTTAGTGCAATTTGCGTTAGGAGCCGCGTTAGAAACACAAACCCCAAATAAGGACATGGGCGGTACATCGTTACCAACAACGCACGTTCCCAAACTAACGAGCGTTACAGGGCGCCAAGGCGCGTTACTGCACGTTAAGCATAAGAAGGCGCATAGAGAGAAATCACATAAACAGAAGTGTAGCATAATGGAACCTGCACTGACTGCTGATACAGGCATCATGGGATCGATTCCCCAGTGTGCCAAATGCAGAAGGCTGGCTGAGGCACCACCCTGTATATTACGTAGTGAATGAGTAGGCATTTACTTTTTTTCCAGTAGTGTTTGCCAGCAAACACACCCCCACAGTGGCGTAACCAAAGGTGCCGCAGAAGGCACCCCATAACGCACACAGATGCTGTAGATGGCTGCCATTTGCTCTGACTGTATCAGTGCTGTGTAGCCACGTGCGTTAGTGAGGGCGTAGCCATGTGCGTTGGTGGGGGCATATCTATGTGCGTTGGTGGGGGCGTATCTATGTGCGTTGGTGAGGGCGTAGCCACGTGCATACCTACATGTTGTTATGGGTGTGTCACCACGCGTGAATACGTGCGTTGGTTCCGGCGTGGGCGAGCGTTACAACGTGCGTTGGGTCCAGGTGTGGGCACTGTAGATTACATATCCTTGAGGGTGTATTGCACCTAACATTAATGCTACCATCTCTGATTGTGCTGGCCTATTGCCTATCAGAGCCTGTGAGCAGGAGCTGGACTTTACAAACCCCACTTCTTAGTACTGCTGCTACATTTTGCTGCGTCGGCATCATGTTTTATACCACCTTCTGCTGCACACATCTCACATTAGGGCACGTTCACATTCCTTTGGCTAAATATGTCCTCAATGTGGGGATGTATCACACATTTTTAATGCCCTTTTGTTTAGAGGGATTGAGATGGGTGTGTGGTGGGAATGGCACAGAGGGAGTCCCTGATTGGTTATATGTCGGGGTGGCATTGGAAGCAATGGAGATCTTGTGTGTATTTGACAGAGGGGCTTCATTTCACCACGCAGTCCATCTGCAGGGGTTCACAGGGTTGGATTGGAGCAGTCACACCCATGATGCACTGCACATGCAAATTATCAGTGTACAGATGGTCATATGTTGCGGTTCCCCCCCCCCATCACCTAGGGCTGATGGGGGTCCTGACCATGTGCAGCCCCACAGCACCTCGGTATAGTAGGGGGAACAGACAATGTGTGGCACTAGTACAGAGTGGACCACAGACAGTCCACATTGTGCGGGTACTGTGACCACCCTGAGTTTGAGGTGGGGTGGCCAGCAACAGGTCCACAGCACCTTTCATAATTACCATACCCCATGCTGCAGGTCCCCATCAGTGTGTTGTCTGTAGTTTCGTTAGACCAGTGGTTCTGAGCCAGTCCTCCTTGAACCCCTAGACCAGTTGGGTGTTTGGGATATCTCTAATGAATATGCATGAGATATATATGCATTAGAAATATCTTGCCAACCTGACTGGTTTGTGGCCCTCTAGGGCTGGATTTGTAGACCCCCTGCTTTACATCTCTGTCATTTATGATTGTGAGTGGGCAAGGTGCAGATGTCCAAGACATCAAAAAGGTTAGATAGAATTTGTCACATGCCTCTTTGCTTCTCACCACCACCAAAATATTGTCTATTAGACAACTTTTTGGTGGTGGTGAGAACTGAGGAGACCTGTGACACATTCTATCTACCCTTTTGATGGCTAGGACATCTGCACCTGTCCACTTACAATCTTAAATGACAGAGGTATAAGGCAGGGGTCTCCAAATCCAGCCCTAGAGGGCCACAAACCAGTCAGGTTGGCAGGCTATCTCCAATGCATATATCTCATGCATATTCATTAGGGCTATCCTGAACACCCGACTGGCCTAGGGGTTCAAGGAGGACTGGTTCAGAACCACTGCGTTAGACACACCGTGGTTACATCAGTGTCCTGCTGTATGTCTCTCTCATGTCTAGTCTATATGGGCGATTATGCACCCAAAATAGTGCATGTCCAGTGTTGGTGGCATGGTTACCTGCTGTTGGGGGGGGGGGGGGAATCATGATCCACCACACAACCCACCTCCGGGGCTCAGGGTGCAGAAACAGGTTCAGCCACCAATAGATCCACAGCCTATTTCACTGCATGGTAGCAGTAGAGGGGACCATCATCCCCAGTCCTGTTGGGGGACAGACAGAGCACTACACATCCATAGGTCAATAGTCAACAAATGCCAGGCTTGGAAATGCACAGCTGCCCCCCAAACATTATCTGACATTCTCCAGCAGCACACCTCCAGCCACTGCACCCTGCAAGGTGTTCCAGCAAGACACATACCAGCTGCAGACAGTCTGCCAGCTAGTCCAGAGTGCATGGTCCTGGATGAGATGCAGGCACCAGAACAGGGGTGTCAGCATACACACCAAGCAGATAAGTCAGTGATTAGGCCCCAAAAGGAGACCCATAGATATCACATGAGAGAAAATGTCATAGAGCACTATGGGGGAACCTAGCCATGCAGTGGTCACTGCTCAGTCAGGGTGAGAGTGATCTCCCAGCAGGACATGCTATGGCCACCCTGTTTGTGCAGGTGGAGGCCGGGCACTACATGTCCGAGCCATTGCCCTATGCCTTGAGATGATGCAGCCCAGGTCAGGCCACCCTATACAGCCTATTCCCACAGTACCTTGCTCCTCATTATGCACATTGGCAGGCCATTACTGGCAACAGTGCTAGCACTGAGTGCTGTGGGGGGTGTTTGCCGACACCGCACACTTGATAGACAGACACACACTCCCCACACCTATGCCAGCATTGTGCAGCTATGGGGGTGTTGGGCAGCCGTTGCCCCCCCCCCAACGGTCCGGGGCACAGTGCATGAATGGCTGTGGTACGCAAAACTGTAGGTGTCACTGCACAGGTTGGTAAACACTGTCAGACACATGACCTGTTGCACACTCCCACAGACGTCAGAAAGGTTGCTATGCTGCAGCTCACTCAGAGAAAACTTGTACTTGAGCTAGGAATTGCTATCTGCCAGTAGTCATAGCAACCTTTTGATAGATGTGTACCATATGCCCAGGTTTAGGGTGGCATTACTATGGTATGCAGGTACTCGTATTGGGAGATGCACGCAAAGCCCAAAGTCCTGCCTCTCCAGGTGGCTTTGGATGATGGGACCTGCGGGTGCGGGTGTGTCTGCCCCTGTTGGCTGCTGCTTTACGGCAGTGTTTCCCAAATCCAGTCATGGTGTGTCAAATACTGTTCAGGTTTCATGCTGTCCCTCATGGCTATGCAAGAGATACATCTGCATACCATGGGGGTGGTGCATAGATATGCAGCACAGGCATCTTTATTAGAGGCAGCACGGAACCCTGAATGGTGTTTGGCCCTCCAGGACTGCATTTGGGAGACTCTGCTTTAGGTAATGCGCCTGTGTATGGAGTCTGTGCTCTGTAGGGTAAAATGTAGGTGTTTTGGGCATATTTACATCATCTGCAAATAAGGTTCTGTCTGTATTGGGACTTTGTAGTGGTGGGTAAAATATGCAGAGTGTGTGGTGGAATCCACAGCTGGGACTTGAACCTGTTATCTTCTGCATCTGATTACAGTGGTTTTGTTGCACTGCACCACCATTTTAACACAGAGATGGTGTATTCCCTGGTGGTACCTTGACATGTGCCGCCTGCGGCCCTCTGTATCCGCTTCTCCAGCATCTGTCCAGTTGCCATTCCAACATGCCCGCCCTGCTGTTGCGGGACATGTGCACGCCATAGGCCCCCCTGTCTGGTGGTGGGGGAAACCCTGCGCAGCGCTATTTCACTGTGGGTCCATTCACCTTGTATGGGGACAGATTATAGACACTTCCACGGTTTCTATCTGTTCTATGGTGCTTACTCGGGGGGGGGGGGGTGTTTCTCAATGATAACACTGTTGAACAACGGTTATTGTTTTTATCCGGTTTGTTGGGGTCATGATCAGTGTTTCTGTGCACTTTTGCTATGTGCACATGAATCACACTTAACACTTTTTTGGGGTTTTCCTGCCTGGGCTGTATATTGCTGACACCTAAATGGTTTCTCTCCCCTTTAATGTGCCTTTAACGGCAGGTTTTCATTCGCGTTGGATTTGAGCTCTGAAATTCAGCACGTTGGTGTGAGGGGAGCCTCTCCCCGCCCACTCTCCGCCCATTGACCCTTCTCTCCGCCCTCTCTCCACCTTCTGCGTTGTTTTACCGCTCCGCGGGGCTTTACAATCGTTAACTATGGTTAACACGCGTAGTATGACGTTAACGGTCATTGGCGCGTGATTACGCGCGTTATACTGCACTTACGATCGTTAACGTCGTACAACGCGCGTTATTCACGTTTACCGCACTTTAGTAAACATACCTCTAAGAGGATCAGGATCCAAAAGCAGTCTCAAAGAAGTGAGTTTCTAGCCTGGATTTGAACAAGGCCACAGGATGGAGCCTGACATACCAACTCAGGTAGTTTATTCCTGGCCCAAGGGGCAGCAAGGTAGAAAGATCGATTGTCTGGAGTTGGCAGTGGAAGAGAGAAAGGCACATATAGAAGGGATCTGCCAGAAGACTGGATTTCCCAAGGAGGGGTGTAAGGAGAGATAAGAGAGGAAAGGTAGTGAGGAGCTGAATGAAGTAGAAGTTTAAACTGGATATGGAAACAGATAGGGAGTCAATGAAGTGACTTGAGAAGATCAATGACATGAGCATCGAGACACCGGCAGAAAAAATTAGCCATGCAGCTGAGCTTTAAACAGATTGATGTGGGGAGATATGATTCAGAGGAAGACTAGCGAAGAGGAGGATGCAATAGTCTAAACAGGAGGTGACTAGAGAATGGATAAGGATCTTAGTAGTGTGTTCAGAAATGAAAGGACAAAGTTTGTCAACATTATAGAGAAAGAAGTGGACAGGTTGGCATTCTTTTCTCTCTTTTAGTAGCGATTATGTGTTATTGTACACTGCCCTGATGTTTTGGCCTGGGCGGTCAATCAAATGTGGAAATAAAAGATAAAAGGTTTTAGTTAACTACTTGGATGTGTGTGGAGAAGGAGAGGGAGGCCAAGGCTGTGAGCGAGGAGAAACACGGGAGCAGTAGAGTGTTTATTCCACAGGAAAATAGAGAAAGGAGGAGGGGGGGGGGGGAGGAAGGATAAGGAGCTCAGTTTTGGCCATGTTTGCAGTTTCAGGATAGGCTGTGAGACATCCAGGCACTTAATGTCAGATAAGCGGGCGAGAGATCCCGGCCTGGGATTCCTGGAGAGAGATTTCAGGTGCAAGAGAGTAGAGATCTGAGGAGTCATCAGCATAGAAGGACCGGTACTGAGACAACTATGGGAAGAGATGAGCGCACCAAGGACTGAGTATAGTAGATAGAGAAAAGGAGAGGGTCCCAAGACAGAGCCCTGCGTAGTAACTTCATATTAGGAGTACTACCCAGGAAAAGGAGCTAGGCATTATAGTGGAGCAGAAACAGTATGTTGAAATTCTTATGGAGTCAGCATATACAGGCAGAGGCCAAGGAATCGCAAAAGGAAGGGTATGAATTGTTAGAAAAGGAATGGAGAATAAAACAGGAATATATATAACTACCATCTACATCATTCCATGGAACAACTTCACCTTCATCATTGTTGTGCAATTCTAGTTAATTGCATTTTCAAAAAGATACTAGCAAAATAGAAAAGGTACAGAGAAGGCAACAAACGTGATTAAAGTGCATGGCAAGGCTTGCCTATTAGGAAGGGCTAAAAATTTTAGGGTTCTTCGTCCTTGTTAGATTAAAACTGGTATTGAACAGTTGCTTTAACATCACCGAAAAAGATACAAGCCATTAATTAGCTAACCAATTCCCTGTAGTCTCATACGACTTGGTAATTGTAGACTGGCCTTTTAAAGATCTTGAAAAACTGGATGTATGAAATAAGAAATACTCCTCCATAACCCACAGCGTAATTTATAAGGGACTCAGCATATGCCGAGGATTATACATTTGAGATTTGAAAGAGAAATGAGCTTTCTAGAGATAGAATAAATTACATATAGAGCTGCAATTCAGTAGGCTCCAGGCCTAATTATAATAGTATCAAGAAATCCAAAATATGCAAGAAGTTATATGACGTTATGAAAGTATACATCCAAAAATCCATCTGCATCATTAAACCTGAACAAGCATTCCGATGAGTAAAAGGAAGTGATGACGTGAGAAATCCACTAGAAACAATATAGGGAAGGAAACACCAGATGGTAAATACTATGAGGGAACACATGGAAGGGGATTACTATTATCATATCTGCCTGCAAAGTTCAAATGGAAGCAGCAAAACCTCTTACATAAAGGCACCGTAAGGTGGACATTCATTCAATGGAAATTTATATACACTTCAACATCATTGTATGTGAACAGCACTGAGATCCGGACTGAGAAATATGGAAATGAAGACATTATGCCTGCTGCAACCTTTCCATTCTAACTAATAAGAACATTTGATGAAAAAAAAACAGGACATAGTGGTAAAAAGGTAATATGGGGTCATTCAGTGGCACGAATAGCAGGGTGGACGTCGGACCCGGCTAATGCATACCCTGTCCGACCAGCTCATATTGAATGGGGAGGCCTTAGTCCAGGGTAAGGCCAGGGGGCCATTCCAGACGGCAGAGCGATTTTGAGGTGTAGCATGGGAAGGCCGACCCTGGATAACAGGGCCCAATCTGAAGTTGGCACTGTACAGCAAGGGCCATGAACATGGAGGGGGGACTTATTCCACTTGCAGAGGGGAATAAGTCCCAGGGACATCGGGGGATCGAGAGGTTAATAAACTGTCATGTATGTGCCCAAAACGACTCATTTGGAAGCATTGCCCCCCCCCCCCCCCAAAAAAAAAAAAATGCTAAGGTAGCACATTTTTAAAAAATTGGAACAGATTTTTTCGCCCAACAGGTGAGGAGTAGCAGAATTCAAAGCAGCAAAACAGAGGTTCAATCCCACTGTGAAGCTCTTTGTGCTTGTATGAGGATGAGTAGTGTAATGATGAAAGTGCAGGTTGTAGCCAGGGTTCGGATGATCATTGGTGCTGAACCATGTGCTCTTAGCAAGTCAATTAACCCTTCATTGCCGCCTGTGGGTTTTTTTTTTTTTTGTGTTGCTGGTTTGTGTGAGTTTTTTTTGTTGTTTTGTGTGTTTGTGGTTTGTTGCTGTGTTTTTTGTGGTTTTTTTTTGTTTTTGGTAGCCCATGGTTTTTGTGTGTTTTTTTTTTGTTTTGGGTTGGTTTTTGATTTCGTTTTTGGTTTTGTTTTTTGTGTTTGTTTTTTTTTTTTTTTTTGTTTTGGTTTTTGGTGTTGTTGTGTTTTTTTTGTGTGTGTTGCTGGTTTTTTTTTTTTTTTTTTTTTGGTGTTTTTTCTTTCTTTTCTTTTTGTTTTTTATGGTTTTTATGTTTGTTGTTTGTTTTTCGTTTTGTTTTTGTTTTTTGTGTGGTTTTGTTTTTGTTTTTTCTTTTCTTCGTTTTTTTTTTTTTTTTTTTTTTTTTTTGTGGCAACCGTTGACTGGTTTTGTGGTTGTTTGTTTTAAAAGAACATGAAGTTCACTTGAACTTCTAAAAAAAAAGGCCATGAGCAAAATCCTATCTCCCCTACCCCCCCATGACTTCTAATGTTGCTTTTAGACAAAAAAACTTCTACCTGTTGGGAAAAAAATTACAGGTACTTGTGACCTGGATCGGCCACTCGCTGGAAACAGCATTCTGCGATTTGACAGACCCATTGGTCTGAGACCAGTATGGCCATCCTTCTGTTCTTCTGGAATTTGGGACGCTCCAGCTAACTGCATGGCATTGGAACACATGGCTGAAGAGATGTATCCCTGAACAGGCCTAACTCCATTCCGACACTTACCAATTTGGAAGCCAAGCATCACCAAAGGACGAGCATCACTTAAAAATGGAGATCCTCAGCATCACCAATGGAAATCAAAAGCATCACAGAAGGCGGATATACAGAAGGGAGCCTGGGTGGTTAGGTTTACTGTCTGCCACAATGCAAGGAATAATTCAGCACTGAGATGTGATTATTCAAAACTCAACCATGCCACTTGCCTTTTTCCATTAGCTCTCCATAAAAACAAGGTGACTGTGTTGTCAGTACTGACAAATTGCATAACTACACAGATAATCATTTTGGTGATGTATTTTATTTATTGCTTTGGTGTGTTTCTGTTGTTGTCTTGCTGTATGCTCTTTTAACTAGTCACAGAATCCTTGTTTTACATTGACTAACTGCCTCATAAAACTGCAAGAATTCTTAGTCTATTTTTTTCGGATGACAGGGAAAAGAGCTCCGAAGTGAAAAAATTCAAGGCAGTATGTGGACATGCATTTAAAACTAGGAAAAATGGGGACGGATGTGAGAATGTCAACAGCTCGCCTGCCACCCCAATACACAACAAAGTCAAGACAACATCCCGAGAAACGCCCACACTTTTAAACCAAACATCCCCCCCCCCCAAAAACATGTGGACGGAAAGGGACGGCAGAATAAAAAATCCATGCCAATAGTCATACAACAAGCCAGGAAAGGCTGGACTTCAAATAACAAAGCACATGAGCACCAAATGCTACGAAGCTTAGCCAAACAAAAATTCCAGACCTCGAAGGCCCTAATGGTGGCAAACTGGCTTTGGGACATTGTGGCCCTTACAGAAACATGGTTAATGAAATCACCCTGATTGGGATATAGCCAGCGATAGGGGCGTAATCTATTCAGAAAGAACAGAGAAAACGGGGAATAAAGTAAGGAAGGATGCCGGAAAGTAGCCTTGTCTGTCAAAAAGCAATATTAAAGCTTACTGAAATGCAGGGGGACCATTGGGGAGGAAAAGAAGAATGCGCTCTGGATTGGCGTTGCGAAAGAGGAGGATGGCACTGTTCGATCCATATTGCTGTAGTCCTACAGACCTCCGACTCAAATTGAAGAGAGAGACAATGATATTGATTATAGATAGTGCCAAGTAAGCAACAAAGGGGTGGAAGCAATCATATTGGGGGCCCTTATATCTACCTGATGTGGATTGGATTAATCCATTCTTGCACATCTGGGAAAAAAGCAAAAAAATTGTGGAGGCTCGCCAAGAGAATGCATTATTTAGACAAATGGTGATGGAAACCAACGAAAAAAAAAAAAAAAAATAAAAAAAAGGAAGAAAAATAAAAAAAACAGGGAAAGCCCAAAGCTGGGATGTAAGTGCTAATCAACGGTGTGATAGTGTGTCGAATGTCTGCTGTGGAACGTGGCCCCCTTGTGAAGCAAAAAGCGACAGCACACGGTTGTGCGTTTGAAATAAAAGCCACGGGTACCGGACCACAACATAGAAAGCTCAAAGTCCTAAACCTTCATAAATACACTGACTTCAATTTAAAATGGCAGAGCAGAGTACTTAACGGAGGAGCTGCCGGGGCGGTGGCGAGGAGATAAAGGAAAATGGAATTGCCTAAGGGGCTAAACTGAAGGATGGTCAATAAAAGCGGGGTCAACAGATATTAAATATGTAAGAAAAGTAATATAAAAGCAAGAGGAGAAGGAAACCTATGGTTTGGTTTTTCCAAAACGAGGGGTGGCTGCTCTATTAATAAAGGCAAAACACACTACAACTTTTGCCAAAACATTCAAACAAGCTTGCACAAGCAGGAAAGACAACAAAGAAATGGGAATACAGGATCCAAACTCAGAAGAGTGCTAAAAGAGTAATAAGGATAGCAAAAATCAAAGGCAGAGGAAAAGGTTATGGCTTAAAGATGTTAAGGGTGGGGCAACAACACAAGTTCTTCAGGTATATTCAGGAAAGGAAAAAGATTCAGAGTGGGAGATTGCAGGTCACTCAGAAGTGCTGGGAAACAAGGACTCGTGGAACGGACACTGAAAAAAGCGAAACTGCTAAAAACAATTACTTCTGCTCTGTGTTTAACTAAAGAAAGATGCCTGGAGATTGGACCAGCTGTGACTCCCAAATATTAAAAATGGGAATGAAGAGTAGATACTCACATCGCCTTCACAGAAGAAGAGGTTGTTAGACACAACTAGCTAAACTGGAAAGGAAACAACTGGACCAAGGCAATGGACCCGGAGGGCATTGACATTCCCAGGGGGGGGGGGGGAGGAGAGGTGGTGGGGGAGGGGGGATAAAGGAGAAGAGGTAACTACTGAAAGAGATCAGAGAGGTTCTAGCAGGACCGTTTTAAAAGACTGTCCTTTAACAGAGTCAGTGGTAAAACCGGGGGAGGTTAATCAGAACTGAGAGAATGGCTTGCTGTTGTACATCTTACACAAAAGTTGTGACAAAGGGGAAAGAAGTATCAAACTACAGGGCCCGATGAAGCTCTTAGTACCTCAGTGGGTGGGGAAAAGTTACGGGAGGCGCTCCTGAAAGAGAGGAATAGTGAACTTTCTCAAAACCAAACAGGTGGTTGCAAGACACGAGGCAAAAAAACATGGTTTTACCGTAAAAGGACGATCTTGCCAAATAAAATCTGATTGAGTTTCTTGGACTGGCGTTGACCAGGGAAACTAGATCAGGGGCATGCGAACTGGATGTAATCTACCCTGGATTTCAGCAAAGCCTTTGATACGTCCCTCATCGGAGGCTTGGGTCAACAAATCTCAGTAGCTTGAGGGCTGGGTATCCCAAGATAGTAACATGGAGTAGCAATTGGTGGAACTGACAGACGGAACAGTAAGGTGATTGTACATGGAGCTCCAACTCAGATGAGAGGAAGGTGATTAGCTGGGGGTTGCCCCATGGTGTTCTAGGTCCTGGGCCACGGCACGGTTCAATGTATTTGTTGAGTGATATTGCTGAAGGACCATGAATGGAAAAGTCTGTCTTTTGCAGACGACAGAAAATTTGCAAACAGAGTGGACTCCCCCGAGGGAGTGGTTAAACATGAAGAAAGAGCTACTAAAGCTGGAAGGACTGGTCTAATGCTTGGCAACTACCCCGATTTAATGCAAAAAAGTGTAGTGTCCATGCACTGGGTAGCAGGAATACAAGAGAAAATGTAACATATAGGGGGCGAAAGGTTGGTATGCATGGTTCAGGAGAAAGACCTTGGTGTTATTAGCTTATGACCTCAAGGTGGCAAAACAGTGCGACAAGGCGGGTGGCAAAAGCCAAGGAGGATGTTGGGTTGCATACAAAGGGGAGTGGATTACCGCAGGAAAAGAAGAGGTAATTATGCCACTGGATAGTGTTCACTGGTGCGGCTAAATTGGAAATACTGTGTTTCCGGTTTTGGAGACCATATCTTGACAAAGGATGTAAAAAGACTGCGGAGACTGTTCAGAGGAGGCGACCAAAAATGAATTTGGAGCCTTGCATCAGAAGCCTTAGGGGGAAGAGACTGGGAGACCTAAATATGTACAATTTGCGAGGGGGAAAGGAGGGACAGGGGCGATATGATTCAGACCTTTAAATTACTTAAAGAGAAATGATGAACCAAAACAAACCTCTTCCAAAGACGGGGAGGAAACTGTAAAACTAGAGGGCATAACATGAAGCTGCAAGGGGGTAAATTGAAAGGCAATATCAGGAAATATTTTTCACTGAAAGGGTGGTGGATTGCTTGGAATGCCCTAACAATGGAAGTGGTAGGGTGTGAACACGGTGGGAATTCAAAAAGGCATGGGACAAACACAGAGGATCCCTTTACCGCAATAGGATAAAAACAAAATAAACGGTAACATCTAACTTCTGAAACATGGAACGTCTCAACAAATAGGGGTGTCATACAGGAAGTGGTGGTGTTTACCCATGAAACAAGTATATGGGGAGGGGTGGACATGCGCAGGAGCGACAGGTCGTGCCACCTGCTATTCCAATATTGCTGGGCAGACTGGATGGACCATGCTGGTTCTTTATCTGCCGTCAACTACTATTGTTACTATGTAGGTATATTTTCAAACAAATAAAGACAGAGCAACATATTCTGTTGTGACGGAGCCGCCGCTGCTTTAATTAAAGCTGAATATTCAGTAGCAGAATATAGACAGTTTCTACTGCTGAATGTCTAGACTTACTGGGACACCAGGAGAAGCTTCTAGTTAGCAATGATATTCAGCTGCTTAACAGGATAGCCCTAAATGGTTAAAGTTAACTATTACTATTACTACTACTACTTGTATAGCCGCTACAAAGGCATATGACAGAGCTGTATAGACACAGGTAAAAGACAGTACTTCGCATCAGAGCTTACAAATCTAGTCACAGTTAGACAACACAACAGCTTAGCGTAAAGGAGTGGCAAGGAACCACATAGGCGACCAAGTGAATCAGGGACCAAAAGCAGACTCAAATTAGAGGTGCGTTTTCAGCCTGGCTTTGAAAGGGCCCAGAGATGAAGCCTGATGCACAGACTCGGGTTAGTTTCTTACAGGGCATAAGGCAGGCAGCGAGGTGGAAGGATTGAAGTATGGAGTTGGCACAGATAGAAGGGATCTGCCAGAAGAGCGGAGCACCCGAGGAGGGGTGTAGGGAGAGATAAAAGAGGAAAGGTAGTGAGGAGAAGGAGACATGAATGCACCCTATAGGTAAGTAGGAAGAAATTTGAACTGGAATTGGAAACGAATAGGGAGCCAGTGAAGCGACTTGAGAAGGGGGGTTTTATATGAGCATGCAGAGGCTGGTGGAAGATTAGGCCACACAGCTGAGTTTTTAAACAGATTGAAGGGGGGAGAGATGATTTCACAGGACGAGACCAGCAAGGTGTAGGTTGCAATGGTCTTAGCAAGATGGTGACTGTTAAGTGGTTAAGTGTCTTAAGTAGTGTGTGTAGAAAGGGAAAGGGCGCATTTGGCCAATGCTATATTGAGAAAGAAGCAACAGGTTTTAGCTATCTGTTGGATGTGTGCAGAGAAAGAGACAGTAGAGTCAAAGATGACCTCAAACGTTGTGAGCTGAGGAAACAGGGAAGAGTGTGATGTTCACACAGAAATAGGGAGAAGGGAGGAAGGAGAGAGGGGGGTTTATGGGTGAAAAGAGAAGGAGCCTCAGTTGTGGGCCATGTTCAGGTTCGGACAGCGGTTTTGTGAGACATCAAGGCAGCCAATGTCGGATAAGCAAGCAAGAGATCCAGGACTAGATTCCTGGCGAGATTTCAGGCCCAGAACGGTAGATATGAGAGTCCTCAGCATAAAGAGGGTTTTAAGATGTCTTTCACCTGTACAAAAGTTAACTGCTTAAGCTATACGTTTAGCAGCTGTATATAGCCACTAACCTAGATTGTGACTGCCACCAACTGGGCATTTTTGTAGTGGTCTGTGGGGATATTTACCGGCACTAACCAGGTAGTGGCCCTGAATATCACGGTGACCACGTCTTTTAGCTGGTTAGCTGGTCTGTTAGCAGGCCCAACTCTTTGAAAAATTGCCCCCCCCCCCACCCCCCCAATTCCAATAATAGAACCGTGGTGGGCTTGTCCCCTACTTTTTCAATATCACAATTTTTTTTTTACACGCTGAAATGAGAAAGGCGTTTAAAATATTGCCACATTGTTAAAGATCCTTAACATTTACTTTTTCTAAGGGGGGGGGAGAAACTGAGGCATTCCTTTAGTGCATTTCAGATTGATTCACAGTAATACAAAAAGAAAAACGATTACTATACGTACATATACAGATATATCTATTTATAGAAAGTGAGATACGGAGAAATCTAGATATATATGCAGCATCACTATCTGGCAAGGGATCTTAAAGTAAGATCTTAAAATTGACATATTTGTTTCAAACAATGCGGCTAAATTTTTGGATACAGTGAAAAGGTAGCAGGACCTGATATTAGATTATGGAAATGTCTGTATTAAACACATACCCTCCCTCTGCGAGAACTGGGAGGGACGGGCGGAAAAACAAACAAGGTCATTTTTTTTCATCAAAGTAATTGCGTCGGTACTTTTCGGTACCAAAAATGCCTGGAATGACGGATTGGACTGCTAACGGGGGCAGTGCCAGCCATGAATCCGGTGGGCTACGTCAGGGCCTTTATACACCAGACCACAAAAGATGCAGATGAAAAATGCCTTGCCATTAAGTGATTTGATTTCTGGCCTTCCCCCCACCTTCCCCTCCCTCCCCACTGCATCTGTGCATGGTTGCACAGCAAAGATTGCCTGGGAAATATGACCTCTGTGTGATTACTTGACAGATCCTCCGAACCAGTTTCTGTAAGGGGAGGGGGAAAGGTGACAACTCACAGCGGGCATCCTTATAGTCATGCAGAATAATGCATTAGGAAACAGAGAGGTTGCTTTGAATCCCAAGTCCTGGCATTTGCCTGCACAAATTGGTGGGGGAATATTTTGAGTTTAGAAGCCAAGCTGGATTTTCCAGTTTTCTATTGGCATTCCTTTAGATATTTATTCACCACTGATCGGGGGCACCTAAAATAGCCTCCTCCCTGACACTAAAAGATGGCAGAGACTGCCTCCAAGGAGTTGGCACAGACCTCATGTCAATAAATTA
>CM066033.1:1365494254-1365974254 GCA_033557465.1 Ichthyophis bannanicus
TATTTTAAAAACCAATAAGGGTGTGCCTGTTATAGAAGCCGTGGAGGCATTTAGCCGTACGGTTAGAGCAACTGGCCTTAGGAACTAAAACGCCAGGGTTTAATTCCCAGTAGCACTCCTTGTGTCTGGCCTTGAGCAAATCACTTAAACCTTTCCATTAGCCTCCTAAAAATTCAATGTTCTTCACTGTCCCTGGTTTAGATGTATATTACCAAGGTGTATGTTTACTAAACTGCATTATTGTTGCTATGCGACTGCTTATGCAGCCACTAGCGGCTAGAATAGTAGGAAACAGGAAACCCCAAATAAGTACATGGGCAGTACACTCATTTCCGAGAACGCGTGTTACCAAGGCACCATAAATGAACGAGCTCTACAGGGCACGTTAACCGCGCGTTAATCTTAAGAAGGCGCGCAGGCATACAAGCACGGCAACAGAGCTGTAGCACAATGGTTAACAACACTGAAACTGGAGGTACCGGGGTCAGGGGTTCGATTCCCCAGGTGTGTCTAATGTATAAGGCTGGCTGAGGCAGCCCCCTTTGACATTTAAGTAGCGATTGTTTGACGCATGTGAACTGTATTTTCATTAGTGCTATTGCAATCAAACACACCCTCATGGTGGCATCACCTAAGGTGCCGCCTACGGCACCCCATAACGCACATCCATAGGGCACATTATCAAGTGTACTGTCCGCTAAGGCACCGTATAATGTCCCCTATCGGACACCTTATAAGGAATGTGAACAAGACCCTGGCTGGCTGCAGGACTGCGACGTCACCACACAAACTGTCTGCTGTGGTTTACCAGTGCTAGGGGTAACCCCCCCGTACCCATGATGCACTGCACCGCAAATCAGCAGTCCGAAGACTGGCACAAGATCGGGGTATGGCACCCCACACAGCACACCTCGGCCCTTGTAGGGGGAACAAACCATTTGTGGCACTGCCACAGAGTAGCCCCAGACAGTCTCATTGTGCAGGTACAGTGCCCACCCTGATGGTGAGTTGGGCGCCCAGCACCAGGTCCACAGCACCTTTCATGGCGGAAAGACTCCATGCTGCATTGGTCCCCATAAGTGTGTGATAGGTAGTTCAGTTAGACACACCTAGGATACATCTGTTTCTGCTGTTTGTCTCGGCTCCATGTCTAGTCCCTATGGGCAATGCTGCACCCAGAATAGTGCATATCCAGTGTTGGTGCCATCGTTACCTCTCTTGTAGGTGAAGGGGTGGGGGTGTATGGACCCATTAGTCAGATTCTGTACCCACCACACAACCCACCCTTTTGGGGCTCCTAGGGTGGGAAACAGGCTCAACCCACCAATAGATTCCCACAGTCCCTATCCTCCCTGCAATGGCAGCAGAAAGAGGGGACCAGCAAACACCAGTACTGCTGGGGAACAGGTCAGATGCGGTAACACATCCATAACGACAGTAAGCCGAGAGACTGCAGGCCTGGAAATGCTCAGCTGCCCCCCACCATTATCTGAACATTCTCCAGCAGAAAACCTCCAGCCTCTGCACCCTGCAAGGTGTTCCAGCAAAACACATACTAGCTGCAGACAGCCCGACCAGCTAGTCGATAGGGCATGGTCCTGGCGGAGATGCATGTACCCAGAACGGGGATGTCAGCATACACACCAAGCAGATAAGTCAGTGATTGGGCCCCAAAAGGAAACCCATAAATATCACATGAGAGAAATGTGATATAGCACTATGGGGGAACCTAGCCATGTCATGGTCACTGCTCAGTCTGGGTGTGAGAGTGAACTCCCAGCAGGACATGCTATGGCCACCCTGTCCGTGCAGGTGGTGGCCAGGCACTACAATGTCCGAGCCATTGCCCTATGCCGTGGTGCAGATGCATCCAGGCCAGTCCACCTTATCCAGGCTATTCCCATGGTACCTTGCTCCTATGTATGCACATTGGCAGGCCAATACTGGCAACAGTGCTAGCAGTGTGGGCTGTGGAGGGTGTTGGCAGCCACCACCACACTGGATAGACAGACACACACTCCCCACACCTATGCCAGCATTGTGCAACTATAGAGGTGTTGGGCAGCCCAGGCCACCACACCAAGTCCTGGGCAAACAGTGCAGGCATGGCTATGGTACGCAATACTGTAGGAGTCAACTCCTCAGGTTGGTAAACACTGTCAGACACAAGACCTGTAGCACACTCCACAGACATCAGAAGGGTTGCTATGATGCAGCTCACTCAGAAAAGTGTACGTAACCTAGGAATTGCTATCTGCCAGTACTCATAGCAACCTTTTGAATAGATGTGTACCATATTCCCGGTTTAGGGTGGCATTACTAAGGTATGCAAGTGCTATTATTGGGAGATGCACGCAGAGCCAACAGTCCGGCCTCTCCAGGAGGCTTTGGATAATGGGGCCTGTGAGTGCGGGTGTGTCTGCCCCTGTTGGCTGCTGCTGTATGGCAGAGGTTCCCAACTCCAGTCCTGCAGTGCCAAACACTGTTCTGGTTTCATGCTGTCCCTCATGAATATGCCATGAGATACATCTTACTACCATGGGGGTGGTGCATAGAAATGCAGCACAGGCATCTTTATCAGAGGCAGCATGGAACCGGAATGGTGTTTGGCCCTCCAGGACTGCATTTGGGAGGCTCTGCTCTAGGTAATGTGCATGTTTATGGTGTCTGTGCTCTGTAGGGTAAAATGTAGGTGTCTTGGCATGTTTGCGTCATCTGCAATACAGGTGCTGTCTGTATTAGCATGTTGTAGTAGTGGGTAAAATATGGAGACTGGGTTGGCAGAACCACAGCTGTGACTTGAACCTGTGACCCTCTGCTTCTGAATACACTGGTTTTTCTGCACTGCACCACCTTGTTGTCACAGAGTCAGTACATTCCTTGGTGATACCATGACTGTTCGTCAGACAGGGCCCGTCTGTTGCAGTACACGGCACCCACCTACACAGGGCTAGGCCACGGTCTGCTCTGGGCAGCTGCCACTGCCCCCTCCACCACCAGTATCCCTCAGTCACCATACTGACATGCCCTTCTGCTGGTGGTGCTGGTGGTGCGCAGTCTCATGCCATCCAGTGTGCAGGTAGGCGGCTGCCTATGGTGCGGGTTCTGGGGTAGGGGTGCCTGCATAGGTGTCCACGCTTCCCACCAGCACCGCTTGCCAATGTTCCGTGCCCTTGGGGGTAGCTGCTGGGTACTATCCCCTGTGACACTGTGGGAAACACAGTCGTGCCCATGTTGGGCCTTCAGCAGTTGCTGTCTGGCTGCTCTGCTGCTTCAGCATTCATATGGGCCACCTAGGCATCGCCCTAGTCTGCACTGTGGCCCAGCTGCACCACATCATGTGCCGCCTGCGGCCCTCTGTTTCCCCTTCTCCGGCATCTGTCCAGTTGCCGTACCGACATGCCCGCCCTGATGTTGCGGGACATGTGCATGCCATAGAAACCCTGTCTGATGGTGGAGAAAACCTTGAGCAGCGCTATTTCACTGTGGGCTCATTCACCTTTATGGGGATGGAGTATAGACCCTTCCACGATTTATATCTTTTCTATGGAGCTTACTCGGGGGTGGGGGGAGGGGTTGATGTTTCTCATTGATACTGAAGAAAACTCCATGATCTGACCACAATACCTCAATTCTTTAGGTCTCTGGTCCATCAAGCAGTGAGAAACAGACAGAGTAATACAGAACACAATCACACAGACACAAAGTGCTATTTTCTTTGAGCTCAGAGGGAAGACGGCAACAGACGGTCTATGGACTCGCATAGTTCCACGCCTGCCGAATTAAAATTCCTCTCCCTAAAAGCTCCCTTTTTATTAGAGAAAAAGAGGAAGTAACAGTCATTTATTATAACCATGAAATAACACAAGGTGTCGCCAAAGTTCTTTTTACAGAGTAAGATCTGATTACAGTATATTAGATGAAATTTATAATTGCAAAAGTTGCAAAAATTATGTTGTCAGCAGTGACTGTACAATGAACTATGGTTGCACAGTTCATAGCCTATGTTCTTTTTGCTTGCGTTAACACTGTTCCATCTATTTTAAAGACAGTTACACAGAACCCATGATCATGACATCCTATTCTATTTAAAAGGAAGTAGGTGAGAAGTCAAACTTCTAAACACATTTTGTATCAAGAACTTCATCCATCTTCAATTACATATTGGGGATTCTGGTATCCCTTTATCTGTCCATTCCTACAGATACCACTATTGGCCAGCTTGGTTATGGTATTTTTCCAGTTTGTTGGGGTCATTTTCAGTATTTATGTGCCCTTTTGTTATGTGCACATGTATCACACTTATCACTTTTATTTAGGTTTCCCTGCCTGGGCTGTACATTGCTGACACTGAAATGGTTTCTCTCCCCTGTAATGTGCATTTAACGGCAGGTTTTCATTCGCGTTGGAATTGAGCTCTTCAGATCAGCGCGTTAGTGTGAAGGGAGCCTCTCCCCACCCACTCTCCGCCCATTGACCCCTTCTCGCCGCCCTCTCTCCACCTTCTGCGATGTTTTACTGCGCCACGGGAGTTTACGATTGTTAACTATGGTTAACGCGCGTTATGTAACGTTAACGATCGTAAGCACATCATAACGCGCATTATGATGCGCTTACGATCGTTAACGTTACATAACGCGCGTTATGTACGATTACCGCAGTTTAGTAAACATACCCCCAAGTTTCAGTTACAATGTAAACCACTTTGACTGAAATGATAAAGCAGTATGACAAATCTGTTAAATAAAGAAATAAACAAAGGCATTGGGAGAGGTGACCTTCACAGAGCAGCAGATGCCACCTTGCTGGGCAGACTAGATGGACCATGCCAGTCTTTATCTGCTGTTATTATGTGTGGGCTTTCTGTTTATTCTGCTGGCTCCCCCTTTTGCCCAGGCTAAGGCTTCTGTTAGGGTGGCCCTGCTCCTAATACTGCACTGTATATTAGTGCGGCATGTCACACTGAGTCTGAAGGAGCTTTACTCCTGCCCCCCTCTCCCCTTGCCACCCCTAATGATTTACTGAGCACCCACTGTAGGTTGAGAAGAAATGGCACAGAATTTTACCCCCGACAATTAAACCATAACATTGATGAACATAAGCTTTTCATATTACAACATGAACAAGCTCCTTAACCTAATTACCTCACCAGCTTCCCCAAAGAGTGGAGTCTTAATTAGCAAACTCATCGCCAAATCTTGGTATCCTCCACTTCTCCGTAGTTGTCTCTTGTGCACCCAGCTGTCCAAAGCTACCTGACCTGTTTGCTCCCCCTCCCCACAAAGTTTGTTGCATTGTGCTGGTAACATCTTGTGATCAAGAAGCCACATGATGCTTTTGACATGGCTGTGATGCCGCTTGCAATGCCATTGCATGTTCTGCCTACCGTATCTGCTGCCCCTTTTAATGCTACCCATTGGCTTTCTCTCTGTGCTACCCCGAGGATCTAGCAAAAAAATGCCAACTTCTGCTAAAATCTTATGCGGTCTTGTTCTCCTGGTTCCCTCTTTCATTCAGGTTCTGGTTCCTGTTACGGTGATCCAGCCCCTAGACAGACCTGGCCTATACATTACATAATTTATTATTTATTTATTTATTTATTTATTTATTTATTTATATTCTCTTATATACCACACTTTTCAGCATCAGCGCGGTTCACATAGAACAAAAATCTCAGTACAGTCAACATGCATGAGTTTACAGATAACAAGGAAAGGAACTTGCATAACAAGAGTAATTATTTACAATCTATTTACAAGGATAATACTACTGCATAGGTACCTGTTACTAGGAGCGGTAACTAAGAATATATTCATTACTTCTAGAGAATCAGCTTTGGCGTGTACTTGGATAACAAGGGTAATTATTTACAATCTATTTACAAGGATAATACTACTGCATAGGTACCTGTTACTAGGAGCGGTAACTAAGAATATATTCATTACTTCTAGAGAATCAGCTTTGGCGTGTTATTGAGGCACCAAGGAATTGCATTACTGGGTGGAATCACTGAGGTCTATGGGTGTCGTTGACTCTATAAAGTACTTGTTGAAGAGATGGAATTTGAGGGCTTTCCTAAATTGGTGTTAAGCTGTTGATAGCCCGGATGCCAGGGGGTAGTGCATTCCAGCACCTTGGGGCACAGAGGATAAAGGCTCTGTTGGCTGTAAGACGAGGAGCAGCTTGTTAGGGCCTTTGGGAGCTTTAGGGAGTTGAATGGTCGTGGATCTTCTTGCTCTGTTTGGTGTAGTAGTGTGAATAAGGGCAGATAAGGATGCGGTGGAGAGCTTATTGAGAGCCTTGAACGTGAGAAGTAGAGTTTTGAAGATAATTCTGGCCTGGATGGGTAGCCAATGTAATTGAATCAGCAGAGGTGTAACGTGGTCAGTCCTGGTGGCTCCATGAAGGACCCTTGCTGCAGCATTCATTGCCAGCTGTAACGGGTTCAAGGTGGATTGAGGAAGACCTTGAAGAATGACATTGGCATAATCGAAGTGGGGTATGATCAGTGCTTGGTAGATTGTCCTGAAATCTTTTGGCTCCCAACATGGAGCGTAGGTGTCTCAGTGAATGGATCTTATAGTATATTGTTCTGACTGTGTTTTCCTATGTGGGACTTCATATCCAGGCGTTGATCCAGAGTGACTCCCAGGTAACGTATTGAGGGTTTGGATTGCAATTCAGCTTCCTTTGTTTTGAGATATTGTGGTGGGATGAAGTTAGGGTTCCTCGTGATGAAGAGGACTTCCGTTTTCTTATGTTGTATAGGGAGGTTTTGGAAGAGAAGCCAGTCAGATACTGCATAGAAACAGTTTATTAGAGGGGAGAGATCTAAATGGTCAGTGGAGAAGGGGGTGTAAAGTAGAACATCATCGGCATAAAGCATGCAGTCGACATTAAATGACCAGATGATCTTACAGATTGGTTGCATGTAGATGTTAAACAGAAGGGCAGAAAGTGAGGAACCTTGTGGGACTCCCTGGTCTAGGTGGAAGGTTTTCTGAAGTTCTGCCTCCTGAGCGGACATGCTGCCCATCGTCCGGATAGGTAGGACCTGCACCATTCAAGCGCTGTTCCACTGATGACCTTCTCAATTAGTCTCGCTAAAAGGAGTTCGTGATTCACTGAATCAAACGCTGCGGCGATATCCAAAAAGTATTGTAGATTATTGAGGTAGGTGTGTAAATTAAGGTATTTGGTAAATGACAGGGCATGTTTACTAAAGTGTGCTAATTAATGCAGGGTTGACCGTGCATATTGTAGCTGTTAGCGTGCACTGAAAATGCAGCTACTTTGAAAAGTCCTTGCTAACCACTTAGCATGGATTTCTGTGGAGCCTGGGTGGGTTAGGGGTGGAGTGTTGGTGCTAACAGGACATTGCGGTTAGCATGGGTATCATTAGTATGGTAACTGCACGCATGAAAATCACTGAAATCTGATTAGTGTGGGTGTTGTGCTGGACTCACGCTAACTGCATAAGAACACGCCATGCACACCGCCATTCATTAGCATGAGGCTGGCACAACTGCATGCTACGTTTTGGGCCTGAATTAGCAGTAAACTACCACATTACATAAACATACCCCTACATGCGTTGATTTGTGACTCTGCCCATGCCATGCTAAGATCATGTCCCAGCAACATCTACAATGATATGCACATGCATGCCGTCATGCGTGCTTTTATGTCTGATGCGGTTTTATAAGTCATTTTAATTGCTTCTATTGCCACTTAAGCATGAGCATAATTTTAGAATATTGCTCCATAATGGCTATGTTAATCATGTTGTCATCTGATGCTTGGAATGCCCTCCCGATGGAAGTGGTGGGGGCAAATACAGTGACAGAATTCAAAATGGCATGGGACAGACACAGTGGATCCCTTTATAGCAACAGGATAAAATCAAAATAATCCTAACTATCTCTTATATCTCAGCAAATAGGGGTGACATACACGGAGCAGTGGGTACACCCTTAAACAAAGGCATGGGGAGGGGTGACCTGCACGGAGCGGCAGGTGCATCTACTCTTGCCACTTTGCTGGGCAGACTAGATGGACCATACTGGTCTTTATCTGCCGTCATATACTATGCACCTGCCAATCACACCAAGGCAGCAACGGACTCTCTAGCCACCATTCCAACAGCACGCCTGCACCTAAGGGCCACATGGAACCAAGGAAACGGCTGATCTATGTTGGTTCTGTTTGTTGGTATGCTTTTTGTAGTTAGTTGTAATGTAAGGTATGTTCTGTATTTCCCTGTGTATGCTTTGATGTATTGATAATGTGTTGCAGGTTTCCCTTTCCTTTGTGTAACTTGTGCTGTATTGACAGCTTTGATTGAAGGAAAAAGCGGGATAGAAAACTTGCTAAATAAATAAATAAGTATGTTACTATGTTATGTTACTATGTGTTCCAATAAATATTATAATACAATAAGCATCACATAACGCTTGAATAGAACTGTTACCAAAACAAAATGTTTGTACCAAAAATTAAATTTTATATATAAAAAAATGGATCTCAAGTGCCATAGAGTTTATAACTGCTTCCAGCAATAGAGCCAAATGATACAATATTGGGTTTTGCATGACTTATCTGCATCAGGGATTCACAAAAAAACGTTGTTGAGTAAACTCTATTGTAGATCCATCTTCCTATCAACTAAAAGGGTTTTTTTGTGAATCCCTGATGCAGATAAGTTCTGCAAAACCCAATATTGTGTTGGATCCTTTTTATCAGTATCTGCTTTACAATAACTGCAGTCTACATATATGTTTCAGTCATTTTTGCATATTATGAATAAATAAGAAAAGATGAAAAAACAGATATAAAAGTTGAATTTAGGAGGGGGCGGAGCCTGATGTCCAGCGGGATGGTCGCATAACGCTGAGGCTCCCGAGAGGCCTACTCAGAATCCTGAATTAACACCGTACATACTTGGAACTTCTACTCTGCTCTTGCCGGGGCACATTGGTGAGATGGCGGTGGACCAAACCTACGCGCCTGGAATTTGGATCTCCAGCGGCTTCTCACGGCAAACGCTCCAAAACTGAACCTCCGTCCCCCGCAGAAGGGGCTGGCCTTGCGCGAGGGCCCCGAAATGCAGCAGGAAATCCTCGCAGAGATTAGAGGGGTCACAGACCTCGTGCAGTCAAACGGTTGAAGCACTCCGAGCGCTGCGGGAGAATATTTTGGTGTGCTGCAAAGCAAGCTAGAGGGCTTTCTCCTTCGCTCAGGACAAAATGGAGAGCATATTGGACTCCCATGTGGTCCAGGTTGTCCAAACTCGACAAAGTTGAACGTCAGGTGCGGGCCTTGCAGAAAGAAGTGGAAGATGGCAATAATAGAGCGCGCCGCAACAACATACGACTCGTGGGCATACCGAGGGAGCGGAATCGGGAGACATGAAAGAGTTTTTATGCAAATCCTCCCTTCCCTGCTCCAAATCACCTTTGCCAAAGATTTGGAGATCGATCGCGCTCATCGTGTACCCACAAGCATAACGCTCAACAGGAAGACCCCGCGGCCTATCATTTTTCGACTTTTGAGATATCAACACGTTGAGAAAATTCTAAATGCCTCTCGGGCAAAGGGCCACATGGAGTTTGAGAGCCACAAGATCTCCTTCTATCCCGACTTGGCTAAACCCACGGTCGACCGCCGAAAGCGCTTTCTGGAATTCCGGCCGAGGCTTCAACAACTACAAGCACGCTATGGCCTGATGTACCCGGCCAAGCTCCCGAGTCACGCTTCACAATCAGACAAGAACATTTGAGGACCCTGATCTACTAGCGGAGTTTTTGGATTCTAAAGAAGCCGACTTGATGCGCTGACTTCCAGAATATTCCTGCAAGTATTCTCATATCCGCTGTACCTGCCATATTTGATCTGCCGCAGCCCAGCAAGGAGTCTGTCGAGGGCAGTTTGTTGCCTTACTTTTGATGATATCTGTGACCCGACTCCATCTACCCACAGTAGCCTCGATGAGTATCAGAGACAGTGTTAATTATGGACTCTGGTGTTTCTTTTCTTTTTTTTTTATGTCTTTCTATTCCTCTCTAGGGCCTCCTCCCGCAGACATATGGTCGCCATATTCTTTGGGGGTTTTGCTTCTTCTCTAAGATACTTTGGTACATACTTCTCAATATGGGGTGTATTAGCCAGAATACTCGGTGATTATGTCATTGTTGCACAGATTCTGATTATGTTGTATGTTTTCAAGCGCCCTTACCTAAAAATGTCTATTACTGATTGATGGCACCATGTAAGATTTTTCTCATTGAACGTAAAAGGAATCAATAATCCGATAAAACGGAAGAAAATCCTAAGCTACCTAAGTCAGGAAGCTGCGGATCTGATTTTTTCTCCAAGAAACGCATTTAAATTCGAAGGAAACTCTTAAACTCAATATTAAACCTTACATGGTGGCCGCCTATTCCCCAGCCGTTTCTAAGAAATGTGGGGTTGCCATACTGGTTAGGAAATCTTTGCATGCTACTATTATTGCGACTAGCTCAGATACAGAAGGTAGATGGTCCAGAGTAGCCTTGAAGTTACATGTATATGTCTTTACGCTCCTAATGTGGATGACCCTGCCTTTTTTGCTACCATTGCTCAGGTTGCGCAGGCCTCTGCTAATACTTCATTGATAATTGGGGGGGATTTCAATCTAGTCCTTGATCCCCTGATTGACAAACAGCCGCCTAGGACAAGTGGTCCCCCCAAGAGTCACACCACGCTTACCTCCCTGATCAAAGATCTTGCTTTAGTTGATCTCTGGAGGTTATTACACCCCAATGAGCTTGACTTCACCTTCTTCTCTTCCCCTCATAAATCCCAGTCTCGCATAGACTTCTTTCTAATATCAAAACTGTTAGTTCCTCAGGTGGACACTGCAAAGATTCACTCCCAACATATTTCAGATCATGCTGCCATTTCCTTTCAATTACACACTACAGCACCCCAAGGGAATTCGGGGGCCTGGTTCTTAGATAGAGCCCTGTTAACTCAGCCAGAGTTCCAGTTAGAAATTCGAGCAGCCATACAGGATTACTTCCATTTTAATCTACCCCAGGATACTGCGAATTGGGCTTGGTGGGAGGGCTTCAAAGCGGCCATTCGAGCAACGATCACTAGCTATCAAATCCGCCTGCGGAAACAACGCAAACAGCAGCTACTCATACTAGACCAACAAATAAAAGCAGGCGAACGAGTTCTAACTTCACGTACTGATCCATGTGTATTAATTCGATTACAGCGTCTCCGTTTTCAATATAATTCAATCCTCTCAACTGCAGCTTCTAAGAGTATTGAGCTTCAGCGAGGGACATATTATCGTGAAAATAACCGAGCCGGTCGACTCTTAGCCAACGCCTTGAAAGGTCAAAAAGAAGCCAAACGCGTAGCGGCCCTTCGAGCTCCACAGGGAGGGGGCATAGTGACCACAGACTCCGACATAGTAGAGCTCTTTCGGGATTTCTATACCTGCCTATATCAATCTGAATGTGAGTTCTCGTCAGAGACATTCGAGCGATTGCTTTCTGGCATTCAGCGGCCGACCCTCTCTGACGATGATAGGGATGCGATGGATGAACCCTTTTCTACTTCAGAGATCCAATCTGCCCTAAAACGAACAGCCTCGGGCCGTGCCGCAGGGCCCGATGGTCCTCCCCGACCGAATTCTACAGAACGTTCAGTGCAGATTTAGTTCCCTATTTAAAACTCTATTTTACTGCCCTTGCGGTAGATACATCCTCTTTGGGATCCTTTTCTGCAGCTAATGTGGTAGTATTTTGAGAAGGAAGGCAGAGACCCGTTACTAACCGCCAACTACCGTCCAATCTCCCTACTTAATGCCGATTATAAGATCTTCGCAACGATCTTGGCCACCCGGCTATCTGACAGGATGGCCACCCTAATTCACCCCGACCAATGCGGTTTTATACCCGGCAGATCAACTGCTGACAATGCTCGGACCTTGTGCCATGTGCTATCCAGTGCTGCCAATCTAGACCATCCATGGGTGGGTCTTTCCCTGGATGCCGAAAAAGCCTTTGACCGCCTGGAATGGCCCTTCTTATTTGCAGTTCTCCGATGGTATGGCTTTGGGGAGGGCTTCCTCCGGTATCTCCAAGTCATGTATACTCAACCCGTTGCCAGTATTTGTGTAAATGCCATCAAGTCTCAGCCATTTAATCTCCAAAGAGGCACGCGTCAAGGTTGCCCCCTATCACCAATGCTCTTTGATCTAGCTCTTGAACCCCTAACCCTCCTTATTAGACAGTCCGCACGTATTCGAGGTGTCCCCTTCAGTCATAGGGAGATTAAACTCTCTGCATATGCAGATGACCTTATGCTTTTCGTATCCCTCGACTCGGTTCCAGCTGTCTTGGATCTGATTGACGGATACTCACACTTATCGGGCTATAAAATTAACTGGACCAAATCTGTAGCATTCCCACTGAACCGCTGGGTACATGAGGCTGACATGCAGGCTTTTCCCTTCCTTTGGCAATCCCGTATGGTGAAGTATCTCGGGGTCCATTACTGTTCTCCTTTAGAAGACACTATCAGTTTTAATGCCAAAGAGGTAGTCTCCAAAGTCCGTGAGCTCACGAATCGTTGGTCTCCCTTATCTCTTACATGGTGGGGCCGCTTAGAAACTGTGAAAATGATGATAGTCCCCAAAGTGAACTACATTTTAGAAATGCTGCCATGCTTCCTCCCGCTACATACTTATAAAGATATTGAGGGCCTTCTCGTCCGTTATCTCTGGCAGGGCAAGCCACCAAGGATAGCTAAACAAAAACTACAGTCTGCAAAGGAAAGAGGGGGTGCCAGATTTCCTGATTTTCTTAGATATCATCAAGCCTTCCTACTTAAGCAAGGTGCCCGATGGCTAGATGCCTCAACAGACAGCAGACCAGTTTGGCTTGACATAGAAGAGGAGCTTAGTAGCCCAATTCCGTTGACCCATCTCCCCGGTATGTCCAATCTAGTATACACCCGCCATCCACCAATGATATTTGATACTCTTGCGGCCTTTAACACTCTCATTCTATCACTGGGCCCGAACGTATGTCCTCAGGACGGACTCCCACTATGGAATAACCCCAGAATTCAAGTCCTAAATAGAACGATAGCATGGAAACCCTGGTACTCAAGGGGGATCTGGACACCCCAACAGCTTTTCTCTGCAGCTCGTTGGAAAACCTTTTCTGATTTACAAAAGGAATTTGCGTTACCAGCGAAACACTACTTTCAATTGATGCAGCTTCAACACTGCCTCAAAAGTGCTCGAATCATGCCGCCCTCTGCCCCTACTGAGGACGGGCTATTAGAGATAGTTCATTCTATTAGTAGTGCACATGGGGTAGCCTCTAACTTTTATAAAATATTATGTCAGAGTACAGACATGGCCACGTTTAGAGCCCAACAAGCCTGGGAGCGCGAACTGCAAACCACTTTAACCCCGGTGCAATGGAGCGTTTTCTGGAGCAAAGTAGTGCGGGTCTCCCGGTCTGCCTCTGTTACCCAAACTCTCTTCTTTTTTTGCACACAGATGCTTTTATACCCCAGAAAAAAATAGCCAAATGGAACACAAATGCTAGGGACGAGTGTTGGTCTTGCCATACTGCTGTGGGAACCTTCGCTCATGTTATTTATGAATGTCCTCAACTTCAGGTTTATTGGGGGCGGGTCTGGGGTCGTATTCAATTTATCTTACACCTTCACGAACCTCTCTCTTGGAAGATCGTGGGACTCCGCTCTGTGGCGGAGGTCCCCTCTCTTCCTAAGAAGGGTCGCTTTCTCCTTGATTTCATGCTGGGTATAGCCATATGCTTAATCACGAGGAATTGGAAGGATAGCTCTCGACTTACTGTCAATGAATGGTGGAACCTCGTCTGCTTATATAGTAAATATGAGCAGATACCTCGGAGAGCTATTCCCCATGCCCAACCTCACTCTCACTTTGTCTAAATGGCAGATGCTTAATGATTATGTACAATCTGCTCATTGCTCCAACATGCCTGTATAATGTGCCCCCAGCATGTTTCAGATCACCGTTAGGTTTTGTAACACAATACTGTACGTACACGCCCGTTTCGGGAATGATTAGTTCTCTAGAGAAGAAGCAGGGGGGAGGGGGGTGGCAGGGGTTTACTTTGGTGTATGTATTACACTTTATGTATCTGTCTTTTAGCTGTATGTCTTCCTTTTCCTTTGTTGTTATAAAATGAAAATAAAGAATTTAAAAAAAAAAAAAAAGCTGAATTTAGCTCGGGGTAATGGAGCATATCATGGAGCAATGATGACATAAGAGCAATCCTGGCTTTGTAGCCTTAAGTTTCTTTTGTCCCTGTTGCTGGAAACAGTATAAGCTCTATACACTTGGGGGCCCGATTCTGTCCTGCATGTCCATTCCCTCTGTGCGTCCAGTCTGAAAGGGATGCACAGAGGGAATCGCGATTCTGATCCTGCGGGACACATCTAGCCCCGCGGGATCAGAATCACAAACAGTCCTGCACATGCAGGCCAGGACAGCGATTCTGTCCGGACTGCACCCAGCTAACTCAGTCAGGGTATTTAAATGGAGCTGTGAAGCCATGGTGTCATGTTGCCATGGAACCGCGGCTCCATTTAAAAGCCGCGATGCTGGCTGCCGACCAAAACTTCAAATTCCCCCGCAGCCCAATCATCCCCGATCTGGCCTCAGAAGGCCAGGGTCAGGCCGCTGGGAACGCCCCCTGGCCTCCCCCAGCCACTTCCGTGCCTTGAATTAAAAAAAAAAAACCAGCGTCCAGGGGCGTTATTCCAGCTCGGAGGTGGAATAACTTCCAAGGCCATTTCACCGGCCCTGGATGTATAGGGCCAACATTAGAATCGTCCTTGTATGTCCAGAGCCATCAACTGCCCACTCTCCGCCCCCGGGCTGCCCATTCTCCACCCCCAACTAACTTCCCCTCACAACCGGCGGAGACGTTAGTCGGGGGCTGAAGCTGGCACCAATAGCGGGGATTGAGAATGTCCATCCCTGCTATTCGTGGTTCAGAATGACCCCCTTGAAGTCCATTTGTTATATATAAAACTATCTTTTGATGCCATCATGCATTCAGGGGTATGTGATACATTTCCCCTGTCTCTACATGACGTGGTTTTGGTTAAGCATCTAATACATATTATAGCATATTTAATTACAAACTGTAGATAAATGACTCAGTAACGTCTGTTTTTCATTTGAGGGTGATGTACTATTAGGTGGAAACTTCATGAATGAGTCTTTGTGAATTAAAACCAACAACAGCAAGTGCTACTTGGATTAAGGCAAACTATTTGGGGTTTTAGCATGCAAAGGTTCATATGCAAAATTGTATTCAGACTCAAATGAATGAGCTGCAGTAATGCCAGATGCTGTAATTATGAAATGGCAGGCCCCAACGTGTGCTAAAGGCCACACTACGAGGTAGCGCACTTTAGTAAATATGCCCCAGAATGTGCTGTGAAGGTTGCTGCCTAATATATAAATTACAGATTGCCTTACAGGGTGTGATTTTGCAAATCCTTGTCCCCTCTAAAGCTTCTTTTACACATGGAAAATATCTGTTATAAAATTGCATGGTGGTGTGCACCTTAATGTGAAGAAGACGGCAAAGATCCTGACAACTGGCAAAACCAATAAGTTCATTGTTGAGGGAAAAGAAATAGAAATAGTGAACAACTTTAACCTGCTTCAATCAATAATCAATAAAGAAACGACAAGCAGACAGGAAATCCAATGATGCATTGTTCTTGGCCGATTGGCTATGAAGGACCTAGACAAGATTCTCAAGAGCAGAGATGTCTCCCTCCACGCAAATATTCAACTTGTGCAAGCCATGCTATTTTCAGTAATCTCATATGGTTGTGAAATGTGGACACTGAAAATGATAGATAGGAAGAAAATCAACGTTTTTGAATGATGCTGCTGGTGAAGAATACTGTGTATACCATGGACTGCCCAAAGAACAAACCAGTCGGTACTAGAGGAGATAAAAACAAAGCTTTCTTTAGAGGCTCAGATGACAAGACGTTGACTGTCCTACTTTGGACACATCATGTGAAGAGAGATCATTAGAGAGAGATATCATGCTTGGCAAGGTAGAAGGTCAACACAAAAGAGGAAGGCCAGCAATGAGACTGGTTTGTTTGATGCAATAACAGCAGAGATGGATACTAATCTATCAACAATTAGCCACCTGACTGAAGACTGAACACAGTTCAGGACAACTATCCAAAGGGCACTTAGCAACAATATACTCCCATATATGTACACATGCTACTTATTGCGTGCCACATGTAGGCATTGCTGGGGGGTAGTCTAGGAAGAGCAGGAGCGGAGTTGCAGTGTCCGTGTACATATGTGAAAACATGCATAGAGTACACAGACATATTTACATCTGCATTTGCATAATACAAGAGCTGGTCCCAAGAGCTTATTTTATACAGGCACATTGGTGTCTAGGTTTCCTTTAGAAGATAGGCTTCAGTTACATGCATTTTGGGATTTCTCACATAGGCACCCTGCTATAAAATCAGGAATGCAATGGTAATGTGGTGGTGGGTGTTTTTCTAAATCTGTAAAAAGCTGTGAAGCATAACAATTGGGGATGGTAGGATGACGTGTTTGCAGATGGCTAAGAAAAAATGATTTAGACAAATTGTCGAATTTGCAGTCACAAGGGAACAAAGTCTGGTGATGGTTGAGAAAGCCAGTTTCCCTTTTAAATCCCTTTGTATTTGCTTCTGAATGTTTGGACATCTTAATTTAAATGTCCTACATACTTCGCTAGTTTTCAATTCCCCTTTTGGTGTCCTCTTGTAAGATCATTGATGCAGTGGTCTGACCAGAACAATTGTTCGCTCCACAGGAGGGTCACCTTATTTTCCTATGTGATATTTTCTCTTTTATTTATGAAGGTTTGTTCTTGTTTTAAACTTTGGTTAATGGCTACTACATTGATAGGGGGACATGAATATCTAAGAAAAGTGAGCCCAAATATACATGTATATTCTTTTTTTTGTGATTATATAGATACATAATTGTATGCTTCTTAACAACTATTACTAATAATCATTTGTATAGGGCTACAATGTGTACACAGTGCTGTACATATGAATGTAAGAGACAGTCCCTGCTCTCAGAGCTTACAATCTAATCAAAACATTACAAAACTAGATACAGCAGTGGTGAAGAAGACAGTGAGGGTCACCTGGATCCAAAAACAGCTTCAAAAGAGGTGAGTTGTCAGCCTGGATTTGAAGAGGGCTAGAGAAGGAGCCTGACATACTGACTCAGGTAGTTTGTTCCAGGCATATGGAGCAGAAAAATGGCATGAACGAAGTCTGGAGTTGGCAGTGGTAGAGAAGGGCACAGATAAAAGGGATCTGCCTGAGGAGTGGAGTTCCTGAGGAGGGCTATAGGGTGAGATAAGAGGACAGGCAGTAAGGAGCCGCAGAATGAATGCACTTATAGGTCATGAGAAATCTGAACTAGATGTGGATAGGGATAGGGAGCTAGTGAAGTGACTTGAAAAGACGGGTTATGTGAGCAGAAGATAAGCTGTGCAGCTGAATTTTGATCAGATTGAAGAGAGATGATTCAGAGGGAGACTGCAAAGAATAGGTTGCAATAGTCAAGACGGGAGGTGACTAGAGAGTGGATAAGGGTCTTAGTTGTATTTATGTGCTGCTGATATAGAGAGAGAATTATGCAGTGTATGTGTGTGTGCATATATGCATGACTATTTGCATATTTATACTTGTAAGCATATATATTTTTGTACATATATCTATTTGATGAGAATTACAAATTCACCCCATAAGTGTAGATCTTTAAGCTGTTTATTTCATACTTGTTTTAGTGCATGAATAATTGCATTTGTTTGTATTTATTTTTAGGTTTAAATTGCATTTAAATATTTTTTTTATATTTTAAATCATATGATCTATATCTTTTTTTGTAATCCGCTTTTATCCCGGGTTAGAAAAAGCAGAATAGAACTGTGAAATGAAATAAAATGTCTTGTTGTCCCACACACATGGTAGAGACGTCTTATGAAAGAGTAAAAGCTGTGGACCTGGTATTCAAAAGCATGTATGGGACTGCCAGAGGGTGCAGACTGCACAAATGTGTGTTTAAAAAAGATTGCCACCCTTTATAAGTGAAAAGGTTGCAGTGTAAGGGGTATGTTTACTAAACCATCTTAAAGTGCACTCTGCGACGTTATCGCACAATAAGGTACCTTATCGTGTGATAATGTCGCATCTTGCGGCGCACAGGTACCTTATCGCGTGATAATGCGCGCCGCGGTGAAAACAAGCGATGAAGGCGGGCAAAGGCTCCCGGCGGGTGGAGGAAGGCTCCCCAGGGGCAGAGAGAAGGAGTCAATGGGTGGAGAGTGGGAGGGGAGAGGCTCCCTGCACACTAACGCTGTGAAATCCGAGGCTCAAAACTAACGCCAGTGAAACCCTAGCGTTAGATCTGATTTAAAGGGAAGAGAAACCATTTCTGTCAGCAATGTACAGCAAAACCAGAGAAACCTACAAAAAAGTGATAAGTGTGATACATGTGCACGGAACAAAAGGGCAAATAAACAGTGAAAAGGACCAGCAGAAAATGGAAAAATAAAATAACCAAGCTGAGAAATTGTGATCTCAATGGGAAACATCAAAAAACACTCCCATGAAGGCACCAAAAAAAGGATATTAATTTTGGAAGGGGCCATGCTCTGTCCCCATACAAGGTGAATGAGCCCACAGTGAAATTGCGCTGTGCAGGGTTTCCCTTACCATCAGACAGGTTTCCTATGGTGTTGCACATGTGCGGCAACAGCAGGGCGGGCATGTTGGAACGGCCAACTGGACAAATGCTTGGAAATGGGATACAGAGGGCTGCAGGCGGCACATGCTGTGGTGCAGCTTGGGCACAGTGCGGACTAGGCAGATGCCTAGGTGGCACCTAGGAATGCTGAAACCGTACAGCAGCCAGACAGCAACTGATGAGGGCCCAACATGGGCACGAGTGTGTTTATCACAGTGTCACAGGGGATATTACCCAGCAGGTACCTCCAAGGGCACAGAACATTGGCAGGCGGTGTTGGGGGGGGGGAAGTGTGGATGTCTATGCAGGCACCCCTACCCCAGAACCCACACCATAGGCAGCTGCCTACCCGCACACTGGATGGCCTGAGATGGCACACCACCAGCACCACCAGCAGAAGGGCATGTCAGCATGGTGGCAGAGGGGTACTGGTGGTGGAGGGGGCAGTGGCAGCTGCCCACAGCAGACCATGGCCTAGCCCTGTGTAGGTGGGTGCCGTGCACTGCAACAGACAGGCCCTGTCTGATGTACAGTCATGGAATCCCCAGGGAATGCATCATTTCTGTGGCAACACGGTGGTGCAGTGCACACAGCCAGTGAGTTCAGGAGCAGAAGATCACAGGTTCAAGTCCCAGCTGTGGTTCCAGCCAACCCAGTCACCATATTTTACCCTCTACTAAAGCGTAGTACTACAGACAGAACTGTTAGTGCAGATAACGTAAACATGCCAAAAACGCCTACATTTTACCCTACAGAGCACAGACACCATAAACATACGCATTACTTAGAGCAGGGCTAGGGAACCCTGGTCATGGAGAGCCGCAGACCAGTCAGGTTTTCGGGATATCCCTAATGAATATGCATGAGATATATATGCATTAGAGATATCCTGCCAACCTGACTGGTTTGTGGCCCTCCAGGGCTGGATTTGGAGACCCCTGCCTTACACCTCTGTCAGTTAAGATTGTGAGTGGGCAAGGTGCAGATGGCCTAAACATCGAAAGGGTATATAGAATGTGTCACATTCCTCCTCGATTCTCACCACCACCAAAATGTTGTCTAATAGACAATATTTTGGTGGTGGTGAGAAGTGAGGAGGAATGTGACACATTCTATCTAACCTTTTTTGATGTCTTGGACATCTGCACCTTGCCCACTCACAATCTTAAATGACAGAGGTGTAAGGCAGGGGTCTCCAAATCCAGCCCTGGAGGGCCACAAACCAGTCAGGTTGGCAGGATATCTCTAATGCATATATATCTCATGCATATTCATTAGGGATATCCCGAAAACCTGACTGGTCTGCGGCTCTCCAGGACCAGGGTTCCCTACCCCTGACTTAGAGCAAAGTCTCCTAAAAGCAGTCCTGGAGGGCCAAACACCATTCAGATTCCATGCTGTCTCCACTAAATATGGCTGTGCTGCATCTCTATGCACCGCCCCCATGGTATGCAGATGTGTCTCATGCATATTCAGTAGGACAGCATGTAAACCCAAACAGTGTTTGGCCCACCAGGACTGGAGTTGGGAACCTCTGCCGTAAAGCAGCAGCCAACAGGGGCAGACACACCCGCACCCACAGGCTCCGTTAGCCAATGCCTCCTGGAGAGGCAGGACATTGGGCCTTGCATACATCTCCCAATACTAGCACTTGCATACCTTAGCAATGTCACCCTAAACCTGGGAATGCGGTACACATCTATCAAAAGGTTGCCATGATTTCTGGTAGATAGCAATTCCTAAGTTAATCACAATTTGCTGAGTGAGCTGCATCATAGAAATGTTTCTGATGTCTGTGGAATGTGCTTCAGGTCTGGTGTCTGACAGTGTTTACCACCCTGGGGAGTGTCTCCTACAGTATTGTGCACCATAGCCATGCCTGCACTGTGCCCAGGACTGGTGCAGGTGCCAGGGCTGCCAAACACCTCTATAGTTGCACAATGCTGGCATAGGTGTGGGGAGTGTGTGTCTGTCTATCCAGTGTGTGGTGGCTGCAAACACCCTCCACAGCTCACACTGCCAGCACTGTTGCCAGTATTGGCCTCCCAATGTGCATAATGAGGAGCAAGGTACCATGGTTATAGCCCGGACAGGGTGGCCTGGCCAGGATGCATCTGCACAGGGCATAGGGCAATGGCTGGGACATTGTAGTGCCCAGCCACCACCTGCACAGACAGGGTATCCACACCATGTTCTGCTGGGAGATCACTCTCACCCTGACTGTGCAGTGACCATGGCATGGCTAGGTTCCCCCATAGTGCTATGTAGCATTTCTTTCATGTGATATTTATGGGGCCTAGTCACTGACTTATCTGCTTGGTGTGTATGCTGACATCCCAGTTCTGGGTGCACGCATTTCTACCAGGAACATGCACTATGGACTAGATAGCAGACTGTTTGCAGCTGGTATGTGTCTTGCAGGGGGCAGCGGCTGAAGGCTTGCTGCAGGAGAATATCAGATAGTGGTGGGGTTCAGCTTAGCATATCCAGGTCTAATGTCTGTCTGCTATTGCTTTATGGGTGTGTACAGAGCTGCATTGACTGCCCTGTAGGGTGTCTGTTCCCCAGTAGGACTGGGGTTGATAGTCCCCTCTACTGCCACTATTGCAGGGAGGTAGAATGTGGATCTATTGGTGGGAGACCCTGTTTATCACCCTCAGCCCCAGGGGGGGGGGGGGGTACCTAATACACCTATGGGTCCATAAGAGCTAAACCTTGACTGAGAAATACAGATGTATTCAAGGTGTGTCTGCACACACTACTTATCTCAGACATTAGCACTGCTGGGGTCCTGCAGCATGTCCTATTTCTGCTGTGGACCTGGTGCTGGGCGCCCTACCTCACCCTCAGGATGAGTACCGTACCTGCACAATGTGACGGTGTGTAGCTACTCTGTGCCAGTGCCACACACGGTCAGTTCCCCCCTACCAGGCCAGGGTGCTGTGGGGGAGCATACCCCATCTTGTGATCATCTGTAGACTGCTGATTTGCATGTGCAGTGCATCATGGGTATGGGTGGGTTAACCCTATCCTGGTGACCACAGCAGACTGTTTGTGTGGTGACGTGCAGTCCTTCTGCAGCCAGCCAGGGGTTTGCTAGCTGCTATGGAGCTGTATCCCACTGGTTACTTCACTGCTTGTGGAGCCGGAGGTCATGGGTTCAAACCCACAGTGGGGTTATTTGATAGGGCTGTTTGAAGCATTGTCTATTTTTAATGTACGTTAGTGCTGCCAGCATAACACCCTCAGGGTACTGTAACCATAAGGTGCCTCAGAGGGCGCCCTATAAGGATCCTTATAGGGTACCCTATAAAGCGCCTTCTGAGGCACCTTATGGTTACAGTCCATATAAGGTGCCTTATAGGGTGCCCTATAGGGGACATTATAGGGTGCCTGGGCGGACAGTGCACTTTATAGTATGCCCTCTGGAGTGCCTTATAGGGCGGCTGATGCGGCACCTTATGTTACAGCACTTTGAGAGTGTGTTTGCTAGCAGCACTAATTAAAACAATATTAAATTGCCTCATAATGCAATATTACACATAACAGGTAGTGCCTCAGCCAGCCTTATTCATTGGGCACAGTGGAGGATTGTACTCATGACCCCTGTATCATCAGTCAGTGCCTTAACCATTGTGCTACACTGCTATTTCTCCTTGCATGTCAGCGCACCTACTTAACATTTTCATGCATTAAAATGCACAGTGCTGCCATCAAAAACAGTGCTATGACCTTGCAGTGCCTCATAGGGCACCCTATATGGCGCCCTATAGGCCACCCTTTAAGCAACATTGTAGGGTGCCGTGGCGGCCAGTGCACTTTAAAATGTGCCCTGTGGGGTACCTTATGGGGTGCCGTATGCAGCACCTTATGTTACAGCGCTTTGAGGGTGAGTTTGCTAGCAGCAGTAATTAAAATAAAATTAAAATGCCTCATAATGCAATATTACACATAACAGGTAGTGCCTCAGCCAGCGTAATTCATTGGGCACAGTGGGGGTTTGAACCCATGACCCCTGCACCCTCTGTCAGTGTCTTCACCATTGTACTTCAGCCCTGTTCCTCTGTTTGCACATCAGCGCGCCTGCTTATGCTTCCCGTGCGCGTTTCTCGTGCGCTAATGTGCGCGCCGCACATGAGCGCGTGATAATCCCGGTTTGCTAGGTTAAGACTGAAACACCCACTCCTTATATGGCATCCTGCACACTAGCGCCAGGCGCACATTAGGACGGTTTAGTAAACATACCCCTAAGGGGCATGTTTACTAAAAGCCGTACAATTGCGTGCCGCACAATAGCGCACGGAAACGCGGCACTCAAACGCTCAGAAACGCTCTTAAACGCCCCGCACAAGTGCGCTTGGGCCCCGCACAATTGCGCGCCGCACTAACGTGCCCCGCAAAAGTACCCGGCCCGCAAATGTCCGATAGAGGCGTGGAAAGGCATTCTGAGGGCGGAGGAAGGCTCCCGAGGGGCGGAGAGACGGGGTCAATGGGCGGGGAAGGGGAGGGGAGAGGCTCCCCGCACAGTATCGGGGACGAATTTGCAGGTTAAAAATAGCGCGAGTGGAAACACACTCACGGTAGAGGGCATTTAAAGGGAAGAGAAACCATTTCCGTCAGCAATGTACAGGGAAACCGGGGAAACCTGCAAAACGTGAGCAGTGTGATACATGTGCACAGAACAAAAGTGCAAATAAAGATAGAAAAAAGACCCAAACAAACATATTAAAAATAGGAAGTCAGCTGGGGGAACCCTGATATTAATGGGCAAACATAAGAAACACACCCAGGAAAGCTCCAAAAAAATGAAATGAAGTATGGAAGGGGCTACGGAGCGGAGACCCTTCCAAAAACCATTTCCTTTTTTCTGAGCCTTCCTGGGAGTGTTTGCTGTGGTTGCCCATTAATATCACTGTTGCCCAGCTTGGATATATTTATCCCCAGTTCGTCGTGGTCGGTTGAGGGGTTTATTTGCACGTTTGTCACCAGACAAGGTGACTGAGCCCACAGTACAAATGTGCAGAGCAGGGTTTGTGACTCATTTGGTCAGGTTTCCCACCCCCAGGGACTGCACTATCACTGTGGCCACAGTGTGGTGCAGCAGACAGAGGCAGTACCTCTAGGACCAGAGGGTCACAGGTTCAAATCCAAGCTAGGGCTCCTGCCAACCCAGTCCCCATATTTTACCCACCACTAAACAGAGATAGTAAAGACACTCCTTTATTGCAGAGAACATAAGCATGGTTCACACACCCATTTTGTACCCAACACCACACACACACCATAACAATGGGCATTACCGACAGCCGAGTCCCCCAAATGCAGTCCTGGAGTGCCACAACTCAATCAGGTCATATGCTTTTCCAAGATACGGACATGCCAGCATGTTGGCAGTAGGGTACAGGTGGTGGAGGGAGGGGGCAGTGGCTGCTCGCCACAGAAGACAGTGGCCGAGCCATGTGCAGGCTGGCACGTCCACTGCAACATAGGCCCTGTCAGATGTACAGTCATGGACTTCCCAGGGAATTCAGCACATCTGTGGTAACACAGTGGTGCAGTGCACACAGACAGTGTGTGCAGGAGCAAAAGGTCACAGGTTCAAAGCCCAGCTGGGGCTACTGCCAATCCTGTCCACATATTTTCCCCACAACTAAACCATGTTAGTAAGGGCAATCCTTTATTGCTGGGGATATACGCATTGGTCATACGCCTATCTTTTACACCACCAAGCACAGACACCATGACCAGGGGCAGTACCTAGAGCAGAGTCTCACAAATGCAGTCCTGGAGGACCACACACCATTCAGGTTCCATGCTGCCACTCATACAAATAACCGTGCTGTATATCTATGCACCACCCCCATGGCATGTAGATGTAGCTCATGCATATTCATGAGGGACAGCAGGAAACCCCAACCAGTGTATTGCAAACCTGGACTGGATTTGGGAACCTCTGCCGTACAGCAGCAGCCAACAGGGACAGACACACCCACACCCACACCCACAGGCCCCATTGGCCAATGCCTCCTGGTGAGGCAGGACATTGGGCCCTGCGTGCATCTCCCAATACCAGCACTTGCATACCTTAGCAATGTCACCCTACACCAGGGTATATGGTACACAGCTCTCAAACGTTTGCTATGAGTACTGGCAGATAGATATCCCTACGTTACGCACAGTCTGCTCTATGAGCTCCATCATAATAATCTATCTGATGTCTGCGGTGTGTGCGTCAGGTCTGGCCCCTGACAGTGTTTACCACCCTAGGGAGGGACCCCCAATGGTATTGCATACCATACCCATGCCTGTACTGTGCCCAGGACTGGTGTGGTGGGCAAGGATTCTGAACCCCTCTATAGTAGCACAATGCTGGCATACGTGTGGGAGTGTGTGTCTGTCTATACAGTGTGTGTTGGCTGCAAACACTGTCCACAGTTTTGGCCTGATGATGTGCATAATGAGCAGCATGGTACCATGGGTATAGCTCAGACAGGGTGGGCTGGCCAGGATGCATCTGCACAGGGCATAGGGCACTGGCAGGGACATTGTAGTGGCCGTCCACCACCTCCACAGACAGGGTGACCTCTGTATGTGCTGCTGGGCTTTCAATCCACCCTGACTGTGCAGTGATGGCAGCATGGCTAGGCACCCCCATAGTGCTTCATAGCACTTTCCTCATGTGATATATATGGGTCACCTGTTGGGGCCTAGTCACTGATGTATCTGCTTGTGTGTGCTGCCATCCCAGTTGTGGGTGCATGCATTTCCAGTGGGACTAACCAGCAGACTGTTCACAGCTGGTATGTGCCCTGCTGGAGTGCCTTGCAGGGTGCAGTGGCTGATGGCTTAATGCAGGGGAATATCAGATAGTGGTGGGGTGCATCTTAGCATATCCAGGCCTACTGTCTGTCTGATATTGTGGTCTGTGTGTGTGTGGGGCTGCTTGGACTGCCCTGTTTGGTGTCTGTTCCCCAACAGGACTGGGGTTGATGGTCCACTCTACTGCCATCATTGCAGGGGGGGGGGTGTATAATGGGGATCTGTTGATAGGAGACCCTGCCTGTTTGCCACCCTCAGCTGGGGGGGGGGGGGGGGGGTTGGGGGTAAATGGCCCACCAAGGGGTATGTGGGGTTTCCCCTGACTGAGACAGACAGAGATATCCAAGGTGTTCCTGCAGAAACTCACAGATTATGACTGTTTTGGAGCTCTGCCATGGCCTCTCTCAGCTGTGGGACCTGGTCCAGGGCGCCTCATTGCACACTCAGGGTGAGCACAGTTCCCGCACAGTGTGACTGTGTGTAGCTACTCTGTGCAAATTAAACACCCGGTCAGTACCTCCTACCAGGCCAAGGTGCTGTGTGGGTGCACACGGACACGTCCCCCTACCAGGCCGGGGAGCTGTTGGGGTGCATTCCCCATCTTGTGTTCATCTGTGGACAGCTGATTTGCATGTGCAGTGCATCATGGGTATGGGTGGCCTAACCCTATCCTGGTTCCCACAGCAGACTGTCTGTGTGGTGACATGCAGGCTCTCTGCAGCCAGCTAGGGGCTTGCTGGCAACTATATAGCTGTAGCCCAATGGTTACTTCACTGCCTGTGGAGCCAGCGGTAATGGGTTCGAGCCCACAGTGGGGTTCTTTGATAGGGTTGTCCAAAGCTTTTTTTAGATTTAATGTACATATGTTGCTGCCATCAAACACACCCTCAGTGTACTGTACCCATAAGGTGCCTCTGAGGGTGCTTTATAGGGCACCCTATAGGGCACCTTATGGTTGCCGTCCATATAAGGTGCACTATACATTATCCTGTGACGCAACATATATGGTGCCCTATAGGGGACATTCAAGGGTGCCTTGGCGGACAGTGAACTTTAACATGTGCCTTATGGGCCGCCTTATGTTAACACGCTTTGTGCGTGCGTTTGCTAGTAGTGATAACTGAAATAAAAATAGCTTGCCCCCTACAGCACTCATCCACATAATACACACTGCCTCAGTGAGCCTTCTTCATTGGGCACTGTGGGGGATTGAACCCCTGATCTCTGCACCATTGGTCAGTGTCTTAACCATTGCGCTGTGGCTCTGTTCCTATGCTTGGGCATCTGCGCACCGCCTTATGCCGCCCAAACCTAACAGTGCACCGCCTTATGCCGCCTGAGATTAACAGTGCACCGCCTTATGCCGCCCAAAATTAACAGTGCACCGCCTTATGCCGCCCAAAATTAATATGCCTCCTAAAGCACTTTTACCCATTACAGTTAATGCCTCAGCCAGCCCTTTTGTTGTGCACAATGGGGAATTGAACCCATGGCAGCTGCACCCACAGTCAGTGTTTTTACCCATTGTACTATGGCTCTGCTCCTTTGTGTGTGCACATCAGGCGCCACTTAGCCTTCCCACGCACTATTGTGCCCCGCGCAAATGTGCGATCGCTTACCCCGTTTTTTTTCTTTTCTCTGCCTGAACCGCCCACTCCTTATATGGCACAGGCACACTACCACGGCCCCGCACATTAGGAATGTTTAGTAAACAGACCCCTAAGTCTTTCTAATGAGAATTTTAAAACAGATGTGATTATTGTGCCCATTCCTTGCTTATTTTATAAATGCAAGCATCATGCACTAGAAAACTTTCCATCTAGTCTTCTTCAGTATGTAACAGCATTCTGTATGTCTATAATCTCATTCATATTTTACATTTCATATATACACACCAATTTGATGAAAACATTTAGAATGTTTTTTAGCATTTTTTCAAAAAGGATCTCCAGTAAGGGAGACCATAACTTTGACACCCTTTTTTATATAGGCCATCCAGTATTCGCTGTATGCATAACCACTTGTCTTAATTTGCCTTTACATAATAATTATCAACTTCATTTATCTATATAAATAAAATTCATGTCTTTATCTTTCTGTCAATAAATCGAGTCATATCAGTGGTCTTTCTAAATGCCACAACCCAATATGAATTCATATTTCAAGCAGCTTTTTGCTCTGCATCAAGGTATATTTCAGTAACATTTCATCCGCTTCTACATCTACTTAAGAGAAAGGATGGTGTCTGCATTCTTACGGGGATTTCAAACTTGCACTCACCCAATGGGCAGATGCCTTCTTTTAAATCAACCTATCAGATCTTATAGTAGAGATCTCCATTCTATCTCGTTATTTAAATCATTCACTTACACTGACTGTAATTTAAACATCCAGTGCTGCTCACAATATTCAACTGGCACTCTCCATCTCCTCTGTGCCAATTTCAATTACATGCTCAATGATTCTCCACTTAAAGTCTCCCGGTTTGTGGTGTTTCTCTATAAAATGATTCGCCATGGGTGCAGTTGATGTATTCATGTTTAATCTAAGAAAATGTTCATTAAATCTCAACTTAATTGCTCTTTGTGCATCCCACATATACTGGTAGGCAAGGACATATAATAATATATATAACTGTCTCCTGGCAGAACTCTGGCTAGAACACTCCCTTAAACAATTTAAGATATTTCTCAAAACTCATCTGTTTCACCAAGCCTATAATCTCCCACTCTGAATATCCTCTCCTCACCCTTATTTTATAACCCTACCCTTCTTTTCTTTCTGTTGTGTGAATGCTCCTTAACTTTCCTATCAGATTTTGTATTTCCTTTCACCCTTTTCTCTCTTCTAGCATTTTTTTTTTTTAAACTTTTATTTTCATTTTGCAACATACAAAAGAAACAACACACCAAAGGAGACAAAACAAGTATACAATAAGGAAAAGTAAACCCAATTACCCCCACCCCCACGCTTCTTCTCTAGCTGATTATGTCAGCATGTGAGCGCTTCCAAACAACAGTGATTATACATCAAAACAATCAAAAGAGTATCTACGATACAGAATAATCATGGGACAAAGATATATACAAATTTAGACAGTCAGATGAGAGCATTGAGCAGAATGTACATAGTCATTGAGCATCTTCCATTTTAGACCGATGATGAGGAGTCTGAATGGGGGAAGCAAACATACGAGGTATTTGTTCATATTTGCTGTAGAGACAGACATGATTCCACCATTCATTGGGGCTCAGATGGGAGCTATTTTTCCAGTATTTCGTAATTAGGGAAATAGCAATACCCAGCAGAAAGTCCAAAAGGAAGTAAGCCGTTTTTGGAAGAGAGGGGATCCCCGCAGCTGAGCGAAGTCCCACTATCCTCCAAGAAAGGGGCTCTTGAAAGTGCAAAATAGACTGGATACGACCCCAGACCCGACGCCAGTAATACTGTAGTGCGGGACATTCATACATAACATGAGGTAGTGAACCAATGGCCGCATGACATGTCCAACAACTATTGCCCTGAGTAGTGTTCCATTTGGCTAATCTGTCAGGAGTGTAAAAACACAGGTGGGCTAGAAAGAAGACGTTGTCTGAGTGAGTGAGGGCGGATCGGGAGACCCCGTGTCACTCTACTCCAGACAAGGCTCCATTGCTCCGGGGTCAAAGTCACATGCAATTCTCTCTCCCATGCTTTCTGCGCTATAGGTGTATCTCTAGTTATAGCATTACATAAGGTTTTGTAAAAATTGGATGCTACACCCGGTGAACTACCGATAGATCGGATAGTCTCCGACCAACCTTGTGTAGGGGAGGCCGATGGCGGGAGCACCTTAGCACTCCGAAGGCAATGCTGAAGTTTCACCAACTGAAAGTAGTGTTTCGCTGGGAGACCAAATTCAATTTGCAATTCACTAAAAGTTTTCCAGCGACCTTCATGGAACAACTGACTAGGAATCCAAATGCCCCTAGTGTACCAGGTGCTCCACGCAATCGTCTTATTTTGTATTCTAAATCGAGTGATCTACAAAAGTGGGAGCTGGTCTAACGCACAGAGTGGGGAGTCTAAATATTGCATAAGATTATTACAGGCACCTAAGGTGTCTAAAAGCATTGGTGGCTAGTGGGAGTCTGATGGGAGAGTCATACCCGTGAGAAAAGTAAGAGGAATCGGTTTGCATAGGTCCTCTTCTATGTCTAGTCACACAGGTCTACTCGGTACTGGATCTTCCAGCCAACGAGCGCCTTGTTTGAGAAGAAAAGATTGATGATACTTCAGGAAATCAGGGAATCTGACACCCCCATTTTCCTTATCTGCTTGCAGCTTATGTTTCGCTATCCTAGGTGTCTTGTTTTGCCACAAGTATCTAGTCAGAAGGCCCTCTATATCTTTATATATACGTCGAGGTAAGAGACAGGGCAACATTTCTAAGATATAATTCACTTTCGGAACAATCATCATTTTTATGGTTTCTAATCGACCCCACAAGGTAAGTGTTAAAGGAGTCCAGCGGTGAGTAAGCGCCCGGACTTTAGAGGTTAAGTCTTTGGCATTGAAGGAGATAGTGTCTTCCAAAGGAGAACAATAGTGAACCCCAAGGTATTTGACCATGCGAGGTTGCCATAAAAAGGGGAAGGGGTTGCATATCTGCCTGATGAAGCAAAGGATTTAAGGGAAAGGCTACCGACTTGGTCCAATTTATCTTATAACCGGACAGTTGTGAGTATTTACCAATTTGCTCTAGGACAGCCGGTACTGAGTCTATAGAGACAAAAAAGCATAAGGTCATCAGCATACGCTGAAATTTTGATTTCCCTATGGGTGAAGGGGACTCCATGAATCTCCTCCGATTGCCGGATTAGTAAAGCCAAGGGTTCCGAGTGCAAGATCGAAGAGAAGTGGAGACAGTGGGCATCCCTGGCGAGTGCCCGCGTTGAAGGGGAAAAGGCTGAGACTTTAAAGCATTGGCACATATACTGGCTGTAGGCTGTGCGTACATGGTGCGAAGACAACGGAGAAAACCTTCCCCGAATCCGTACCAGCGGAGGACTGCAAACAGGAAGGGCCACTCTAATCGATCAAAGGCCTTCTCAGCATCAAGTGAGAGGCCAACAAATGGGCGATCAAGATTAACTGCGGTAGTCAGTACATGGCATAGAGTCCGAGCATTGTCAGCAGTTGATCTACCAGGAATGAAACCGCATTGATCTGGGTGTATTAAGGTAGGCATCCTATCAGAGAACCGGGTAGAGAGAATGGTGGCAAATATTTTATAGTCCGCGTTTAGGAGGGAAATTGGACGATAATTAGCTGTTAGTTGCGGGTCTCTCCCCTCTTTCTCAAAAACTACTACATTTGCCATTGAAAAGGACCCAGAAGGAGAACCCTCCTCGGCCAGAGCAGAAAAAATAAAGTTTCAAAACTGGAGCTAAGTCAGCGTGAAAGGTTTTGTAGAATTCAGCAGGGAGACCGTCTGGGCCTGCGGCTCGACCTGAGGCACATTTCTTGATAGCAGAATGAATTTCTGAGACAGTAAATGGTGTGTCCAAGGCCACTCTATCTTCGTCAGATAGGGTCGGTCTTTGTTCCCCTGAAAGTAAGCGTTCAAATACATCTGGCTCAAAATCACATTCAGATTGATAAAGCCGAGTATAAAAATCACGAAAGAGTTCTAAGATTTCGGTATCTTTAGTGACTAAGCCCCCCCCCCCGACGGATGACGGAGGGCGGTAACACGCTTGGCTTCTTTTTGACCTTTTAGGGCATTTGCTAATAATTTGGCAGCAAGTTTATTTTCCCGATAATATAGCCCTTGTTGTGATTCAATATTTTTAACAGCAGCAGTGTACAAAAGCTGATTGTATTGAAAACGCAAGCGTTGTAAACGGAGTAGAATACATGGGTCAGTACGGGACGTGAGGAGACGCTCCCCAGCTTGTATCTGCTGCTCTAGAATCAGTAAATGCTGCTTTCTTTGTTTCCCCTGCCGAATTTGATAGCTAGTTATAGTTGCGCGGATAGATGCTTTAAAACCCTCCCACCAAGCCCAGCTCGCTGTGTCATGGGGTGAGTTAAAATGAAAATAATCTTGGATAGCGGCCTTTATATCAACCTGAAAATCTTTTTGACCCAATAAGGATCTATCAAAAAACCAAGCTCGGGGAGAATCGTCCCGCGCAGTGACATGTAATGATAAAGATATGGCAGCATGATCTGAAATATGGAGAGGATGAGTCCTAGTCGCGTCTACTTGAGAAATCAGTGCTTTGGAAATGAGAAAGAAAGAAATCTATTCTAGATTGGGAGTGATGGGGGGCAGAAAAGAAAGTGAACTCAAAGTCGGAGGGGTGAAGCAGCCTCCATATATCTACCAGCGCAAGATCTTGCATCAGAGCTGTAAGGGTAGCAAGACTCTTTGGTGGACTACTCTTTCTAGGCGGCTGTCTATCTATCAGAGGGTCTAACACTTGATTAAAATCACCACCAAGTATTAATGGAATATTGGCAGAGGCCTGTGCCAACTGCGCAATACTTGCATAGTAAGCAGGGTTGTCCACATTCGGGGCATAAATGCAAATACATGTAAATTCACTATCTCCAACCTTAAGATGTACTCGGGCCCATCTACCCTCCTTGTCAGCGCTAGTATCAAGTACAGTAGCTTGCAAAGATTTCTTAACCAGAATGGCTACCCTGCACCGTTTGGAAACGGCGGGAGAATAGGCAGCCACCATGTAAGGCTTAACATTGAGTTTCAGTGTTTCAGCAGAGTTTAAGTGCGTTTCCTGAAGAAACGCTAAATCAGCATGCTCATGGCTAAGATAGCTAAGGATTTTCTTTCTTTTGATTGGACTTTTAATGCCCTTTACGTTTAGTTATAATATTTTACATTAGGCCTTTCAGTCAAGTTAAAAATTCTGTGCAGGTTAGCGCACATATTTTCACAATGTCCCTCATATTGACTGTATCTGGCTGTACATATGGCATAAAAGAAAATAAGCTTAGATAATACAATGAAGCGCCCCACATTAAAAAAGAAAAACCGCAGCGCGGTAGAGAAGAAGCGAAACCCCAAAAATTACTGGCGACCATGTGTCTGCGGGGAGAAGCCCCAGAGAAGGCCGATATCGAAAAAACACATAACCTGTAGGACTGTGCGTGCTCCGAATCCGACCGAGGCACACATCATGGAGGGATAGGAGACCAAAAAACAAAAAAGTCATAGAAAGAAAGAAAGAAAGTCCAGGTAGTCTCTGTGCTTGACTGTGACCACCGCATCGGGCCCTTCAAAATGGCGGACAGAGCCGGCAAATAAAAGTCCAAGTCGTTGGATTAGCGCATCTGCTCTGCTTCTTTGGAGTCTAAAAATGTTGATAGTAGATCAGGATCTTCGAATGTCCTGGTTTGGTTGTGGAGAGTCACTCGGAGCTTCGCGGGATACAACAGGCCAAAGCGAGCCTGTAGCTGTTGAAGTCGAGGGCGAAAAGCAAGGAGTTTCTTCCGTCGGTCAACGGTAGGCTTTGCCAAATCAGGGAAGAAGGAGACTTTGTGACCTTCATATTCCAAATGATGGTTCGCCCGGGCAGCATTTAAAATCTGTTCCACTTGTTGATATCGTAGCAAGCGAAAGATAATAGGCCGGGGGGTCGTTCGGTTGAGCGCCATGTGGGTAGGAACACGGTGTGCACAATCGATTTCCAGTTCTTTATGAAAGGTGATCTTCAGCAAGGAGGGAAGAGTTTTGAGCAGGAATTCTCTCATATCTCCCGCTTCCACCCCCTCCGGTATTTCAATGAGCCTCACATTGTTGCGACGGGCTCGATTATTGCTATCTTCTAACTCCTTTTGAAGATTCTGTATCTGGCGCTCAGCCTTATCCAGTGTGCCCAAGCGCACCGCGTGCGAGTCGAGGACCCCCGCCATATTGTCCTGCCGTAATGAGAGACTTTCAAGTCGGTCCTGGAGCACTCCAAAGTCTTCTCGCATGGCTCTAAGCGCTTCTCCTTTGGGCTGCACCAATTCCTTCACGCCGCGTATTTCCTCTAAAATCTCCAGGTGCATTTCGGGGTTTTCCCGAAATGGAACCATCTTCTGTGGGGAGGACACCTCTGTTTTGGAGCGTTTTCCGTGAGAAGAAGAAGGAGACCCGAAGTCCAAGCACGCTGGTTTATGGGCCGCCATCCCCCCCGAGGTACCCCGGTCAGCCCGGAGCGAAATAGTAAGTTTGTATAGGTATTAAGTCAGGATGCTAAGTAGGCCTCTCGGGAGCTTCAGCGCGAAGCGTCTTACCCGCTGGACATCAGGCTCCGCCCCCCCTCTTCTAGCATTTTAATTGTACATGGCCTCAATATGTTGTCAAGAGGTGGTATATCAAGTTTATTAAAAACTATAATTAACCATATTGCAGTATACTTTAATTTAGCAAAAGTAAGGTGGAAACCAGACCTCAGAAAAGTCAGCTAAACCCCCGGTAGTTTCCTACCAACAATTTGGGATAAAGCATTGAGTAAAATACATCAACGGTCTGCAATTACAGAAACCACCTTCCATCAACAGAGTTCAATAGCCATAATACATACAATTATTTACAATCTGTATATTGTGATGAGGAGAGCTCTGCTGAGCCCATGGAAATAGAAGAAAATTGTAAATATACCTTTAAGGAGAGAGACAGGCAGGGAATTCACAGCTTTCAGAGTGCAGGTAAAGGAAGAAAACACACAGTCACTGAAGTCAGGCCACACCCAAGCTTTGCTAACCCAAGTGCAGGCTTTGGGAGTAATGAAAAACACCTGAGTAGGAAGCAGTGTACGCTAGTTAAGAAACAGCCTTATAAACCCAGGGGAGAAAAAGGAAGAGGGTCAGCACCAGGAAGCAGAAAGGAGATCACCGGGGAGGAGAACGGTGAAGACTTTGGTGAGGAGCTCAGTAGTGAAAGTAGCAGCCATAAACAAAGCCAGGCTTTCAGGAGGAGTGCTGTTAGTCCTGAAGCCAGCTGAGGTGTGGCTAGGAGAATTGCTGATGAGGGTCAGGCTGCAGTTCCAACGGTTCGTGGTCCAGCTCAAAGAGTTCAGGCTGCCTAAAGGTGGGTGGACAAACTCACAGCTAGAAGTGACCAGAACCCAGCTGGGTGGAAAGAACCAGGGCTGAACAAGTTAGAAGAACTGAGGCAGTTGATCCAGAGAAGGAATCCTCACATTCCAGGTACAAACATTCCTTATTGTGGAGAGCACCTGTGGAGAGAAGTCCAGGAGCTTTTACAAAGCATTAAGCCAGAAACAGTTCATGAAAGCTCAGAGTCAGACGTACATGCTGAAGAGCAGGAAGAGATGCAGGTAGACTGTCCTGAGCAGGATTCTATAACTAAGGAATTAGCAATGGACTGTTCATTGTGCTAGAAGGCAGATTGAAAGCTTTCTGATAAAAAGTCTTTAACCAAGAAAGCACTGAAGAAACAAGGTGAGTTAACCTATCTGTGTTAATGCTAGGAACCACTTTTAATGAAAAGAATACATGCATAACTTATATTTGAATTACTAAAGAAGCAGAAGAGAAAAATGGACACTTTGCTTTGCTTGAAGGAAGAAGCTATATTTTGTTTGCTGAACGTCTGATGAAAACAGCTACACATGTTAAAAGGCTTATGAAGCAGTTTCAGTTCTAGTTTGTGTATACTTTCCTGATGTTATTTCTTGGAGAAGAATCCTAATGTTTGTGTTGAGCCTTAGTGCTTTGGAGAAGATAAATAAATTTCTTGTTTGCCTTTAAAAACCATCGGTTTCACACTACTGTCTTTAAATAAGGAGAAACAACTACAAGTCCCTGAAGTCCAAGCTGTGGACAAGAAGAGTATAATTCTTTATTTATGGACTAACATTGGCAGCCCTGCACCTTTAGCCCTGGCTAGGGTGACGACAATATATATATATATATATATATATATATATATATATATAATATATATATATATATATATATCATAAATGGCACATGACCTCCGTCCTAAAGCTGCAGATTAAAAAATCCCGACGCCCACTCAGACGTCTTTTTCTTGCATTTCGCATCAGCTGTTTCAAGGGGATAAAACTGAAATACAAACAACATTGCTTAATACATATACCACAAAATCCAAAAACACCCACTAAGCTAAGCTGAAACAAGATATTTCCTACTTACTAAGCCAGCTCGGTCAAAATCACATCAAATATCACCAGAAAGTCGGATAACATGCATCATCTCTTTAGCTCAACCATGTCCACCACTAATTACCCAACATCAAAAGAATGTTTTATTTTTATTTTTTTTAATTCTTTATTTTCGTTTTATAACAACAAAGGAAAGGAAGACATACAGCAAAAGACAAATACATAACATGTAATACATACACCAAAGTAAACCCCTACCACCCCCCTCCCCCCTGCTTCTTCTCTAGAAAACTAAGCATTCCCGAAGCGGGCGTGTACTTACATGATTGCATTACAAAGCCTAACGGTGATCTAAAACATGATGAGTGCACATTATACAGGCATGTTGGAGCTATGAGCAGATTGTACATAATCATTAAGGATCTGCCAATTAGACAAGCAGGAGGAAGTTTGGACATGGGGAATAGCTCTCCGAGGTATCTGCTCATATTTACTATATAAGCAGACGAGGTTCCACCATTTATTGACAGTAAGTCGAGAGCTATCCTTCCAATTCCTGGTGATTAAGCATATGGCTATACCTAGCATGAAATCAAGGAGAAAGCGACCCTTCTTAGGAAGAGAGGGGATCTCCGCCACAGAGCGGAGTCCCACGACCGTCCAAGAAAAGGTTCATGAAAGTGTAAGATAGATTGAATACGACCCCAGACCCCGCCCCAAATAGACCTGCAATTGAGGACATTCATAAAGAACATGAGCGAAGGATCCCACAGCAGTATGGCAAGACCAACACAGGTCCCTAGCATTTGGGTTCCATTTGGCTATTTTTCTGGGGTATAAAAACATCTGTGTGCAGAGAAGAAGAGAGTCTGGGTAACAGAGGCAGACCGGGAAACCCGCACTACTTTACTCCAAAAACGCTCCATTGCGCAGGGGTTATAGTCGTTTGCAGTTCGCGCTCCCAGGCTTGTTGAGCTCTAAAAGTGTCCGCATCTGTACCCTGACAAAGTATTTTATAGAAATTAGAGGCTATCCCATGTGTACTACTAATGGAGTGAACCAGCTCTAATAGCCCATCCTCAGTAGGGGCAGAGGGCGGCATGCTTCGAGCACTTTGGAGGCAGTGTTGAAGCTGCATCAATTGAAAGTAGTGTTTCGCTGGTAACGCAAATTCCTCTTGTAAATTCGAAAAGGTTTTTCAACGAGCTGCAGAGAAAAGCTGTTGGGATGTCCAGAGCCCCTTGAAAGGAAATGGCAGCATGATCTGAAATATGTTGGGAGTGAATCTTTGCAGTGTCCACCTGAGGAACTAACAGTTTTGAGATTAGAAAGAAGTCTATGCGAGACTGAGATTTAGGAGGGGAGGAGAAGAAGGTGAAGTCAAGCCTATTGGGGTGTAGTAATCTCCATAGATCAACTGAAGCAAGATCCTTGATCAGGGAGGGAAGCGTAGCATGACTCTTGGGGGGACCACTCGTCCTAGGCGGCTGTTTGTCAATCAGGGATCAAAGACTAGATTGAAATCCCCCCCAATGATCAGTGAAGTATTAGCAGAAGCTTGCGCAACCTGAGCAATGGTAGCAAAAAAGGCAGGGTCATCAACATTAGGAGCAGAAAAGCATATACATGTAACTTCTAGGCTACCTATCTTGAGGAGAGCTCTAGACCATCTACCTTCTGTATCTGAGCTAGTCGCAACAACAGTAGCATGCAAAGATTTCCTAACCAGTATCGCAACCCTACATTTCTTAGAAATGGCAGGGGAATAAGCGGCCACCATGTAAGGTTTAATATTAAGTTTAAGAGTTTCCTTCGAATTTAAATGCGTTTATTGGAGAAGAGCAGATCCGCTGCTTCCTAACTGAGGTAGCTTAGGAATTTCTTCCATTTTATCGGATTATTAATGCCTTTTACGTTCAATGAAAAAATCTTACATGGTGCCATCAGTCGGTAGAAGACATTTTAGATAAGGGCGCTTGATAACATAGAACATAAGCAGAATCGGTACAACAATGTCATAATCACCGAGTATTTAGGCTAATACACCCCATATTGAAAAGTATGTACCAACGTATCTTAGAGAAGAAGCAAAACCCCCAAAGAATATGGCGACCAGATGTCTGCGGGAGGAGGCCCTAGAGAGGAAATAGAAGACATGTATAAAAAAGAGAAGAAACACCAGAGTCCATAATAACACTGTCTCTGATACTCATCGAGGCTGCTGTGGGTAGATGGAGTCGGGTCACAGATACCATCAAGAGTAAGGCAACAGACTGCCCACACCAGACTCTTTGCAAGGCTGCGGCGGATCCAATATGGCAGGTACAGCGGGTATAAGAAGACTTGCAGGAATATTCTGGAAGTCAGCGCATCAAGTCGGCTTCTTTGGAATCCAAAAACTCCGCTAGTAGATCAGGGTCCTCGAATGTTCTTGTCTGATTGTGAAGCGTGACTCGGAGCTTGGCCGGGTACATCAGGCCGTAGCGTGCTTGTAGTTGCCGAAGCCTCGGCCGGAATTCCAGAAAGCGCTTTCGGCGGTCGACTGTGGGTTTAGACAAGTCGGGATAGAAGGAGATCTTGTGGCTCTCAAACTCCATATGGCCCTTTGCCCGAGAGGCACTTAGAATTTGCTCCACGTGTTGATATCTCAATAGTCGAAAAATGATAGGCCGCGGGGTCTTCCTGTTGAGCGTTATGCTTGTGGGTACACGATGAGCGCGATCAATCTCCAAATCTTTGGTAAAGGTGATTTGGAGCAAGGAAGGGAGGACTTTGCATAAAAACTCTTTCATGTCTCCCGATTCCGCTCCCTCCGGTATGCCCACGAGTCGTAAGTTATTGCGGCGCGCTCTATTATTGCCATCTTCCACCTCTTTCTGCAAGGCCCGCACCTGTCGTTCAACTTTGTCGAGTTTGGACAACCGGGCCGCATGGGAGTCCAACATGCTCTCCATTTTGTCCTGACGCGAAGAAAGCCCTTCTAGCTTGCCTTGCAGCACACCAAAATCGTCCCGCAGCGCTCGGAGTGCTTCACCGTTTGCCTGCACAAGGGTTTTGACCCCTCTAATCTCTACGAGGATTTCCTGCTGCATTTCGGGGCCCTCGCACAAGGCCGGCCCCTTCTGCGGGGACGGAGGTTCAATTTTGGAACGTTTTCCGTGAGAAGCCGCTGGAGACCCAAATTCCAGGCGCGTTGGTTTGGTCCCCGCCATCTCACCAATGTGCCCCGGCAAGATCAGAGTAGAAATTCCAAATATGTGAGGTGTTAATTCAGGATTCTGAGTAGGCCTCTCGGGAGCCTCAGCGTTATGCGACCATCCCGCTGGACATCAGGCTCCGCCCCCCAAAAGAATGTTTTAAAGCTACTCAAACCCTGCCCATGCTACCCAACTTCCAATCAGACCCGACGTCCAATCATTACAAGGTTACTACACCTGACAAACTCAGGTCTACATAAAGAAATAGAACCCTTCTGCAAATCCTCATAGAACCTCACACACAGACTCCCCAATCGATCCCTGAATTCAATCCATCAGGTGAAGTTGTTCCTAGTTGAAAAATCCATCGTTGTTCTTTATTTAAAATATACTGATCGCGCGATTTTAATCCAGATCCAGAGAACACTTGCTCAATGCAAAAACATTGCAACTCCACGAACGAATGTTTATATAATAAGCAATGTTCTACAATTGGTGCCTCACGGCGTTTGCAATGTAACTTACTTTTGTGCTCACTTAGTCTAATACGGAAAGGGCAAATGGTCTTCCCAATATATAACAATTTACAAGGACAAAGGATTCCATAAACCACAAAATCGGAAGCACAAGAGGTTTGAGACCTAAGAAAATATTGTCTTCCTTTGTAAACAAAACAATCAGTTTCCCACATCATGGAACAAAATCCACAATGTTCACATTTTCTATGCCCTAATTCTTCCACTATCCAATAGAATCATCCTCTCCTCATGATCGCTTCTTAGGAGATAATAACCATGATCGATCATTATGCAAAGCTCTTTTATATGCACAATTTAATACTGTCTCGGGATATCCTCTTTGTAAAAAATCATTTCTAAAGGGATATTGCCTTACTCTTATAATCTTGAACGGAAGAGCAGTTGCGTCTATATCTGATAAATTGAGAAAAAGGTAAACCTTTCAGAAGGCTCATTGGATGGGCACTAGAGAAGTGCAAAAATGTGTTCTTATCTGTATTTTTCTTATAAACTGATGTTCCCCAAGACTCTTTTTGTCTAAATATTCTCACATCGAGAAAAACTATCTCCTCAACATTATAACTGATAGTAAATTTAATATGAGAATCTAAGGTATTCAGCCATTGATAAAACTCTAACAACAAAGTCTCTGAGCCTTCCCACAACATAAACACATCATCTATATATCACCGCCATATCTTCACATAAGAAGAATATGGTGAAGAATGCAACCATTTCTGCTCATATAACCCCATGAACAAATTCGCCACTGAAGGGGCAAACGATGCCCCCAGTTCTATCCCTGCAATCTGTTGGAATATATATCCATCAAAACTAAATAGTTTCAACAAAGTGCTAGCTCCACACATTCCAACAAAAAATCCAACTGTAGATCTCCTATATCTCCTCGCTGTAATAACCCCAACTTGGTTGCATGTAAAGCCGCAGCTTGAGGAATGCTGGTGTACAATGCTTGTACATCCAAAGTTACCAATATAATGGATTGATTAGAGGCCCATTCTGATGCACTATTCAAAATTTGTAAAAAATGCATAGTGTCACGTATATATGAGGGGATTGTGACCAACAGAGGACGTAAGTAGAAATCAATTAAAATTGATAGTGGCTCCAGGACAGACCCCCATGTTGACACTATGGGTCTTCCTGGTGGATGCACTAGATCTTTATGAATTTTAGGTAGTAAATAAAATTTTGGTATACTAGGAGAAATTACCTTTAAAAATAACAATTCCTTTTTAGATATAGAAACATAGAAACATGATGACAGAAAAGACCACATGGCCTATCTAGTCTGTCCTTCCATATCAACAACTACAACAGTCCACTTTTTACCTTTAGAGATCCTCTGTGTTGGTCCCATGCTTTTTTAAATTCAGTTACTGTCCTCATCTCTACCACCTTCACTGGGAGACTATTCCATGGATCCACTACTCTTTCCGTAAAAAAATATTTCCGCATATCACTCCTGAATCTATCTCCCTTCACCCTCATCCCATGTCCCCTCGTAGCAGAACTTGCTTTCAATTGAAAGAGGCTCTCTCCCTGAACATTTATGCCACGGAGGTATTTAAACATCTCAATCATATCACCTCTATCCCGCCTTTCCTCTAAGGTGTACATATTAAGATCCTTAAGTCTGTCCTCATATGCTTTATAATGAAGCCCACTAATCACTTTAGTAGCCACCCTCTGCACCGACTCCATCCTGTTCACATCCTTTTGAAGGTGCAGTCTCCAGAATTGCACACTATACTCCAAATGAGGTCGCACCAAAGACTTATACAGAGGCATTATCACCTCCTTTTTTCTGCTAGCCATACCTCTCCGTATGCACCCAATCATCCTTCTAGCTTTTGCCGTCACCTTTTCTACCTGTTTAGCTACTTTAAGATCATCAGACACAACCACACCTAGGTCCCGCTCTTCTTTAGTGGACAAAAGTACTTCACCTCCTATACTGTATTGCTCCCTTGGAATGCTGCAGCCCAAATGCATGACCTTACATTTTTTAACATTAAATCCCAGCTGTCAAATTCTAGACTATTCTTCAAGCTTAGCTAGATCCCTCCTCATGTTATCTACATCTTCCTGGGTGTCTACTCTATTGCAGATTTTGGTATCATCTGCAAAGAGGCAAACCTTACCCGACAGCCCTTCCGCTATATCACTAACAAAGATGTTAAAATGAATCGGACCAAGGACAGATCCCTGGGGCACAACATCCTTCTCCTCAGAGTGAGCTCCATTTACTTGTACTCTTTGTCGCCTCCCACCCAACCAATTTCTAACCCAAGCAATAACTTTAGGGTCCATCCCTAGGGTGCTCAGTTTGTTTATAAGTTGCCTGTGAGAAACAGTGTCAAAGGCTTTACTGAAATCTAAATACACCACATCTAGAGCTCTCCCTCAGTCCAACTCCCTGGTCACCCAGTCAAAGAAATCATTCAGATTTGTCTGACAAGACCAGCCTCTGGTGAATCCATGCTGCCTCGGATCCTGTAATCCGCTGGACTCCAGAAACCTCACTATTTTCTCTTTCAGCAGCATTTCCAATAATTTACTCATCACCAAAGTTAAACTAACCAGCCTGTAGTTTTCAACCACATCCTTACTTGCGCTTTTGTGTAAAGGCACCACATGAGCCTCTCTCCAGTCCCTTGGCACCACTCCCGACTCCAACGAGGCATTGAAAAGGTCAGTCAGTGGAGTTGCTAGAACGTCCCCAAGTTCCCTCAGTATTCTAGGGTGTATCCCATCTGGTCCCATCACTTTGTCTACTTTAAGTTGAGCTAGTTTCTCACGAACACAGTCTTCTGAAATTGTTCAAGATGTCCCTCACTTCTGTTCCTATTTGTGGGTGTTTTCTGAGGTCCTGCTCCTGGTTCTTCATCTGTGAACACAGAACAAAAATATTTGTTAAGCAATTCCGCTTTATCCTTATCAGCTTCTACATATTCCCCCCCTGCACCCTTGAGTCTGACAATACCACTTTGCCCTTCCTCTTCTCACTAATATATCTGAAAAATGTATTATCCCCCCATTTTATTGCATTGGCTATTTCCTCCTCCTTTTGAATCTTTGCCTTCTTGACTACTTTGCTAGCTTCTCTAAGTTTTTCCAAATACAGATGCCTGTCTTCCTCTCTCTGTGATCTCTTGAAGGCCTCCCTCATTTTCTTCACTTTTTCAGCTACTTCCTTCGAAAACCATAGCGGTCTCCTTTTCCTTTTGCCTTTATTTACCATTTTAACAAAAAGGTTGGTTGCCCTTAAAATACCCCCTTTCAGTTTTGCCCACTGTTTTTCTACATCCCCCAGCTGTTCCCATCCCACTAACAACTCCCTGAGGTATTGGCCCATCTTCGCAAAGTTAGTCTTCCTGAAGTCTAAGATCTTCACCTTGGAATGGATTCTAACAGCCCTAGTCCTAATACTGAACCACACCATCTGGTGATCACTGGATGCAAAATGATCTCCCACTACAACATCAGAAACACTTTCACCATTGGTAAGCACCAAGTCCAGTATGGCCCCTTCACGTGTGGGGTCTGTTACCAATTGCCTGAATAGTTCTCCCTGTAGAGAATCCAGGATCTCCTTACTTCTAGATGATACTGCAGCAGGAATGTGCCAATCAACATCTGGCATATTGAAATCTCCTATCAGTAGCACTTCCCCTTTCCTAGCAATGCTGCGTATGTCTTCAATTAACTCTCTGTCCACCTCTTCCTCTTGTGAGGGAGGTCTGTATATCACACCAATGCAAATAGATTTCTCTTTCCCTCTTTCTAGTTTAACCCACAATGCCTCCTCTCTCCCTTTTAAGCTCTGTAATTCCAAAGCTTTAATAGTAGTTTTTACATATAGTGCCACTCCTCCTCCCCTTCTTCCTACCCTGTCCTTTCTGAATAAAGTATAGCCAGGTATAGTTACATCCCAATCATGGTTTTCTGTGAACCATGTTTCTGTAACTGCCACTAAATCCAAGTCAGCTACTCCCACCAAAGCTTCAACATCAGGGATCTTATTTCCCATGCTACGGGCATTTATACACACTGCTTTCCATATGTTACCCCTGTTACCCATTTCCATAAAGGTATTTAATGTATCACCTACCTGGGGGCTTTCACTTACCTGGGGGCTTTCTTCCCCCATCCCCAATGAATCTAGTTTAAAGTCCTCTTCAGTAGATTAACCAGTCTACTACCGAAGATGCGTTGACCTTTCTTGGACAGATGGATGCCATCTCTGCTCTGAAACCCTTGGAACAGCATCCCATGGTCTAGGAAACCAAAACTCTCTCGATGACACCATCCACGCAGCCATGCATTCATCTCCAGGATGCGAGCCTCTCTGCCTTGGCCTTTACCCTCAACAGGGAGGATTGAAGAGAACACCACCTGTGCACCTAACTGCTTCACCCTCTGACCCAGAGCCATGAAGTCACTTTTGATATGTTCCGAGGTATACCTGGCAGTATCATTTGTTCCAACATGGATTAGCAACATTGGGTAATAGTCAGTGGGCTTGATGAGTCTCGGCAAACTCTTCGTAACATCTTGGATTTTGGCACCAGGCAGACAGCATACCTCTCTGGACATCAGGTCTGGTCGGCAGATGGATGCCTCAGTACCCCTCAGAAGAGAGTATCCAACCACCACTACCCTTCGTTTCCTTCTGGTCACTGATTCTGCAACTTTGGGGTACTTGAGCTCTGGTTCTTCCCTTTCCAGGGATGCTTTCACCTCCTCCACTTCCAGGGCTGCATAATGGTTCTTCAATTCAAGGGCTGGAGAAGTTGGATTGGTGATTTTGCAGGCCCTGGTGACTTGTGTCCAACCATCAACATTCTGTTGGCACCCATCTTCTCCTGTGCTGGAGAGCTTGGTTGCTGCAAGAAGCATCTCATCAATGTACTTCTCACTGTCTTGAATGCTCCTCAGCCTCGCCACCTCCTCTCTGAGTTCCTCCACTTGTTTCCTCAGAGCTTCAGCATGCAGGCACCCTGCACATGGAACTGGTCCTTCAACTGGCATTAGGACCTCTGTCTGGACCGAGGCAGAAGCTGTAACGGGGCAACAGCTTTAGCAATACGATTTTTCCCAGCCATTGTTCTGTTCGTGGAGCTTAGGTATCTGTTAAAGCAAAAGAGAGAGATCTACCAAGTACCAGCCGGTTTCCCAGCTGTCCTTTCAGAGAAAAAGCAGTTAAATCTCTTTAATTATATTCGAAATGTGCTGGTCCAATTCTCTGTGATTTGTTAAAGGGGGAGGTGCCCTATAAAGCAAGACTGCTCACTAGGGGTGGGTGGGAGTCGGGGTGGGTAGGGAGGGAACTAACACCTGATTAGCTGTTAGCAGTTTCCAAACCTGAGGAGGTTACTAGAGTTCAGCAACCTACTGTGCTCAAGGAAAGTTCCCCTAAAGCACCAAAAAGAAAGTAACCTTGCTTTAAAAAATATACAAAAAACCCTTTTAAGAGCTCCCAGTCAGAGAGCTAGCAATGTAATATAATAAAAACAAACAAACAAACCCTGAAATCCTTACTGTTTGTTGATCTGTAGAGCCCTGGTTAGGAAAGCCTCAACAGGGCATGGCACTGGAGCCTTTTATGCAGGCCTCAGCTGCCCTCAGGAAATCAGGCTCACTAACTCCTGATTAGGTGTTAGCAGTTTCTAAACCTGAGGAGGTTACTAGAGTTCAGCAACCTACTGTGCTCAAGGAAAGTTCCCCTAAAGCACCAAAAAGAAAGTAACCTTGCTTTAAAAAATATACAAAAAAACCTTTTAAGAGCTCCCAGTCAGAGAGCTAGCAATGTAATATAATAAAAACAAACAAACAAACAAACCCTGAAATCCTTACTGTTTGTTGATTTGTAGAGCCCTGGTTAGGAAAGCCTCCTATGATATGATTTGATATGCTTATGGTATGCCTTAGCCGTCAAATCCTTAATCTTATCCTGCAATTCCCCTGTGGGGTCAGTTGTCAATCTCACATAAACAGCTGGATCTGCTAATTGATGATAGGCCTCATTCAGATAATCCCGTCTATTCAAAAACACAATCCCACCCCCTTTATCAGCATGTTTTAGAACTATATCCAGATTTCCCATTAATTCTTTCAAAGCCAGTCTTTCCTCTAAAGACAAAACATTTCAAACTTTTCTCCGTTTACTATCTTCTAGTTTATTTATATCTTGTAAAACTAATTGTTTATATAAAGGCAGATTAGGATGTGACGGCCCCGGTGGATTCCATGTAGACTTAAACAGAAGGCAACCTCATCAATTGATACCCTTTCAGAAATATCAGGAACTTCAGAAGTAACAGCAATCACATCTCGTTCACATTCATCACAGGTTGCAAAAAAATTCTTAAGATTTAATTTCCTCATGAATTTCTCAAAATCTAAACAAAATTGGAAGGGATCATAACATGATCTTGGAACAAAAGAAAAACCTTTTGCTAATACATGTATTTGAACATCTGACAGCTGACTGTCAGATAGATTATTTACTAAAGAAGAAGCATCAGATGTTCCTAATACAGTCAGTTCTTGTCTTTTCCTTGTCGACTTTTCTTCTTTTTTTGATGACCTTCGTCCAAAAAATTCTCCTGCAATTGTTGTGATCCACCGGACTCGTCTGATGACCATTCAAACGAAATCTTCTTCCGAACCTTTCGATCCCTTTGACGATTTATATTATGCCATGTATAAACATAACCTGTTGTATAATCATCATAATCTCTCTTTAGTTTTTTCAATTTTACCTTCATAATATCAGTCCGCAACTGATTACTTTGCTTATCCAATTCAGAGAGTTGATGTTGAAACTTCTCAGATGTCTCTGCAGCTTGAAGAGAATCTATGATCTGTGTAATATCACCACGGACTCCTTTTAACCGTTGTTCCAGCATATCTACTGTTAGCACCATTAGGTCTAATGAACATTTGTTCAAGACCTTATCCCATTTCTCTAAAAACAATTGGTTGGAAGCAAATAAGAGAGGCTCTTTGTAGATACGTAATCCTCTGTGGATATGCTGTTGTTTAATATATTCTACTAGTGAAGATCGATGCAATTCAGATCTTACCAGACTTTTTTTTAAAGTCAATAATGAACTACAACTGCTTTCTATAGTTGACTCCATCAAATCCTGTTCATCAAAAGGGGTTTTCTCCTTCATTAATTGAGCAACATGTGCCTCTGTGAAACTTAGGGGTATGTTTACTAAATCGCGTTAGTGCAGTTCGCGTTAGGATCCGCGTTAAGAAAACAAACCCCCAAATAAGGAGATGGGCGGGACAGCGGAACACCTACCGCGCGTTACAAAACTAACGAGCGATACAGGGCGCGTTAGCAGGTCACCGCGCGTTAAGCATAAGAAGCCACCCAGACATACATGACTGATACAGAGCTGTAGCACAATGGTTACTGCAGTGGCTGCTGATACAGGCATAATGGGTTCGAGTCCCCAGGGTGCCCGATGCAGAAGGCTGGCTGATGCAGCATCCTGTACATGATACAGTGAGTGAGGGGGCATGTATATGGTCTAATTTTTGTAGGGGTGCAAGCAAACACACCCACACATTATATAGTGAGTGAGGGGGCATGTATATGTTGCGTCTGTTTTGTAGGGGTGCAAGCAAACACACCCACACATTATATAGTGAGTGAGGGGGCATGTATATGTTCCATTTCCTTTTGGGGTGCAAGCAAACACACCCACACATTATATAGTGAGTGTGGGGGCATGTATATGTCTTGTATGTGTTGTGGGGTGCTAGCATACATACATGACCGATACAGAGCTGTAGCACAATGGTTACGGTATTGACCACTGTTACAGGCAGCATGGGTTCGAGTACCCAGTGTGTCTAACGCAGATGGCTGTCCCAGGCATTAGCCTGTACATTACAGAGGGAATAAGGGGGCTTGTTTTTCTGTACATTGCGTATGTGTGCCTAGCCGTGTACGTTGGTACATGCGTAACGCCGTACGTAGCAGCGCACATAGAATCGTGCGTGGGTGCGTGTGTTTTTACGTGCGTGGGTATGTGTGGTTTTACCAGTGTGGGCATTTTCTATATTACAGACTCTGTAGGGTGTCTTGCACCTATGCATTATGCTACCAGATGTACGTGTGATGGGCCATGGTTTATCAGAGCCTGTGAGCTGGTGCTGCGGTTTCACAGGGTTGGAATGTGACAGTCACCCCCATGATGCACTGCACATGCAAATCAGCTGTCCACACATACACACCATGGGGAATGCACCCCCACAACAACTCGGCCTGGTAGGGGGAACTGACCATGTGCACCCCCACAGCACCTCCGCCTGATAGGGGGTACTGACCGTGTGTTGTACTGGCACAGAGTAGCTACACACCATCACATTGTGCGGGTACTGTGCTCACCCTGAAGGTGCAGTGAGGCATCCAGCACTAGGTCCACAGCACCATCCATGGCTGAAAGAGTCCATGGTGCAGATCCAAAGCAGTGTTACTGTGTGAGATTAGGTACTTTCTGCAGGACCACCTTGGACATCCCTGCCTGTTTCAGGCAGGTGTAGCCCCATGCACCACCACCCCCCCCCCCCAGGGCCAAGGGTGGCAAACAGGGTCACCCATCAAAAGATCCACATTCTACCTCCCTGCAAAGGTGGCAGCAGAGGGGAACATTGACCCTAGTCCTGCTGAGGAGCAGACACCCCACAGGGCAGTCAATGCAGCTCTGTACACAGCCATAACACAATTGCAAACAGACATTAGGCCTGGATTATGGTATGCTGCTCCCCACCACTATCTGATATTCCCCCAGTGCAAGCCACTCCATCACATCACCATGGAGAATGCACCCCCACAACAACTCAGCCTGGTAGGAGGAACTGACCATGTGCACCTCCACTACACACAGGCTGCTAGTGCCCAGTGGAGCTGCCTGCACCCAGAACTGGGATGCCAGCATACACAGCAAGCAGATACATCCATGACTGGGCCCCAAAAGGAAACCCATATTTAACACATAAGAGAAATAGTAGATAGCACCATGGGAGTGCCTAACCATGCTGTGGTCACTGCACAGCCAGGGTGAGAGTGAGCTCTCAGCAGGATATACTGAGGTCACCCTGTCTGGGTAGGTGGTGGCCGGCCACTACAATGTGCCTGTCACTGCCCTATACCCTGTGCAGATGCACCCTGGCCAGGCCACCCTGTCCGGCCTATACCCATGGTACCTTGCTCCTCATTATGCACATTGGCAGCCCAATACCGACAACATTTCTGGCAGCGTGGACTGTGGAAGGTGTTTGCAGCCACCACACACTGGATAGACAGACAGCCACCCCCACACCTATGCCAGCATTGTGCTACTCTAGAGGTGGGCAGCAGCCATAGCCACCACACCAGTAATGGGCATAGTACAGGCATGGATATGGTACACAGGGCTGTTGGGGGGTCACTCCCAAGGGTGGTGAACACTGTCAGAGTCCAGACCTGCAGCAAAAACCACAGACATCAGAATGATTGTTATGGTGGAGCTCAATGAGCGAACTGTGCTTAACGTAGGAATTGATATCTGCCAGTTATCATAGGGAACGTTTGATAGCTCTGTACCATATACACAGGTGTAGGGTGGCATTGCTACGGTATGCAACTGCTAGTATTGGGGGTTACAGGCAGGGCCCAATGTCTTGCCTCTCCAGGAGGCATTGGCCAATGGGGCCTATGGGTGGGTGTGTGGCCCTGTTGGCTGCTGCTTTACAGCAGAGTTCCCCGACTCCAGTCCTGCTGTTCCAAACACTATTCGGGTTTTCATGCTGTCCCTCATAAATATGCATGAGCTACATCTGCATACCATGGGGGCGGTGCATAGATATGCAGCACAGGCATCTTTCTTAGGGGCAGCATGAAGCCGGACTGGTGTGGGGCCCTCCAGGACTGCATTTGCGGGACTCAGCTTTAGGTAATGTGCCTGTTTCTGGTGTCTGTGTTTGGTGTGGTAAAATATAGGCCATGCGTATGTTCTCTGTAATAAAGGGGTATCTTTACTATCACTGTTTATTGGGGGGAAAACTATGGGGACTGGGTTGGCAGGAGCCCCAGCTGGGATTTGAACCTGTGACCCTCTGGTCTTACAGGCACTGGCTGTGTCTGTTGCACCACACTGTGGCCACAGAAACAGTGCAGTCCCTTGAGTTAGTTGAACCGGCCTGACGAGTTGGAAACCCTGCTCTGCAACAGGTTTACTGTGGCCTCATTTACCTTGTATGCAGACAAAGGTGCACATAAACCTCTGAAAAGAACTCATAAAAGGGGCACACACCCCTAAACAAGCTGGGCAACAATGATATCATTGGGCAACATTACACAACACTCCCAGGACAGCTCCATTACAATGAGATGGTCTTTGAAAGGGTCTGCGGAGCGTAGACACTTCCACACATCATTTCGTTTTTATTTGGTGCTTGCCATGGACTGTTGTTCCTTTTTGCCCATTGCTATCACTGTTGCACAGCTGCATTATGCTTTTTAACATGTTTCTTCTGGCCATTTTTAACGTTTTATGTGATATTCTGTTCTGTGCACATGTATCACACTGCTCACGTTTTGTGGGTTTCCCCGGTTTTTCTGTACATTGCTGACGGAAATGGTTTCTCTTGCCTTTATTTATTTTTATTTATTTAACAGTTCTTCTATACCGCTCTATTTTAGATCAGAGCGGTTTACATTCAACATCAACCATACAACACAGGAACCCTGAGTTGCATTTACAATAAACAGGAGATCAACTTGGAAGTAACTGGGGGGAACTATGTACATTGTATAACATATCTACATCTTATTTACACTGGGGGTCCTGATTCCATTTCAGTGGGTATCTTCTGAGCGATCAGTTGATTATCCTTTTTCATGCTGAGTCTGATTGTTTAATTGCAATGAGTGATTGTCTGAGGGGGCATATGTATGATTACTAGTGCTGGATTCAGGGTAGTATGTGGTGAATAGGTGCTGCTTTAGTGCCTTCCTGAAGTCAATTAGGTAAGTGATGTTTCGAATAGAGGTGGGGAGAGCGTTCCATGCTCTGGGTGCGTAAATCGTAAAGGCCCTATTTGTCATTGCTTTTGTGCATTTTGTTATTACTTTTGGGACCTCTAGTGTGTTTTGCATCATGGGTCTTCTGTTTCTGTTCTGTGGTACTTTATGTATCATCTTGCTGAGGGCTGTGGGGGTCAGGGTGTTTGCGGCTTTGAAAGTTAAGGTTAGAACTTTGTGGCGGATTCTTGCTTGAACTGGTAGCCAATGGAGGTTCATCAGTACTGGCGTTATGTGCTCTCTCCGTGAAGCCCCTGTTAGTACTCTTGCCGCAGTGTTCATTGCAAGCTGGAGAGGAGCCAGTGTTGCTTGAGGGAGACCGTGTAGACAAACGTTGGCATAGTCGAACCGTCGTACAATTAATGCCTGATAGATCGAACGGTAGTTCGCTGAAGTCAAGCAGCGGTCGGAGATGTTTTAGGGTCCTTATTTTCATGTATACTGTTTTTACTGTGTTTCTTATGTGGGTTTTCAGATCCAGTTGTGATCCAGTGTACCGCCAAGGTAGCAGATTGTGGGTTTGGTTTTCAGCTCTGTGTTGCCGACCTTTAAAGAGAGTGGAGGGGTGAAGTCCTGGTTTCTTGAGATGAAAAGGACATCTGTTTTACTGTAGTTGATTCTCATGTTTTGTGTGCTGAACCATTCTGCTGTTGCCTCAAAACATCTTGTTAGAGGGGAGAGGTCTGGATGGTTGGTCCTGAATGGGATGTATAGTAGGATGTCATCTGCGTAGGCTAGACAGTTGACCTTGAATGAATGTGCTAGGGCACATATGGGCTGCATGTAGATGTTAAACATCAATGCGGATAGTGACGAGCCCTGTGGTACACCCTGGTTCTGTAAAAATGGTTCAGAGGTTGTGGAGCCTGACCTTACATGTTGCCATCTATTAGTCAGGTATGACTTGCACCACTTTAGGGCTGTTCCCTGAATTCCTTTCTCGCTGAGACGTTGTATGAGGATCTCATGGTTCACCGAGTCGAAAGCCGCTGCAATGTCGAGGAATATGAGGGCGAATCCTTGATGCATTTTGTCAGTTCCAGAGACTAGATGGTCAAATAGGTTGGTGAGGAGGGTTTCAACCCCATGTGCTTCTCTGAACCCATGCTGGGAAGGATCCAGTGGGGCTTCAGTATCAATATGCTGTTGGATTTGGCGCTGTACTAACTTTTCGATTATTTTGGCAAGCATAGGGATACTTGAAATTGGTCTGTATGATTCCACTTTCGTTGGGTCCATCTTGTTATTTTTGAGCAGTGGTCTGATTGATGTTTGTTTCAGACTTTGTGGAAATGATCCGGATGTAAGAGATTGGTTTATTAATTCGCTCAGATATTGGCTTAAGTCACATCGTAACTCTTTTATCCATAAAGCAGGGCATGGGTCATTGGGTGCAGTAGTGGGGTTGATTGCAGCGATCGTGTCTTCAACCTCTCTGCGTGATATTTTTTCAAAGTCGGATAGTGGTGATGGTTGGGGCAAGTTGTGCTGAGAGCTGTTTTCCGTGGAGTTCGAGGTTGCACCAACCTGGGTGACTTCAAGTTGTAGGTAGTTGGTTGCAGATGTAGTAGTCTGGATCATTTTTGACTGTAAGTAGTTGGAGTATGCCTGGGGGTGTGGCATCTGTGACTGGTCTGCAGGAGGTTTCTCTTATGAGAGATTTCACTATATTGAAGATATCGTGTGGCTTGTTTAGTGACCGCTTCAAGATGTCGGAATGGTATTGTTTCCGCTTTTTTGTTAATTCATCGCGGTTGTGATTTTAGGTGAGCGATGTAAGTATCTTGTGCTTCAGTAGAGTGGGATCGGCGCCATCTTCTCTCGAGCCTGCGCAGGCACTTGAGTGAGTCTCGGAGTTCTCTGGTATACCATGGTGCATGCTCTCGTTTCTTTGTTGTTGTTTTATTTGTGGCTGGTAGACATGCGATGGTCTTGAGGCTCTCATCCCAGGTGGACACCAATGCATCTAGGTCGTGTGGTATGTTGTTGAGGAGTGGGAGGATCTTCTCTCGAAGCTCTTCTTTATTGAAGGGGCGGAAGCGCTTCAAAGAGGTTTCGTGGACAGTGTTGTTCTTGTTTGAGTTTTTATTGTGTGTGTTAATAGGTATCTGGAATTGGATTAGGCTGTGGTCAGACCATGGCACAGGCGTTATGGTTGGTGGCATTGGTTGGGTGGTATCTTTATCTGTCTGTGGGGCAAAGATCAGGTCAAGTTTGTTTCCCTTGACGTGGGTGGGATTATTGACTAGCTGATCGTAGCCTAGTTCTTGTAACGCTTCTAGGAAAGCAGAGGCTTGCGATTCCTGTAGCGTAGGCAAGTTTGAAATCACCTAGGATCCAGTTCTGGGATCGTGGTTTGTTTGAGTTGCAAGCGAGGCCCATAATCGTTGCAAGATCTTCTGAGGATGGTGTTGGTGCCCGGTTAGAGTAGTAGGTTGATCGTGCAGGTGTCATTTGTTATGGTGAGGGAGTCCAGGTGGGCTGTGCTGGTTGAGTTGCACATCTGGAAGCCTAGGCAAGTTTTGACAAGGATGAGTGTTCCTCCTCCTCTCTGATTGGTTCTATGGCATGTGTGGACTGAGAAACCTGTGGGTATCATCTGGTTGATGATTGCGTTGTCACATTCTGATAGCCAAGTTTCTGTGATCATGATGCTATCAAGATCATGGGTCGTGATCAGATCGGTAATTATTGGCCATTTTGTACGTATTGACCTTGCGTTGATGAGTGCACACTTTAGGGCTTGATGGTGTTGCTGACGGTCCCAGATGTGACTTCTTGAGATGTTGAAGTGGGGATGTGTAATAAATGTGAGTGATGTGCGTCCTTGGGTTCTCTTGGGGGGTTGTTGGTGATTCTCCGTCCATCTTTTCCCTTCACTGCGGAGTATTGGGATGTGGTTAGTGCTTGTGTGAAAGGCGTGGGATGTAAGGGGGAGCAAGGAGGCTAGGTGTAGACATGCCAAGGCTAGGAATGGGTGCATTTTGGTGATGTCTTTGTGAAATAGTATGTGAACTGTTTGTTGGCTGGGTAATTAGTGGGACCGGTATTGACTATTGTGCTGGCTTGACTATTGTGCTAGCTATTGGCAGTGTTATAAACTTACTGTTCTGGCGATGGGTATGTATTTGGAACAATGTGGCATGTGGCAAGACAGGAACAGTACAGCATCGAGCAAACAATGAGGCAATGTGTCAGTCAGTGGAAAAATGAGACAATGTAACAGTTGTCAGCAGAATATAAGACCATGTAACATTCAGCAAGGAACTAAACAGAATAATATACTGCCAACAGTAATAAGTTAACACTTTTGAGTAAGGGTGAAATTCTGCCAACAGTAATGAGGTATGACACAGTTGTCAGTAATAGATTATCACTGATGCATGAAAAGTGGGTTTTGACAACAAGATAGACTCTAGTGGTTAAGTGATACTAGCAATAGTATACAATTAGAGCTGTTACATGTAAATGTAAGATCTAGCAATGTAGAATGCCTTTAACGACAGGTTTTCATTCGCGTTGGAATTCAGCTCTGAAAATCAGTGCGTTTGCCTCTCCACGCCCACTCTTCGCCTATTGACCCCTTCTCTCCGCCCACTCTCCGCCTTCTGCGCTGTGTTAACGCGCCACGGGATTTTACGGTCGTTATCTGTGCTTAACGCGCGTAGTAACACGTTTACGGTCGTTAGCGCATTGGTATGCGCGTTATACGGCACTTACGGTCGTTAACGTCGTGTAACGCGCATTAGTCACGTTTAACGCACTTTAGTAAACATACCCCTTAGAGTGTCCTCCCATTGTACCTGACCTTCCATTGTGACCAAACAATATAATTACAGGTCCTTATCAAAGCCACAAAATGATACTTCATCCAATAAACTAATTATATGTATTAAACAATGTTGTTTGTCTTTCAGCTTTATCTCCTTGAAACAGCTGATGCGAAACACAAGAAAAAAAGTCTGAGTGGGCGTCGGGGATTTTTTAATCTGCTGCTTTAGGACGGCATAATGGCATGTGCCATTTATGAGATATATATATACAGATTATGTTCTTATGTTCTTGCAATTTTCCACAATCCTCTTGGGTTTTAACAACTTTAAATAGTTTTGTGTCATCTGCAAATTTGATAACCTCACTCGTTATTCCCTTTTTCAGGTCATTTATGAATATGTCAAAAAGCAGCGGACCCAGTACAGATCCCTGGGGTACACCACTATTTACCTTTCTCCATTGGGAAAATTGGCCATTTAGCCCTACCCTCTGCTTTCTATCTTTTAACCAGTTCCTGATCCATAATAGTAAACTGCCTCATATCCCATGACTCTAGTTTTGCCAAAAGTCTCTGATGAGAGACCTTGTCAAATGCTTTCTGAAAGTCCAAATACACTATATCAACCGACTCACCTTTGTCTACCTGTTTATTCACACCTTCAAAAAACATAACAGATTAGTAAGACAAGATCTTCTTTGTCTAAAGCCATGTTGGCTGTCTCCCATTAGGCCATGACTATCTACATGCTGTGTAATTTTGTTGTTCTTTATGATGGTTTCTACCATTTTTCGCGGTACTGACGTCAGGCTCACCGGTCTGTAGTTTCCCGGATCACCCCTGGAACCCTTTTTAAAAATTGGTGTTAGATTGGCGATCCTCCAATCTTCAGGTATTAGAGATGATTTTAATGATAGTTCACAGATTACTAATAGCAGGTCTGCAATCTCATATTTCAGTTCTTTCAACACCCTTGGATGTATATCATCCGTCCCAGGTGATTTGCTACTCTTCAGTTTATGTAATATTTGTAATACATCTTCCCGATGTATCGATATTTCCTTCAATTCTTCCGCACCTTTAAATACCACTTCAGTCATGGGTAACATCCCTACATCTTCCTCAGTAAAGACCGAAGCAAAGAATTCATTCAGTCTCTCCGCTATTTCCTTGTCGCCTCTTAGTGCCACTTTAACCACTCTATCATCTAATGGACCAACTGACTCTCTCACAAGTTTTTTGCTATGAATGTACTTGAAAAAGTCTTTATTACGTGTTTTTGCTTCCGCAGCAAGCTTCTTCTCAAATTCTCCCTTTGCCTGCCTTATCAATGCCTTGCATTTGATTTGCCAGTGCTTGTGCTGTTTCCAGGTTTTGTCGTTTGGCTCTTTTTTCCATTTCCTGAAAGATGCTTTTTTTGGCAACAACAGCCTCTCTGACCTCACCTTTAAACCATGCTGGCAGTTTTTTGGACTGCCTTTTACTTTTCTTAAGGTGTGGAATACTGCTGGTGTGGGCTTCCAAGATAGAATTTTTCAACAACACCCAAGCTTGATTTCACCTTTGCAATTGCTCCTTTTAGTTTTTCTTAACTATTTTCCTCATTTTATCATAGTCTCCCTTTCGAAAGTTAAAAGGTAGTACTGTGGATTTCCTTACTATCCCTCCTCCACTAATTAAATCAAAAGCGATCATGCTATGATCACCATTGCCAAGTGGCCCCAACACCCTTATCTCTTGCACCAGATCTGGTGTTCCACTAAGGACTAGGTCCAACATGGCTTCCCCTCTGGTCAGTTCATGAACCTGCTACTCCAAGAACTTTGTTGCCTAGGCTTCATGCATTTGTACTCATTGTTTTCCAGCATTTGTTGAATGGCTTGCCTGCCTTTTGCACGGGTTTTGTTCTAAATGCCCCTTCCTGCTTGTCATTGATGTGTTGTTCAAAGGTGTGACAGTTTCCAATGTTTTTCTTTTGCTGGGAGTGACGTACTGAACTTGTCCTTCCTCATCCATCACCCCCTTTCCCTAATTTAAAAGCCTGTCCACATAATGCCTGAATTTTTCACTTAGGATCCTTTTCCCTGTGGCAGAGAGATGTAGTCCCTCAGTACAGTATAGTCTCTTGTTGAACCATTTGTTTCCCCAGTCGCCCATATATCTAAATCCTTCTTGTTTGCACCAGGTTTAGAGCCATGTATTAAAGTTGTTTATGTGAAGCAGCCTTTCTGCCCCTTACCATGAACAAGTAGAACTTCTGAGAATGCTATAGTGTTAGCAATGGGCTTGAGTTTCTCACCCAGAATCTGGAAGTCCCTTTGAACTGCAGAGGCACTGTTTCTAGCCAGGTCATTTATTCCCAAATGGATGACAATATCAGTTTTGGAGTGCTCGCTTTCTGCACTAATTATACCAGCAATTTGGTTTGTATTCCTGCTGGCCGAAGAGCCTGGGAGGTATTTGACCATCCTCTCTCCTTTGAGCTGAGTTTCCATGTTGGTGCTTCTGATGATAGAATCTCCAATGAGTAGTAGTTTTCTGTTTTGTGATTTTTTTTTTCTTCCTATTCGGTACATTATCAGTAGATTTGGCATTGCCTATCATTTAAGGGCAATTCAGTTTCCATCAATTGGGCACCTTCATTATCTAAGGCAGCAAAGGCATTATGCAGGGATATCACTTAATGTATAGGATGTCTCTGCATTACAGGTCACAACCTACCAGAGTCCACTGTGATCCATTTTTTCCTGGGCTGTTTGATTCTTTTTGGAAGCGGTGGTGGATTTTGTTCAGATTGTAACCTAGAGGAAGTGTGTTTAATTACTGCTAATTCTTCCCTTAGTAGAGTCAATTCTTTATGCATAGCAGCTAACTTGAGGCATATAGAGCAAGCTGATAGGATCCAAATGATTCTTCTTGGAATGAAAGCACCACAGTTATTGCATTGAATACACAACATTCTGACTCAGCTATCTGTTATGTAACAGACTAATATAAGCAAAGGTCCATGTAACTTTAAGATTATACCCTTGCTTGAAAAATTAAGTAGGAGACCTAAATGGAAGACCAGGTCTAACTGCAAGTCTAAAAGCAATGTATATTTCTGTTCCAAGTAGCTATATATCGCAAGTGTCCCTGGCCAATTGGCCTTCTATGAACTGAGGGCACACTGAGATATCTGATTTAAAGGCTATGCAAGGAACGTAGGCAGGCTGTAGATCCCTAAAACCTATATGCAGCAGGTAAAGTTTATCAAAAAACAGGTAATGATAAAGTTTGAAAGCCTTAGCTGAGTGTGCACTCTCTTGAAGTTTTTGCTTTGCTGACGTATGTTACTAGCTGAAAGTGAAAACGATCTGAAATATCTGCTTATCAAGATTAAGGCTGCAACTCATCCAGAACACTGCTTTCATATCCTTGCCCAAGCTTCTCAATCTAATCCGTTACTATGACTATTACTACTACTACTAAACATTTCTATAGCACTACAAGACATATGCAGCACTGCATGGACACATGTAAAAGATGGTCACTGCTCATCAGAGCTTACAATCTAGTCAAGACATACAACACAGTAGCTGTAGACATGGGATACATCTTGGGGGAATGGTAAGGAAACATGACTGAGATCAGGTGAATCAAGATCCAAAAGTGGCAGTGAAGAGGAGAGTTTTCAACCTGGATTTGAAAAGGACCAGAGAAGGCTACTGGTGTACAGACTTGGGTAGTTTGTTCCAGGTATAAGAAGCAGCAAGGTGAAAGGAGCAAAGTCTGGAGTTAGCAATAGAGTGGAGTTCCCGAGGAGGGGTGTAGGGAGAGATAAGAGAGGAAAGGTAGTGAGCAGCTACAGAGTGAATGCACTTATAGGTTAGCAGGAGAAGTTTGAACTAGATGCGGAAATATATACGGAGGCAATGAAGTGATTTGAGAAAAGGGATAATATGAGCATGATGAGGTTGGCGGAAGATTAGCTGTGCAGCAGAGTGTTGAAAGTAGGGGGCTCTTCTAAAGGGATGGGCTCTACCTTAACCAGAACAGAACCAGGCTGCTGGCATTAACCTTTAAAAAGGAGATAGAGCAGCTTTTAAACTAGATAATAGGGGAAAGCTGACAGTCGCACAAGAGCACATGGTTCGGAACAATCTATCCTTGAAGGATACTAGCAAAAGAATGAAGTTAGGGCATATCCATAGAGAGGTTCCAATAAAGACAAAAGTAGCCCAAATGCCCTTGAGTACAGAGCAGACACAGCTTAAAGACTCCAAATTACCCCTACCTGCCAATAGTCAGATTAATATGAGTAAAATACAGCCTCTAAAATGCTTGTATGCAAATGCTAGAAGTCTAAAAAATAAGATGGGAGAGTTAGAATATATAGCACTAAATGAGAGGTTAGATATGAATGGGATCTCAGAGACATGGTGGAAGGAGGACAACCAGTGCGACACTGTGATACCTGGATACAAACTATATCGTAATGATAGAGACCATCAAATTGGTGAAGGGGTTGTGCTCTATGTTAGAGAGGGCATTGAGTCACAAAGGATTAAAGTTTTGTGGGAAACAAAATTCACTATAGAATCTCAATGGATTCAAATTCCATGTAAAAAGGGGAAGGGGAAGGTGATGGCAGAATGAACAAATGGATGATGAAATGCTCAAAGAAATCAGGGAAGCTAACAAAATTTACAACACAGTAATAATAATGGATGATTTCAATTAACCTGGTATCGACTGGGTCAGTCTCACGGCAGGGCATGCTAGGGAGATAAATGGGTATGTTTACTAAACTGCGGTAATCGTGAATAACGCGCGTTATGTAACGTTAACGATCGTTAGCGCATCATAATGCGCGTTATGATGCGCTAACGATCGTAATGCTCCGCGGCGCGGTAAAACACCGCAGAAGGTGGAGAGAGGGCGGAGAGAAGGGGTCAGTGGGCGGTGAGTGGGCGGGGAGAGGCTCCCCTCACACTAACACGCTGATTTTCAGAGCTGAATTCCAACGCGAATGAAAACCTGCCGTTAAATGCACAATACAGGGGAGAGAAACCATTTCAGTGTCAGCAATGTACCGCCCAGGCAGGGAAACCAAAAACAAGTGATAAGTGTGATACATGTGCACAGAACAAAAGGGCACAGAAACACTGAAAATGACCCCAACAAACTGGAAAAAAACAATAACCAAGCTGGCCAATAGTGGTATCAATGAGAAACATCAACCCCTTCCCCCCAGAGTAAGCTCCATAGAACAGATATAAATCGTGGAAGGGTCTATATGCCGTCCCCATACAAGGTGAAGGAGCCCACAGTGAAATAGCGCTGCTCAGGGTTTTCCCCACCATCGGACAAGTGCACATGTCCTGCAACATCAGGGCGGGCATGTCGGAACGGCAACTGGACAGATGCCGGAGAAGGGGATACAGAGGGCCGCAGGCGGCACATGCTGTGGTGGAGCTGGGCCACAGTGCGGACTAGAGTGATGCCTAGGTGGCCCATATGAATGCTGAAACAGCGGAGAAGCCAGACAGCAACTGTTGAAGGTCCAACATGGGCATGAGCGGGTTTCCCAAAGTGTCACAGGGGATAGTAACCAACAGCTACCCCCAAGGGCACGGAACATTGGCAGGCGGGGCTGGGGGGGGGAGCGTGGAGTCTATGCAGGCACCCCTACTCCAGAACCCGCACCATAGGCAGCCACCTACCTGCACACTGGATGGCCTGAGACTGCGCACCACCAGCTCCACCAGCAGAAGGGCATGTCAGCATGGTGGCTGAGGGATACTGGTGGTGGAGGGGGCAGTGGCAGCTGCCCAGAGCAGACCGTGGCCTAGCCCTGTGTAGGTGGGTGCCATGCACTGCAACAGACAGGCCCTGTATGACCAACAGTCATGGTATCACCAGGGAATGCATCATCTCTGTGATAACATGGTGGTGCAGTGCACAAAACCAGTGTATTCAGAAGCAGAAGGTCACAGGTTCAAATCCCAGCTGTGGTTTCTGCCAACCCAGTCCTCATATTTTACCCACTACTATAACGTGCTAATACAGACAGAACCTTTCTTGCAGGTGACGTAAACATGCCCAAAACACCTACATTTTACCCTACAGAGCACAGACACCATAAACATGCACATTACCTAGAGCAGAGCCTCCCAAATGCAGTCCTGGAGGGCCAAACACCATTCAGATTCCATGCTGCCTCTGATAAAGATGCCTGTGCTGCATTTCTATGCGCCACCCCCATGGTATGCAGATGTATCTCATGCATATTCATGAGGGACAGCATGAAAACCCAAACAGTGTTTTGCACTGCAGGACTGGAGTTGGGAACCTCTGCCGTAAAGCAGCAGCCAACAGGGGCAGACACACCCGCACCCACAGGCCCCAATATCCAAAGCCTCCTGGAGAGGCAGGACTTTGGGCTCTGCGTGCATCTCCCAATACTAGCACTTGCATACCTTAGTAATGCCACCCTAAACCTGGGAATATGGTACACAGCTATCAAAAGGTTTCTATGATTACTGGCAGATAGCAATTCCTAGGTTAGGTACAATTCTCGGAGTGAGCTGCATCATAGCAACCTTTCTGATGTCTGTGGAGTGTGCTACAGGTCTTGTGTCTGACAGTGTTTACCAATCTGTGGAGTGACTCCTACAGTATTGCGTACCATAGCCATGCCTGCACTGTGCCCAGGACTGGTGTGGTGGCCTGGGCTGCCCAACACCTCTATAGTTGCACAATGCTGGCATAGGTGTGGGGAGTGTGTGTCTGTCTATCCCAGGGGTGGGCAAACCTGGTCCTGGAGGGCCGCAGACCAGTCAGGTTTTCGGGATATCTCTAATGAATATGCATGAGATATATATGCATTAGAGATATCCTGCCAACCTGACTGGTTTGTGGCCCTCCATGGCTGGATCTGGAGACCCCTGCCTTACACCTCTGTCATTTAAGATTGTGAGTGGACAAGGTGCAGATGTCCAAGACATCAAAAAGGTTAGATAGAATTTGTCACAGTCCTCCTCACTTCTCACCACCACCAAAAAATTGTCTATTAGACAACTTTTTGGTGGTGGTGAGAATCGAGGCGGAATGTGACACATTCTATATACCCTTTCGATGTCTAAGACATCTGTACCTTGCCCACTCATGATCTTAAATGACAGAGGTGTAAGGCAGGGGTCTCCAAATCCAGCCCTGGAGGGCCACAAACCAGTCAGGTTGGCAGGATATCTCTAATGCATGTTCATTAGGGATATCCCGAAAACCTGACTGGTCTGCGGCCCTCCAGGACCGGAGGTGCCAACCCCTGGTCTATCCAGTGTGTGGTGGCTGCCAACACTCTCCACAGCCCACACTGCTAGCACTGTTGCCAGTATTGGCCTGCCAATGTGCATAATGAGGAGCAAGGTACTGTGGGAATAGCCTGGATAGGGTGGTCTGGCCTGGCTGCATCTGCACAGGGCATAGGGCAATGGCTCGGACATTGTAGTGCCCGGTACCACCTGCACGGACAGGGTGGAAATAGCATGTCCTGCTGGGAGGTCACTCTCACCCTGACTGAGCAGTGACCATGGCATGGCTAGGTTCCCCCATAGTGCAATATGGCATTTTTTTCATGTGATATTTATGGGTTTTCTTTTTGGGCCCAATCACTGACTTATCTGCTTGGTGTGTATGCTGATATCCCCATTCTGGGTACATGCATCTTCTCCAGGACCATGCACTATGGACTAGCTGGCGGACTGTCTGCAGCTAGTATGTGTCTTGCTGGAACACCTTGCAGGGTGCAGCGGCTGGAGACTTGCTGCTGGAGAATGTCAGATAATGGTGGGGGGCAGCTGAGCATCTCCAGACCTTCTGTCTGCTATTGCTTTATGTTTATTGATTTGCTAGACCGCCCTTCAGTAGTAAGCAGAGTGGTTTACAAATAAAAATAAATTCATTGTTACAGCAGGCACAAGGCTGGAAACAGAAAAGAAAGTTACAATTTTTCTTAGAGGAGAAAGTAAAGTAGAGGGACGGAAACACGGGGGGGGGGGGGGTAGACAGCATGGGGAGAGGAGAGGATGGGCTAGGGGGGAGGGGAGTTGAAGGCAAGGGAGAAAAGGTGGGTCTTCAAGGCGTGTTTATAGGCAGTGTGGTGTGGTGTGGTGGGGCTCCAGGCAGAGAGAGGTGGGTAGGGAATTCCAGAGAGCTGGGCCTGTGAAGAAGAAAGCTGAGGAGTGGGTGGATTGGAGATGAGCAAGTGAAGGGGAGGGAAGTGTGAGACGGTTGAGATGGAAGGAACAGGGGGTGTGTCTGGGGGTATGGAAGTGGATAAGGTCGGACAGGTATTGGGGTGTGGAGGTATGGAGAGCTTTATGAGTGAGCGTAAGAAGTTTGAAGTGGATGCGAAAGGAGATGGGAAGCCAGTGAAAACGGAAAAGAAGAGGAGTGACATGGTCTCTGGGGGAAGAGTGTGATATAAGGCGGGCGGCAGTATTCTGAATGCGCTGAAGTCGTGATAATTGGAACTTGGAGATACCAGAGAAGATCGAGTTAGCGAAATCGATGCGGGAGATGACGAGGGCGAGCAGGAGGGTGGCAAGAGCGGAAGGAGAGAGGAAAGGGCGAATGGCGCGAATTTGTCTGAGGTAGAAAAAAGAGGTTTTGGAAACATAGGAGACATGAGCGGAGAATGAAAGATCCGAGTCGAAAAGCACGCCGAGATACCGAAAGGTGGAGACCAGAGAAATAGGAAGGCCGGGGAAAGAGGGAGCTACTGAAGGAGGGGGGTGACCATGTGGGAACCAAATTGCTGTTGTTTTGGAGGGGTTAAGATGTAGGCAGTTTTGAGACATCCAAGTAGAAACAGCGGCCAGGCAGGAGTTAAGTGGGGCAAGATCAGGGCTTATAGGGGATGTGTGGTGTAGGAGGAGAATGTCATCGGCATAGTAGAAAGCTGAAATACCAAATTGCTGAATGAGTAGTGTGAGGGGTGTCAGGAAGAGATTAAAAAGGAGAGGGGCTAACACAGAACCCTGTGGAACGCCGCAAGATAGGGGGAAGGAATCAGAGGGAGGGCACAGTGGGGAAGAAGGGAGAACGGCACCAGAACGGGAGGAAAGAAAGGAGTGGAACCACCGGAAGACAGTGCTACAGAGGCCGGCGTCGCGTAGTCAGGATAAGAGGAGGGAGTGATCGACCAAGTCGAATGCAGCAGAAAGGTCAAGTGCAACCGCCACCGAGATTTCACCGCGGTCGTGGGCTACATGCAGGGCGTTGGTGAAAGCAAGAAGAATAGTCTCAACGCTGTGCCCGGGACGGAAACCAGATTGACGGGGGTGGAGGAAATTAGTGGAGTCGAGGTGATGGGAGAGTTGGGCGAAAACAACCTTCTCGAGAAGTTTGGAAAGGAAAGGGAGTTGTGAGACTGGGCGATAATTATTAGGATCAAGGGGATCAAGGGAAGGTTTCTTAAGTAGAGGGCGGATTAGAGCGTGCTTCCATGGTGAGGGGAAAATCCCAGTGGATAGACTAGTGTTAATAAGGATTTGAATGTGTACTGCTCTGCATTGCCTGCCCAGTAGGGTGTTTGATCCCTAGCAGGACTGAGGTGATGGTCCCCTCTACTGCCACCATTGCAGGGGGGTAGAAAGTGGATCTGTTGGAGGGAGATCCTGTCCCCCACCCTGAGCCCCAGAGGGTTCATTGGGTGGTGGTATGTAATCTCCCTGTGGGTCCCAACACCCCCCTTCACTTACATCATGTGACCATGGAACCCACACAGAGTATGCACTTTTCTGAGTGCATCATAGTCCACAAGGGCTAGATGTAACATACAGATGAACACAGGCATATCCTAGGGGTGTTTGCAAGGACTACCTATCACACATTGGCACTGATGGGGACCTGCAGCATAGCCTATCTCAGCACAGCCAGGTGCTGTGAGAATGGTGCTGGGCACCATACTTCTCACTCAGGATGAGCACAGGACCCGCACACTGTGACGGTCTGTAGCTACTCTGTGCCACTAACACACACCGTCGGCACCCCCTACCAGGCTGAGGTGCTATGGGGTGCATACCCCATCTTGTGATCATCTGTAGACTGCTGATTTACATGTGCTGTGCATCCTGGGTACGGATGGGTTGACCCTCTCCTGGTAACCACAGCAGAATGTGGGTGTGGTGCCGTGCAGTCCTCCTGTAGCCAGCCAGGTGTTTATTAGCAGTTCTAGCCCACTGGTTACTTCACTGCCCATGGAGCCAGAGTTCATGGGTTCAAAACCCACAGTGGGGTTCATCAATAGGGCTGTCTTAGGCATTGTCTATTTTTATTGTATATTAGTGCTGCCAGCAGAACCACCCTCAGGGTACTGTCACCTTAGGGTGGCTCATAAGGCGCCCTATATGGCACCTTATACGGTGCCCTATAAAGCACCTTATAAGGTGCCTTATATGGTGTCCTATAGGGGACATTATACACTTTAGAATGTGCCCTATGGAGTGCCTTCTAGGGTGCCTTATGTGGCACCTTAGGTTACGCCACTGTGAGGGTGTGTTTGCTGGCAGCACTATTACAGTACAACTAAACTTCCTCACAGCCCAATACTTAACCCTTTCCAGGCCAAGCCCAAAACTTTCGGGATCCAAACTTCTGCCTAATATTACTATCAAATGGTATATAATATACATGACCATGGCAGAGGGAACGGCACTATTGGAACATATTGAATAAGACGGGTACAATTTTCCTGACATATGCAAACTTTAACCTGGCTGCAGAATGTGTATTAAAATATTATAGTAGGCCTTCAAAGGGTTACACATGACGCCTCAGCCAGCCTTATTCATTGGGCATATTGGGGAATCAAACCCATGACCTTTGTACCATTAGTCTGTGTAGTAACCATTGCGCTACACCTCTGTTTCTGTATTTGGGTGTCTGCGCGCGTTCTTAAGCTTAACGCGCAGTAACGCGCCCTGTAACGATCGTTGCTTCGCGGCGCCTTATAACATGCCTTAACGCGCGTTATTGGTAACGATGTACCGCCCATGTCCTTCTTTGGCATTTCTTCTACTAACGCGGCTCCTAAAGCGAATCACACTAACGCAGTTTAGTAAACATACCCCAAAGTTTCTATATGAAATAAATGACTGCTTCTTGGAGCAATTGGTTCATGAACTGTCCAGAGGAGAAGCCATTTTGGACCTAGTCCTTAGTGGAACACAAGATCTGGTGCAAGAGATAAGGGTGTTGGGGGCACTTGGCAATAGTGATCATAGCATGATCACATTTGATTTAATAAATGAAGGAAGGATGGTAAGGAAATCCACAGTACTACGTTTTAACTTTGAAAAGGGAGACTGTGATAAAATGAGGAAAATAGTTAAGAAAAAACTAAAAGGAGCAGTTAGTTGGAAAGGTTGATGATTTACATCAAGCTTGGGTGTTGTTGAAAAATTCTATCTTGGAAGCCCACACCAGCTGTATTCCACACTTTAAGAAAAGTGGAAGGAAGTCCAAAAAACTGCCAACATGGTTTAAAGGTGAGGTCAGAGTGGCTGTTACCAAAAAAACATCTTTCAAGAAATGGAAAAAGGAGCCAAATGATGAAAACTGGAAACAGCACAAGCACTGGCAAGTTAGATGCAAGAAATTGATAAGACAGGCAAAGAGAGAATTTGAGAAGAAGCTTGCTGTGGAAGCAAAAATGCATAATAAAGACTTTTTCAAGTACATTCATAGCAAAAAACCTGTGAGTCAATTGGACCATTTGATGATAGAGGGGTAAAAGGAGCATTAAGAGGGGACAAGGTCATAGCGGAGAGACTGAATGAATTTTTTGCTTCGATCTTTACTGAGGAAGATGTAGGAATGTTACCCATGACTGAAATGGTATTTAAAGGAGATGCTGCAGAAGAATTGAAATAAATATCGATACACCGGGAAGATGTATTACAACTATTTGATAAACTGAAGAGTAGCAAATCACCTTGATCTGATGGTATACATCCAAGGGTGTTGAAAGAACTGAAATATGAGATCAAAGACCTACTATTAATAATCTGTGAACTATCATTAAAATCATCTGTAATAACTGAAGATTGGAGGATGGTCAATGTAACGCCAATTTTTAAGAAGGGTTCCAGGGATGATCCGGGAAACTACAGACCAGTGATTCTGATGTCAGTACTGGGAAAAATGTTGGAAACCATCATAAAGAACAAAATTACTGAATATGTAGATAGTCATGGCTTAATGGGAGACAGCCAACATGGCTTTAGCCAAGGAAGGTCTTGTCTTACTAATCTGTTATGTTTTTTGAAGGTGTAAATAAACAGGTAGACAAAGGTGAGTCAGTTTATATAGTATATCTGGACTTTCAGAAAGCCTTTGACAAGGTCCCTCATGAGAGACTTTTTGGAAAAATAAAATGTCATGGGATAGGAGGCTGGTTAAAAGATAGAAAGCAGAGAGTAGGGCTTAATGGCCAATTTTTCCAATGGAGAAAGGTAAATAGTGGAGTACCCCATGGATCTATGCTTGGTCCGCTGCTTTTTAACATATTCATAAATGACCTGGAAAAGGGAATAATGAGTGAGGTTATCAGATTTGCAGATGACACAAAACTATTCAAAGTTGTTAAAACCCATGAGGATTGTGGAAAATTGCAAGAGGAGCTTGATAAATTGGAAGATTGGGCATCCAAATGACATATGAAATTTAATGTGGACAAGTGCAAAGTTATTCACCTAGGAAAGAAAAACCCAAACTATGGTTACACGATGTAGGGTTCCACATTAGGAAGCACCACCCAGGAAAAAGATTTAGGCGTCATCATGGATAACATGTTCAAACCCTCTGCCCAGTGTGCAGTGGCGGATACCGAAGTGGTGGCGTTAGAGATATCCCAGTTCAGAGCCAATTTTTGTTTGCAAGCCCCCTGAAGAAGCAACGAAACGTGCATCGGATACCGAAGTGGTGGCGTTGGGGCAACTGCAATATTGGCAAAAACTGAAACTGGATCAATATTTAAGATAAGTCTGGTTTTCTTTGAGAATCCCAAAATTTGGTACATGACACTTTCTAAGCCATACTCTAAAAATTATACCTGGTCATTGATGTTATTGTAGCACGTAGCTCTTGCGATATGTATCAGTGTGCAGTGGCAGCCAAGAGAAGAAATAAAATGATAGGTATCTATCTATTTGCCCTTATAAACAGACTGAGCAACCTAGGGATGGACCCTAAAGTTACTGCTTGGGTTAGAAATTGGTTGGGTGGGAGGCGACAAAGAGTACAAGTAAATGGAGATCACTCTGAGGAGAAGGATGTTACCAGCGGTGTGCCCCAGGGATCTGTCCTTGGTCCGATTCTTTTTAACATCTTTGTTAGTGATATAGCGGAAGGGGTGTCAGGTAAGGTTTGCCTCTTTGCAGATGATACCAAAATCTGCAATAGAGCAGACACCCAGGAAAGTGTAGATAACATGAGGAGGGATCTAGCTAAGCTTGAAGAATGGTCTAGAATTTGGCAGCTGGGATTTAATGTTAAAAAATGTAAGGTCATGCATTTGGGCTGCAGCAATCCAAGGGAGCAATATAGTATAGGGGGTGAAGTACTTTTGTCAACTAAAGAAGAGCGGGACCTAGGCGTGGTTGTGTCTGATGATCTTAAAGTAGCAAAACAGGTAGAAAAGGTGATGGCAAAAGCTAGAAGGATGCTTGGGTGCATACGGAGAGGAATGGCAAGCAGAAAAAAGGAGGTGATAATGCCTCTGTATAAGTCTTTGGTGCGACCTCATTTGGAGTATAGTGTGCAATTCTGGAGACCACACCTTCAAAAGGATGTGAACAGGATGGAGTCAGTGCAGAGGGTGGCTACTAAAATGATTAGTGGTCTTCATTATAAAGCATATGAGGACAGACTGAAGGAGGGATAGAGGTGATATGATTGAGATGTTTAAATACCTCCGTGGCATAAATGTTCAGGGAGAGAGCCTCTTCCAATTGAAAGCAAGTTCTGTTATGAGGGGACATGGGATGAGGGTGAAGGGAGATAGATTCAGGAATGATAAGCGTAAATATTTCTTTACGGAAAGAGTAGTGGATCCATGGAATAGTCTCCCAGTGGAGGTGGTAGAGATGAGGACAGTAACTGAATTCAAAAAAAGTATGGGACAAACACAGAGGATCTCTAAAGGTAAAAAGGGGACTGTTGTAGTTGTTGATATGGAAGGACAGACTAGACAGGCCATGTGGTCTTTTTCTGTCATATTTCTATCTATGTTTCTGTAAGGAAAGGAATGGAGAATAAAACAAATGATATTCTAATCCCTCTGTATCATTCTATGGTGTTACTGCACCTTGAATATTGTGTGCAATTCTGGTCGCTGTATCTTAAAAAGGATGTAGCGTTATTATAAAAGGTACAGAGAAGAGCCACCAAAATGGTAAAAGGGATGGAAGGATACCCTTATGAAGACAGTCTAAGAAGGTTAGGGCTCTTCAACCTGGAAAAGAGACGGCTGAGTGGAGATATGACAGAGGTCTATAAATTAATGAATGGAGTGGAATAGGTAAACATAGATCGATTGTTTACACCATCAAAATATAGAAAGACTAAGGGGCATGTTTACTAAACATTCCTAATGTGCGGGGCCGCGGTAGTGTGCGTGTGCCATATAAGGAGTGGGCGATTCAGGCAGAAAGAAGAAAAAACCCCTACCGTGCGTGTGCGCGTCGCGCTAATTTGCGGGGCCCACATTAGCGCGTGGGAAGGCTAAGTGGGGCGCTGCTGAGCACATATCAGAACAGAGCTGTAGCACAACGGTGAACACACTAACCAATGATGCAGGGGCCGCAGGTTCAATCCCCCATTGTGCGCAACAAAAAGGCCAGCTGAGGCAACACCTTGAATGTGTAAAAGTGGTTCAGGAGGCAAAGTACTTTTGGACGGCATAAGGCGGCACACTGTTCATTTTGTACGGCATAAGGCGGCGCACTGTACTATCTGGGCGGCACAAGGCGGCGCACTGTTCTTTTTGGGCGGCACAAGGCAGCGCACTAATTGTGGGCAGCAGGAGGTGGCACGCTGATGGGCATAAGGCGGTGCGCTGATGTTAAAGCAAAGGAACACAGCCACAGCACAATGGTTAAGACACTGACCAATGATGCAGGAACCAGGGGTTCGATCCCTCACAATGCCCAGTGAAAAAGGCTAGCTGAGGCAGTGTGTTATATGTTGTGGAGTGCTGTAGGAGGCTTGCTAATTTTATTTTGTGATAACTACTAGCAAACGCACTCTCACAGCATATTAATATAAGGCGGCCCATAAGGCACATGTTACAGTGCACCGTCCGCCAAGGCACCCTAGAATGTCCCCTATAGGGCAGCATGTATGTTGCGACACAGGATAATGTATAGTGCACCCTATATGGCTGGCAACCGTAACGTGCCCTATAGGGCGCCCCATAAAACACCCTCAGAGGCACCTTATGGGTACAGTACACTGAGGGTGGTATTGCTGGCAGCAACATATGTACAGTAAATTAAAATAAATCTGTGGACACCCCATCACATAACCCCACTGTGGGTTTGAACCCATGACATCTGGCTGTATAGGCAGTGACGTAACCATTGGGCTACAGCTCTATAACTGTAAGCAGCCCCTGGCTGGCTGCAGATAGCCTGTACATCACCTCACTGACAGTCTGCTGTTGTGAACCACCTGTACCCATGATGCACTGCACATGCAAATCAGCTGTCCAGGATTGAACACAGGATGGGAAATGCACCCCTAAAGCTCCCCGGCCTGGTAGGGGGAAGTGTCCGTGTGCACCCACACAGCACCTCGGCCTGGTAGGGTGTCCTGAGTGGGTGGACAAACGGCAAAGAGTAGCTAAACACCATCACATTGTGTGGTTACTGTGCTCACCCTGTGTGTGAGATGTTGCACCCAGGACCAGGTCCACAACACCAGGCATGGCCGAATGCAGCCATGTCAGAGCTCCAAAGCAGCAATAACCTGTGGAATAGGTAGGTGCTGCATAAACATTTTGGAGATCTCTGTCTGGCTCAGTCAGTGGGGACCCCCCACCCCATGAACCCCCAGGTGGATAAAACAGGGCTTCCCCTCAACAGATCCCCACCCCAATGGCAGTAGAGTGGACCATCAACCCCAGTCCTGCTAGGGAACAGACACCCTACAGGGCAGTCCAAGCATCTCCACACAATCCATAACACAATATCAGACATTAGGCCTGAATATTCAAAGATGCACCCCACCACTATCTGATATTCACCTGCAGCAAGCCATCAACCACTGCACGGCACTCCATCACAACACATATCAGCTATGAACAGTCTGCTGGCTGGTCCTGATGGACATGCATGCACCCACAACTGGGGTGGCAGCACACACAGACAGATAAGTCCATGAAGAGGCCCCCACAGGACACCCATACATATCACATGGGAGAATCACAATATAGCACTATGGGGGTGCCTAGCCATGCTGCCGTCACTGCACACTCAGGGTGAGAGTGATCCCCCAGCAGCACATACAGAGGTCACCCTGTCTGTGTAGGTGGTGGCCGGGCACTACCATGCCCCTGCCAGTGCCCTATGCCCTGTGCAGCTGCATCCTGGTCAGTCCACTCTGTCTGAGATATACCCATGGTCCCTTGCTACTCAATATGCACATTGGCAGGCCAATACTGGCAACAGTGTTGGCAATGTGGGCTGTGGAAGGGGCATGCAGCCAACACCCACTGTATAGACAGACACACAATTCCACACCTATGCCATCATGGTGCTACTATTGAGGAGGTAATTAGCCTTGCCCACCAAACCGGTGCTGGGCACGGCAAGGCATGGATATGCTACACAGTACTGCTGGGGGTCACTCCCAGGGTGCTAAACACCATCAGAGGCAAGGGCTGGAGCACGCACCGCAAACACCAAACAGATTGTTCGGATGGGGTCAACTAGCAGTATGTGCGTAACGTATGGATATCTATCTGCCAGTACTCCTAGCAAGCGTCTCAGAGCTGTGTACCGTATACCTCAGGTGTAGGGTTCCATTGCTAGGGTATGCAGGTGCTAGTATTGGGAGATGCACGCAGGGTCCAATGTTCTGCCTCTCCAGGAGACATTGGCCAATGGGCCTGTGGGTGTGGGTGTGGGTGTGTCTGCCCCTGTTGGCTGCTGCTTTACGGCAGAGATTCCCAACTCCAGTCCAGGTGTGCATCACACTGATCGGGTTTACCTGCTGTTCCTCATGAATATGCATGAGCTACATCTACATGCCATGGGGGTGGTGCATAGATATACAGCACAGGCATTTGTAGGAGTGGCAGCATGGACCCTGACTGGTGTGTGGCCCACCAGGACTGCATTTGGGAGATTCTGCTCTAGGTACTGCCCCTGTACATGGTGTCTGTGCTCAGTGGGGTAAAAGATAGACGTAGTACCATTGCATATGTCCTCGCCACGAAAGGTTTGTCCTTACTATCACTGTGTAGCTGTGGGAAAAATATGTGGGAAGGATTGGCAGTAGCCCCAGCTGGGCTTTGAACCTATGACCTTCTGTTCTTGTATGCACTGTCTGTGTGCACTGCACCACCTTGTAGCCACAGATTGACTGGATTCCCTGGAACGTCCATGCCTGTGGATCCGGCAGGGCCTGTGTGTTGCAGTGGACTGTGCCAGCCTGCACATGGCTTGGCCTCTGTCCTCTGTGGCTAGCTGCCACTGCCCCCTGCACCACATGTACTCGTGCGCCAACATGCTGGCATGAGCTTCTCTCAGAAAAAGCAGATGACCTGATTGCAATGTGGCAGTTCGGGACTGCATTTGGGGGACTTGGCTGTAGGTATGCCCATTGTTGTGGTGTGTGTGCGGTGTTGGGTAACATATGGGTGTTTCCCCCATGCTTATGTTCCCTGCAATACAGGGGTGGGTAAAATATATGGACAGGGCTGGCAAGTGCCCCAGCTGGGATTTGAACCTCTGGCCTTCTAGTCCTAGAGGTCATGGCTATGTCCTCTGCACCACACTATGGCCACAGAGACAGTGCAGCCCCTGGAGGTAGTAAACCTGGCAGGATGGAGTCACAAACCCTGCTGTATGCATTTTTACTGTGGGCTCCTTCACCCTGTGTGGTGACAAACGTGCAAATAAAACCCGGGAATGACCACGGAACAAAGGGGAAAAACATATACCCAAGCTGGGCAACAGTGATATTAATGGGCAACCCTAGATAACACTCCCAGGACAGCTCCAGAAAAAGGGAAATGTTTTTTGGACGAGTCTCCGCTCCGTACACCTTTCCATAAATCATTTCCTTTTTTTTGGAGCTGTCCTGGGTGTGTTATCTAGTTTTGCCCATCACTATAACTGTTCCCCAACTGAATTACTATTTTTCATATTTTTGTGGTGGTCATTTTCTATTTATAATTGCACTTTTGTGCTGTGCACATGTATCACACTGCTCACGTTTTTCAAGTTTCTCCGGTTTTGCTGTACATTGCTGACGTAAATGGTTTCTCTTCCCTTTAAATGCATTCTAACGCGAGTGATTCACTCGCGCTATTTTTTTTGGAAATTCAGCCCCGAAAATGTGCGGGGAGCCTCTCCCCTCCCCTTCCCCGCCCATTAACCCCTTCTCTCCGCCCCTCCGGGGCCTTCCTCCGCCCTCCGTTAGCCTTTCCACGCCTCTATCGGACATTTGCGGGCACGTACTTGTGCTGCACCCGTTACTGTGACGCGCAAGTGTGCGGGGCTTCATCGCACGTTTGCGGGGCGTTTAAGCGCTCTTAAGTACCACTTTTAGTGCGCTATTTTGCGGCGCGCTAATTAGCGGTTTTTAGTAAACATGCCCCTAAGGGGCATACAATGAAGCTACAGGGCAACCTATTTAAGATTAATCAGAAAAAATATTTTTTTACTCAACATGTAATCAAACTCTGGAATTTGCTACCGGAGGTTGTAGTAAAAGTTGTTAGTGTAGCCGGGTTTGAAAAAGGTTTGGACAAGTTCCTGGAGAAAAGGTCCATAAACCATTACTAAAGTGGACCCAGAATATCCACTGCTTGCCCCAATACAAGCATTGTGGAACCTGTGTCTTTTGATGAAACTGCTAGGTACTTGTGACCTAGATTGGCCACTGTTGGAAACAGGATACTGGGCTTGATGGACCTTGGTCTGACCCAGTATGGCATATTTTATGTTCTTATGAACAGATTGAAGGGGAGAGATGATTCAGAGGGAGACCAGCAAGGAGTAGGTTACAGTAGTCTAGACAGGAGGTGACTAAGGAGTGGATAAGTGTCTTAGTATTGTGTTGAGAAAAGAATGGGCACATTTTATTGATGTTATAGAGAAAGAAATGGCAGGTTTTAGCTAATAGTTGTATGTGTGTTGTGAAGGAGAGTGAGTAGTCAAAGATGACCCCAAGGTTGTGAGCTGAGGAGATAGGGAGAAGTAGAGAGTTATCCACAGAGACTGAAAGGGATGAAGGGGAGGGGAGGGAAGGGACAACAGTGGAGGAGATGGAGCTATGGACATGGGTGATAATAGGATCAGAGAAGCAGGTATTGAGTTTGGAGGAGGAAAGAAGGTTTGTGGTTTCCTCCTTAGAGATCATAGAAAAGGAAGAAAGAGCTGCAGAGGTATGTGTGTGGGGTGGGGGGAGTTGGGAATGAAGAGGGGGAAGAGGGAAAGTAGCTGACTTTGTGGTGAATTGGAGTGTGATCGTGTGGATTTTGTCATGGAAATAGACAGCCAAGGTTTTAGTAGAAAGGGAAGGAGGGGTCAGAGATGGAGGCTCCTTGAGGAGAGAGCTGTAAAGAGGTGTCGAAGGTCAGAGGCAAGAGAGTTAGTCAGATGGGCAGAATAGTCTTGTTTGATGAGTGCTATGACTGATTGAAAAGAGACAAGTATTAATTTGAAGTGTATTAAGTCCGGAACGTTGCAGGATTTGAGCCAAGCCCACTCAGCTGAACGGGCAAAGTAACATAAATAGTGGGTAGTGGAAGACAGCCAGTGCTGGGGTATAGTATGCCTCACAAGATGTGGCATGGGTGGAGCAAGAGCATCCAGAGCAGAGGAGAGTGCAGCATTTTAGGAATCTACTGTCTGGAGGAAAGAGGTGATGAGACAGTGGAGGAGAAAACCAAAGGGTCAGTAGCATGAAGATTTCTAAAGAGCTTGGAAGAGACAGGGTAAGGTTGAGATGGCAGATGATGAAGAGTGAAGATTAGCAAGTGATGGTCCTATAAGGGAAGAACTGAGGTACAGAGATTTGAGGGTAAACAGAGAAGAATACAAAGTGGAGACAGTGGCTGTGCTGGTGAGTGGGGGCAGTAGAACAAAGCTGGAGGTCAAATGAGGAAGTAAGGGAAAGGAGGTTTAAAGCATAAGGGTCAGAGGGATTATCAACATGAATGTTAAAATCCCCAAGAATAAGGGAGGGGGAAGATTAATCCATAAAGAAGGAAAGCCATGAGTCAAAGTCATTGAGAAAGGTAGATGTGGACTTGTCAGGATGTCAATAAATAACAACAAACTGGAGAGCTAGTGGAGTAAAAAGGCATATCGAATGGACTTTAAAGGAGGGAAGGGAGTGAGACTTAGGCAGCAGGAGGGTTTGAAATTGGCAGGAAGGAGAGAGTAGACGCCCAATACCACCACCACGGCCAGTGGGAATAGATGTGTGGGAGAACTCCACATGCCTCTTCCCACACCGCCTTGATTTAACTATAAGGCGGTATACTAAATCCTTCTAAATAAATAAATAAACTGGTTGCCACCATGACAGAGAGCAGTGACTGACAGAGTCTTCTGGAAGGAGCCAGGTCTCAGTTAGAGCAAGAAGATGGAGAGTATTAGAGATAAAGAGATCATGAGTAAAGGCAAGTTTATTTGAGCTGGAGTGTGTGTTCCACAGGCACATGAGACAGAGAAAGAGGAAGGGTAAAGGAGAGGGATATGATTTGAGCTGTTGCGTGAAGATCTGTTCTGGGAGTGTGACAAAAGTCTAGGGGGGCCAGGATTGGGGACGTCTGCAATATAAGCTTCTTACATTGGTCCATCGTGCACTTCCCAGCTACCTCTCCGATGCTTTGCTCCTTCACTCTCCACACCGTGTTCTCAGTAATATTCATGCAAACGACCTACACTTTCTCTCTGTTAGACAGGCAATGCTTGAATCACTTGCTCTTCAGCCTTCTCCTTTCTTGTCCCTGCTTCCTGAAATACACTCCCTCCCTCCCTCCATCTTGAACCCTTGTATCCCAAGTTCAAAACTCTCTGGAAACCCACCTGTTTAAAATAGCACATGGTCTACTGCCATCTTAAACCCAAATAACTGCAAAAAAGGGGAACAAATACAATCCAAATAGCCACCAACCCTTCTTAATAGCCACTATCTCAATATCAATGAAATCAACACCTCATACACTTTTTACATTTTTTAAGAAAAGGCAAAATGACCTCAGTGAAACCGACCCCTACATGTGGTGAAATGAATCACCATAGGGTTAGATGGTAAAATGTACATCACGGGTCAAATAGCCTCATTTTTATTTCTATTTTTGAAACTTTAACTCTAAAAATCACAAAATAGATTATAGTCACTACATCACCAAAAAGTACTTTTCGGGATTTCCAATTTAAATAAGCCCATTATAAAGTTTGCATCATATTAATTTATAAAGAATCAATTCTTCAATTCATAAAAACCTTGCGTAACATACAAATAGCTGCAGACGCCTGCAAGCTCTCTCACAAAGCCCAGTTATCCTGCAAAAAAGAAAGCATATAGCTTCAACAATATACCAAATGCTTAAAGACGTTGACAACAAGCATCCGTATACTTATCTGGGAAATGTCGAGTGCCAACTCGCAGGATATTCTGTTCGCTAGACCACGCTAAAGATAGCGCTTAAAGCGCTAAACAAAGTTGCCAATAATTTCTGTAAAGTTATCCTGTCAGACAAAAGCTTTCGTTTCGCCTATCTGGCTTCGTCAGGGACTTTTCAGTCAAAATTACTGCAACTAAATATAAAGATTTCTTGAAATGTAAATGGGCATCAAAAACGGGCGGTGATCAGTGACCTCCAACAAAGCAAAACCACCAAGGCCAATCATGCCCAAGAGGAGATAGACTTTTACATTTAAAAGCAGGAATGCTGTAGGCACGGGAAACATCAAAGGCACCACAGTCCCGGATCTGCAGCCCCGATCGGCATCGAGGAAGGGAACAGGCAGGTAAGCTCCTCCCTACTCCCCACCGCCAAGACCAATTGGACCGAAGAGGAGACAGACTTTTAAATTTTAAAGCAGGGGTGCTGCAGGCACGCCTGCACCTGGCAGGTCTGCACCTGAGAGCCACGTCATAGGGCCCTTTGACCGTGGCCCTTAGGTGGGGACTGTGATGGGGACTGCTTAAGTAAGGCACAAGCACAGATGTGAGTGAACCCTCAGTCACACAAACAACTAATGAAGCCGCCTGCTCGCAGAATACCAACCCAACACCAAGGGAACCGAAATATCTACCACCCGATCCAGTAGATACAGCCCGCAATTACCATGAAAATAAAAACTACGAACTGCTATCACACAAGGCAAATTAAACAAATCATCCTTTAAATATAGCTAATTCTATACTGTTGCAAAAACACATAAGTGCAGCACGAATTGGACTCGCCTAGACCAAATCAGCAACATGTTATACCTCAAAACATCATTGCTCTCAACACTCCTGATATTCCTGATACTGCTGTTCCTCACACTGAAAGCCAGTGTCTTCCACACTAGACCTTATACACCCACCTTCACACACCTCCGGCACATACAATACCTAGTAACATAGTAACATAGTAAATGATGGCAGATAAAGACCAGTATGGTCCATCTAGTCTGCCCAGCGCAATGTCAAGAGTAGGTACACCTGCCTCTCCATGCAGACCACCCCTCCCCATGTCTTTGCCCAGGGGTGAACCCACCACTCCATGAAGGACACACCTATTTGTTGAGGAATTTGATGATTCAGTTTATTTTGATATTTTCTTGTTGCTGTAAAGGGATCCACTGTGTCTGTCCCATGCCCTTTTGAACTCCGTCACTGATTTCCAACCCCCCCCCCCATTCCATCGGGAGGGCATTCCAAGCATCCACCACACTTTCAGTGAAAATGTATTTCCTGACATTGCCCTTCAATTTACCCCCTTGTAGCTTCATGTTATGCCCTCTAGTTTTGCAGCTTCTCCGTCTTTGGAAGAGGTTTGTTTGTTCATTATTTTCCTTTAAGTATTTAAAGGTCTGAATCATATCTCCCCTGTCCCTCCTCGCCTCCAAAGTGTACATGTTTAGGTCTTCAAGTCGCTTCTCATAAGGCTTCTGATGCAGGCCCCAAATCATTTTGGTCGCCTTCCTCTGAACAGTTTCCAGTCTTTTTACATCCTTTGCAAGATATGGTCTCCAAAATTGAACACAATATTCCAAGTGAGGCCTCACCAGCAACTTGTACAGTGGCATAAGTACCTCTTCCTTTCTGCTGGTAATTCTTCTTCATATGCAGCCCAACATCCTCCTGGCTTTTGACACTGCCTTGTTGCACTGTTTTGCCACCTTGAGATCTTCAAAAATAATCACTCCAAGGTCTTTCTCCTTATCCATGCACAACAATCTCTCGCCCCCTATCGCGTACAATTCCCTTGGATTGTTGCTTCCCAAGTGCATGACTCTGCACTTCTTTGCATTAAATCTTAACTGCCAAGCATCAGACCATTCTTCCAGCTTTTGTAGATCATTCCTCATGTTAACCACTCCCTCAAGGGAGTACCATGGCACATACAATACCTAGTACCATGGCACAACCAATTTAAACATACACCACGCAAAACACGCACACAAAAGACAGATACAATGACAAATATATTCCCCACCTACACTACACAATGCAATCACCGCAACTCCATATTAGGTACAAATCCCACCTGCACACTCATAAATGCAAGGTCAATCAGAAACAAAAATAACACTATCTCAGACTGCATACACACACGAAGAACAGATACAATATGCATAACGGAGACCTGGCTCAATGACACTGATCATGTAATCCTCAACCAAATTACCCCACTAACGTACACTGCCTGCAACTGTTCACGAGTGGGCAGGCGAGGTGGAGGAATACTGATACTAGCCAAAAGCCATTACAAATTCAAAACTATCCTAGCAAACAGTTCAGCTGATTCCAGCATAATCCTCATCTCAAGCAAACATCTAGCTATATGCCTGATATACAGACCACCAAACACCATAAATGATGACTTATCAAAGATACTTGAAACAGTATGCTCTCACAACCCAACAAACAAGCCACTCATAGTCCTAGGTGGCTAACATTGGAGCAGCACCAGACAAAAATGCCAAAGCCTTCCTCAAAGCAATGGAAGCACTATGCTACCACCAACCGATCACAGAACCCACTCACAGACATGGAACAACCCCAGACCTTATCTTCATTCCCAAATCCCTACAAATAACCGACACAGTCTCCTGCACCAGAATTATGCCAACACCATGGTCATACCACCACATTATATCCATCACAATTCAGGTCAATCAATCAATCAACACAACCACAGGAAGAACATCATATCAAAAGAAGATTTAAATCCTTCGGTAGAAAAAAAACTTTTTGAAAGAAGTAATCCCAAAACTACAACAAAATACAGAAAATATTGACAAGATCATCAAGAACTGGACCAACACCCTATCTACCGCAGCAATTGTACTCCCCAAAAAACACAACTCACACATGTAACAAGCCAACTACCTATGGTACTCTAATATGATCAGAGATGAGAGAAGAAAGAGAAAAATAGAAAGAAAATGGAGAAGAACTAAAAACCTGGATGCACATAAACTATACTATGCTAAACAAAAGGACTACAATGAGCTGATCAACAGCTGCAAGCAACAGCACCACACAAACATCATCGTGCGATCAGTGAACAAACCAAGAGAGCTATTCAACATAGTGCAAGTACTCACCAAAGACAACACACATCAGCAAATCCACCCACAAGACATGGCAAACCACCTAGCTAAAAAATACATTGATATTAATAAGCTTCAACTGCCAACACCCAGTAAATGCATCAACACAGAACTAACCGTATCCATAAAACCAAGGGAAGAATTCACCATACTGTCACAAAAACAAATTGTGTAAAAAATAAGCTCTGTATTCGCTCTAGAAAGTACGCTGTATTTCTTTTCAGACTTGTATAATTTCCAAGCTATAACGGTACTAATCAGCTGATAGAATCAGTGGCTAAAAAGGTCTCAGAATTGTGGGCCGCCAATGACTTTCAATATCATGTCAAATGGCATCACTGCCCCCATATACATCAATGACCTGAACTGAAAAGCCACTATTCAAAACATTTTTGAAACAGTTAGACGTATGGGAACTTCTTAAACAATTCCAACACATTAGTGCTTAATTTTCAGAAATATAACCGCAAATTTCCATGATTCAATTGTAAACTGTACTTAACTTCTGGAATTTCAACCGGTAATTTCCTCACTACCGACGCTATCGAGCGCGCTTTATAAAAGCGTTTCACTCCAATGGTTTCTTCAGGGGAAAAGCGAACCAGCACTGTAAACAGAAAACAAGTGCATTGAGTACAGACTTTCCTGTTAATAATTAGAAAAATGGGGAATCAATGAAAAACTCCAAACCTTTAGGTTCATCAGATGTTAAACCTTGCAACCTTACTAATCACATCTGAGTCTTAGTAAAAAACGCCGCGCATGCGGACTGGTTTAAATAGGCTCTAAACTGTCTGCCACCTAGCGGGGATTATACATCAAAAACAGACTTCCCATTCAATCCGCATATTTAAACCCCGTGGAATGACTGTTTTTTTTTTATTTTTTTTTAATACCTTTATTTATAGCATTTTGCAGAACAAACAGAAACACACAAAGTAGGTACAATAACCCCCCCCCCTAAATAACTAAAAATGAATAAACCCGCACCCTAACGAAAACCTAAACCCAGAAACCTATAGCCCACGACCAGAACCCCCCCCCCATCCTTCCCCTCCCCCCCCCCACCGGTGCTTCCTAACATCATCAGACATCACAACGCGGAAAAGGCCCTCCAAACCCAACATCCCCAAAACATATACATGGGAGCCACTATAAAACCTCCCTCCTACCCGGCTTAATAAGCAGCACGAGTAGCTCTGTTTGCGATAAACTCTCGCAAAGCGGCCCACCGTGGTGCGGAATTAGACCACTGCTGAACTCCTTTACGAGGCATCTGCTCATATTTGCTATACAAGAAACTTGATTCCACCATGACACCCAATTAACATCATAGGTGTGGCTCCAATTAGATACAATCAGGTATATCACAATTCCTAACATAAAATCTAGTAGAAAGAAGCAATTGTTTGGTAGCGTCAGAATAGCAGCAAGGGAGCGGAAACATATGATCCTCCAGGACAACACAGCGCGAAAGTCCAAGACCAGCTGTATCCGCTCCCAGACCCTTGACCAGAAAGCTTGCAAACAAGAACACTCAAAAACAGTATGAGCAAGTGTGCCTTGTCCACCGTGGCAAGACCAACAGCGTACTTCTTCCCCCTTGCCCCATCTGCTAACCCTGGCTGGGGTATAGTAAGCTCTGTGAGCAAAGAAGAACAACGTCTTCGTGATCGCAGCAGATTTAGAGATTCTTGTCTGCTTAGACCAAAATCGTCGCCAATCAGGCGGCGAGAGGGAAAACTCAGCATCAAGCTCCCAGCCCTGCTGCGTACTGCTAACCTGCAGGCGTTTTTGCTGGGACAACAGGTCATAATAATACGAAGCTGCACCCTTCCCAATGATCTGCTCCCTCACCTGATAGATGGTGCCGATTATCCCTACCCCAACCCGCGGGCAACTTATCTCAATCCCGGCCTTACTAATACAGTGTTTAAGTTGCAGCCATTGGAAATACAATGAGCCCGGGAGGCCATACTCCACTTGCAATCTCTCAAACGGCTTCCACACCCCCTTCGCCAACAACTGTCCAAGAACCCACACCCCTCTGGAATACCATTTACTCCAAGCAAACACTTTTCGTTGTATTTTGAAGATTGGATTAAACCATAGGGGAAGAAGGTCAAAGGTCTCTTGGCCCTCCACCCCTAAAGCGTTACTTAGAGCGTGAAAAGCCAATTGTGTGTCCGCTATCATCGGGGGGCATTGCTTGCCCTCAGGGATCAGCATACCAGGAAGGTACTGAAGCGGGAAAGGTGCCAAAAGGGTCTCCTCCACATCCAGCCAAACTGGCCGCTGAGCAGAACCATTCCCAATCCAGCCTGAACCCTGTTTCAACAGGAATGCCAAATGATATAAGCGAAAGTCAGGAAATTTCACTCCTCCCACTTCTTTGCTACCCTTGAGCTTTTTAAGAGCAATCCGGGGGGGTTTAGCTCTCCACAAAAAGTGCGTCAGCAGCCTTTCCAGCTGTTGATACAATGAACCCGGTAGAAGACTTGGCAGCATTTCCAGGACATAGTTGACCTTGGGGACGATAGTCATTTTAATCGTCTCCAGTCTACCCCACCAAGACAAGTTTAAAGGGGACCATCTGGTAACCATCTCCCGCACTTTGTTTACGAGCATATTGGTGTTATACTGCATCGTTTCCTCTAACGGATGGCAATAATAAACTCCCAGATATTTCACCATTTTCATCTCCCACACAAATTGAAATGGGGCCATATATTCCTTGTGAACATAAGAATTTAGTGGGAACGCAACCGATTTTGCCCAATTAATCTTGTAGCCAGAAAGCCCAGAGTACCTCTCCATTTGCTCAAGCACAGACGGTACTGATGCTGGCTCTGTAAAGAGCAAAAGGTCATCAGCGTAAGCCGACAGTTTAATTTCTCTAGTACCTAGCTGAACCCCCTTAATTGTGAGCGACTGCCGGACGCGCAAGACTAATGGCTCAAGGACCAAGTCAAAAAGCATCGGGGATAAAGGACAGCCCTGACGAGTGCCCCTTTCCAAACAAATATCCCGCGATTGAGTAGCATTTACACACACCTTGGCCACCGGGTGGGTATAGAGGACCTTAAACAACGCAATGAAACCTTCCCCTATCCCAAACCACCTGAGAGCTGCAAACAGGAAAGGCCATTCTAAACGATCAAAAGCTTTTTCAGCATCCAAGGACAGCCCAACTAAGGGACTACTTATGCTCTCTGCGCCTGCCAAAATATGACACAGCAATCTCGCGTTATCCGCCGTCGAGCGCCCTTCAACAAATCCACATTGGTCTGGGTGAATCAACTTAGGCAACACTTCTTTCAATCGCTGAGCCAAGACAGTTGCAAAGATCTTATAATCTGTGTTTAATAAGGAGATAGGCCTGTAGTTACCTACTAACTGCGGATCTCTACCAGGCTTTTCCAGAACTATCACGTTAGCTTGCGCAAAAGTACCCACTGCTGCAGGCCCCTCACCCAACCGCAGAAAGTTCTGCTGCATATAGGGAACCAAATCTTTATTGAATGCTTTAAAAAATTCTGCCGGAAGCCCGTCCGGGCCCGCCGCCTTACCCGAAGCCAGTGACCGGATAGCCTGCTGGATCTCCGATTGAGAAATCGGTTCACCCAGCATATCAGAGATACTTTCATCCAAAATGGGCCGCTGCAGCTCGTGTACAAAACCATCAAAGTCACTCTGGGAAAATGCAATTTCAGAGGAGTAGAGCTTGGCATAGAACAATCTAAAAATCTCTGCTATATCTTCATCAGTGACTACCAGCTGATCCCGCACGGGGCATCTGAGTGCTGCTACATGATTAGCCTCTCGCCGTGCCTCTCGCCGTGCCTTAAGGGAGCTGGCCAACAACTTCCCAGCCTTGTTACTCTCCCAATAATAAACACTTTTCTGCGCCTTTATACTACGCTCAGCTTCATCCGACAATAACACGTACTGAAACCGCAAATGCTGCAGCCGCAGAAGCACACATGGATCAGACCTTGCCACTAGGACTCGCTCCCCAGCCTTGATCTGAGCCTCCAGAGCCTTGCGCTTCTCCTTCTTAACCCGTGCCTGCGCTATGCCAAAACTCGTAATAGTAGCTCTCATGGAGGCCTTAAAGCCCTCCCACCAGGCCCATAGTGTGGTATCCTGCAAAGAATTAAACTGGAAGTACTCAGCTATCGCACTTCGAATATGTAAACAAAAGTCTTCATTCGCAACCAAGGATCTATCAAAAGACCACCTAGGGAAAGTAGGAGCCGCCTGCGCAGTTTCTAACAAAAGCGAGACTGTCGCATGATCGGACAGGTGTGCTGGATGGATAGTAGCAGTTACTATGTTGGGCAGCAATTTCTTAGAGACCAGGAGAAAATCAATCCGCGACAAGGACTGATGCGGTGGAGAGAAAAAAGTAAACTCCAGTTCTCTGGGGTGCAGCAAACGCCACACATCAATCAGTCCCCTGTCTCGGATCAACGATGTAAAAATTGTCAATGCCTTCGGGGGTCTGGAAGTTCTGGGTGGCTTCCGATCAGTCAGGGGGTCAATCACTAGGTTAAAATCCCCTCCCAAAAGTAAATGTTCTTCCCTGACCAAGTGCACTTCTTTAGCCAAAAAATTGAAGAACTCTGGACAATCTCTATTGGGGCCATAAACATTCATGACAGTCAGGTCAAAAAGACCCAGTTTAAGTTGTACTTTTACCCACCTCCCCTCCGCATCTGAGCGAGACTGCAAGACTTGAGGAGCAAGAGCGCTGCGAACTAGGACCGCCACTCCATTGCGTTTACTCACTGCAGCTGAGAATGCAACCAACGTGAAGGGCTTGATGCTGAGTTTCAAAGATTCATTTCTATTTAAGTGGGTTTCTTGAAGCAGCAGTATATCAGCCCGCTCATGCTTACCAAAGGTGATTATTTTCTTTCTCTTAAGGGGGCTGTTAATACCCTTGACATTCAAAGAAAGAATTTTTAATTGAGCCATTCCATATACTTATCAGCCATCTGGAGCTTTGTTGGCAATGCCACCGTAGAGCACAATCACACTTCCCGTGCCCCCGCCACCCACTGGAGCACACCATGCCCTCCACACACATATATCTGCACCCCTTACCCTTCGGCACACATGTCCCCCGATCCCAATAAATAGGCTCATTCCGCCCACACCTTAGTTTCATGTTAGTAAGCCCCGGGGATACCCCAACAACCAAGAAAAAACTGGGCGAGCCCAAGACGAGCCGGATGGCCCCGGCGGGCGAGAGTCTCGTCCCAACTTTGCTGACCGCAATCCATGCATACAAGCGAGTGCCCTGAAACACCCACACTGAACCCCCCACCCAACCCCTATTCATTCATCCATCTATGCTGTGGTAAAACACCCATCAGAAAGTACAGAACCCCCCGACCGGAGTATGAGAGAGTACAGACAAAAAGAAAAAAAACAATTAAGCCAATGTCCAGTTCAACACTGCTCACAGAGCTTCTTCTTCCCTTCCTCCAGCACAAGCTGCTACACAACCAGCCACCCTGTTGGGCAGACCAATACCCTCATCTCATTACCGATGCTTCTTGCTCTTCCAGGTAGAGATGCAGGGCTTCAGGCTCGTCAAAAGTTCTTGTCTGGTTATGAAGAGTTACGCGCATCCGGGCAGGATACAGAAGGCCAAATCTGGCCTGCAGGCCTTGGAGTCGTGGTCGCAATGTCAGGAACCTCTTGCGGCGATCCACGGTGCTTTTTGCAAAGTCTGGATAGAAAAACAACCGGTGGCTCTCAAACTCCACCGGCGAACGGGCACGTGCCGCCTCCATTATTTCCATTACCTGCTGGTAGCGGAGGGCCCTCAGAATAAATGGCCTAGGCTTCTTGTGAGTAAGCTGAACCTGCGACGGTACTCTGTGAGCCCTGTCAATCTCAAAGGGCATGTCAAAAGAGAGCTTCAGCACCATCGGGACCATTTTCTGTAAGAAGGTAATCATGTTTTTCCCTTCTGCACCTTCCGGCACACCCACGATTCGGATATTATTTCTGCGGGCCGGTTATTGCCGTCTTCAAGTTCCCGTTGCAGAGAGCGGATTTGCCTCGCTTGTTTGTCTACGACCCGCAGCCGCTCCTCGTGCGCCGCTACAGTGTGCTCCACCTTCTCCTGGCGCACCAAACGTTTTTCTAGGGAGCTTCTCACTTCCCCGATGTCCTCACGCATCAGCGCTAAAGACTCTCCATTGGCCTGCATTATTTCCTTCATCCCTCGCAGCTCAGTTAAGATCTCCTGCAGGGCCTCAGGCTGCGGATGTTCCCGGGCGGCCGCCATTTTTTGAGTGGAGGGAGGCTCAGTCTTGGATCGCTTTGCACTATTGCTTTGCGTTGCGGCAAAGTCTAGCCTTGCAGGTTTGGGGCCAGACATGTCCCTCAGTGCACTCCGCAGTAGTTAACCAGCAAAATCCTACCACAGTCAGCAATGTTCAGGATTCTCAATCTCCGCAGGAGCTCCGACCTTAGCCGTCTGTCCCGCTCGGCATTAGGCTCCGCCTCCCCCCGTGGAATGACTGTTTGTAACCTATGTATCCAACGCTGTTCATGATAGAGTAAGGTTTGATCAAGGGTTTTACCAGGCTGGGATTTAAATATTTGCTCAATACAGAAACACGTTAGATCTTCAAAAACGTGATGAAGATTTAAACAATGGTCAACCATAGGTGCTTCTCGTCTGCAGCATTTAAGCTTGCTTTTATGTTCGTTCATTCACTCTTTGAAAGACCGTACGGATTTTCCGACATATAACAAATTACAAGGGCAACGGACACAGTATACGACATGTGTGGAGAGGCAGGAGGTTACAGTAAGGAGTTTATAATTACTGATATGATTGGAATATCAGAGACATGGTGGAAGGAGGACAACCAGTGGGACACTGTGATACCTGGGTACAAACTATATCGTAATGACAGAGCTGATCAAATTGGTGGAGGGGTTGTGCTCTATGTTAGAGAGGGCATTGACTCAGAAAGAATTAAAGTTTTGCAGGAAACAAAATCTGCTGTAGAATCTATATGGATTGAAATTCCATATAAAAGGGGGAAGGCAATGGCAGTGGGGGTGTACTATCGAGCACCTGGCCAGAATGACCAAATGGATGATGAAATGCTCAAAGAAATCAAGGAAGCTAACAAAAGTTACAGCGCAGTAATAATAATGGGTGATTTCAATTACCCAGGTATCGACTGGGTCAGTGTCACGTCAGGACATGCTAGGGAGATAAAGTTCCTAGATGAAATAAATGACTGCTTCTTGGAGCAGCTGATTCATGAACCGACCAGAGGGGAAGCCATATTAGACCTAGTCCTTAGTGGAACACCAGATCTAGTGCAAGAGATAAGGGTGTTGGGGCCACTTGGCAATAGTGATCATAGCATGATCGCCTTTGATTTAATTAGTGGAGGAGGGATAGTAAGGAAATCCACAGTACTACCTTTTAACTTTCGAAAGGGAGACTATGATAAAATGAGGAAAACAGTTAAGAAAAAACTAAAAGGAACAGTTGCAAAGGTTAAAGACGTACATCAAGCTTGGGTGTTGTTTAAAAATACTATCTTGGAAGCCCAGACCAGCTGTATTCTATGCTTTAAGAAAAGTGGAAGGAAGTCCAAAAAACTGCCAGCATGGTTTAAAGGTGAGATCAGAGAGGCTGTTGTGTGCCAAAAAAGCATCTTTCAGGAAATGGAAAAAAGAGCCAAACGATGAAACCTGGAAACAGCACAAGCACTGGCAAGTCAAATGCAAGGCATTGATAAGGCAGGCAAAGAGAGAATTTGAGAAGAAGCTTGCTGCGGAAGCAAAAACGCGAAATAAAGTCCTTTTCAAGTATATTCGTAGCAAAAAACCTGTGAGAGAGTCAGTTGGTCCATTAGATGATAAAGGGGTTAAAGGAGCACTAAGAGGCGACAAGGCGATAGCAGAGAGACTGAATGAATTCTTTGCTTTGGTCTTTACTGAGGAAGAAGTAGGGATGTTACCCATGACTGAAGTGTTATTTAAAGGTGCGGAAGAATTGAAGGAAATATCGATACATCGGGAAGATGTCTTACAACTATTAGATAAACTGAAGAGTAGCAAATCACCTGGGCCGGATGGTATACATCCAAGGGTATTGAAAGAACTGAAATATGAGATTGCAGACCTGCTATCAGTAATCTGTGAACTATCATTAAAATCATCTGTAATACCTGAAGATTGGAGGATCGCCAATGTAACACCAATTTTTAAAAAGGGTTCCAGGGGTGATCCGGGAAACTACAGACCGGTGAACCTGACGTCAGTACCGGGAAAAATGGTAGAAGCCATCATAAAGAATAAAATTACTCAGCATGTAGATAGTCACAACCTAATGGGAGACAGCCAACATGGCTTTAGACAAGGAAGATCTTGTCTTACTAATCTGTTATGTTTTTTTGAAGGAGTGAATAAACAGGTGGACAAAGGTGAGTCGGTTGATATTGTGTATCTGGACTTTCAGAAATCCTTTGACAAGGTCCCTCATCAGAGACTTTTGGCAAAACTAAAGAGTCATGCGATAGGAGGCAGTGTACTATTGTGGATCAGGAACTGGTTAAAAGATAGAAAGCAGAGGGTAGGGCTAAATGGCCAATTTTCTCAATGGAGAAAGGTGAATAGTGGTGTACCCCAGGGATCTGTGCTGGAAATGACCTGGAAAGTGGAATAACGAGTGAGGTTATCAAATTTGCAGATGACACAAAACTATTTAAAGTTGTTAAAACCCAAGAGGATTGTGAAAAATTGCAAGAGGATCTTGATAGATTGGAAGACTGGGCATCAAAATGGCAGATGAAATTTAATGTGGACAAGTGCAAGGTTATGCACCTAGGGAAGAACAACCCAAACTATGGTTACATGATGCAAGGTTCCACATTAGGAACCACCACCCAGGAAAAAGATTTAGGCGTCATTGTGGATACCATGTTAAAACCCTCGGCCCAGTGTGCAGCGGCGGCCAAGAGAGCAAATAGAATGTTAGGTATGATAAGGAAAGGAATGGAAAATAAAACAAAAGATATTATAATGCCTCTATATCGTTCCATGGTGAGACCACACCTTGAATATTGTGTGCAATTCTGGTCGCCGTATCTTAAAAAGGATATAGCCATTTTAGAAAAGGTACAGAGAAGAGCCACCAAAATGGTAAAGGGGATGGAAGGATACTCCTATGAAGAAAGGCTAAAAAGGTTAGGGCTCTTTAACCTGGAAAAGAGACGGCTGCTGGGAGATATGATGAAGTCTATAAATTAATGAATGGAGTGGAACGGGTAAACGTAGATCGATTGTTTACCTTATCAGAATATAGAAAGACTAGGGGACATGTAATGAAGCTACAGGGTAAACTATTTAAGACTAATAAAAGTGTAATCAAACTCTGGAATTTGTTACCGGAGGATGTAGTAAAGGCTGTTAGTGTAGCTGGGTTTAAAAAAGGTTTGGACAAGTTCCTTGAGGAAAGGTCCATAAACCATTATTAAGAAGTGACCGAAGATATCAATGCTTGACCCAGTACAAGCATTGTGGAACTTGTGTCTCTTGGGGAAACTGCTAGGTACATATGACCTAGATTGGCCACTGTTGGAAACAGAATACTGGGCTTGATGGACCTTGGTCTGACCCAGTATGGCATATCTTATGTTCTTATGTTAAATTCGTCCTTCATGTTGAAATTCTGATAGCTTCTGAGTAATGGTACATATATTACAAGTCCCGCATTTAGAATGCCCCCTTGTTGGCATGGGTGTCAAAGGTATAATGGGCCGTAAAACAGTTGGACTTAATATTTCTTTAAGATTTCTTTGTCTCCTCCAAACACATTGAACCGTACAATTCTCGAGGCCCGCAGTACCCTGTAAAACATTCATATGTCGTTTAACACTACGTGTAAGGTGAGAACTGAATGGAGTAAAACCTGTGATCAAATTAATTTGATGAGAGGTGTCTTCCAGCCCTGTTCTCTCTGGTGGATACAGCAATAGATCACGATTGGCATAAAGTGCCCTTTTATAAGCTCTATCTACTACCCCACAGGGATAGTCTCGTTGATGAAAATTCTTCTTTAAAAACTTTTGACCTGAATTTTAAAGGCTTGAGTGTCAGAACAGCTTTGATGATAACGAATAAATTGGGACATAGGTAAGCCATCCTTTAATGGTGTTGAATGTGCACTATTGTAATGCAATATTGCATTTTTATCAATGGGCTTACGAAATACTGATGTATGCCACCCGGCCGGCGATCTTCTAACCAAGACATCCAAAAAAGTAATCTGTTCCATATGATAATTTAATGTGAATTTGATATTGACATCTCTGTTATTCAATCAATCATGAAATTGAATCAAATTTGCCAAAGTGCCCTTCCACAAAAGAAAAAACCTCGTCTATATAGCGCCGCCATAATTTGACGGATGACACATAAGGAGAATTGGCAAGCCATTTTAGCTCAAATTGTTGCATATAGAGATTGGCCACAGAAGGGGCGCATGTGGCACCCATGGCCACTCCAGACAATTGTTGATAAAGATGATCTTCAAAAATAAAAAAAATTATGATACAATATTAGAGCTGTGAAATTGGATAACAGATTCAACTGTTGTTCAGACAGATCACCCTGGTCTGAGAGTCCTCCACAACAAATTCAACTGCTGAATCAAGTCATACATATAAAAGATGAGGTATGCTATCTTGGCATCACCCTGGATAAAAACATCAACCTTCAATCACATATAAATAAAACAGCAGCAAAGGCATGCCACAAACTAAACCTCATAAGAAGATTAAAACTACTCTTACACTAAGATCACTTCTGGACTGTATGAAAAGACATCATCACACCAGTATTGGACTACGGAAACTCACTATACTAGGGACTCAGAAAACAAGTCACACACCCACCTCAAATGGTTCAAAACACCATTGCAAAAATCATGAACGGAACCAATAAGACCAACCACATAACACCAGTGTTACACCAACTTCACTGTGGCTTCCAATTCAAGCACGCGCCAAATACAAAGCTATACTAAACATCTTTTAAATCATCCACCACTACTCAGCACTACCTTATCATAAGAGAAACCAGCACCCCACCCTATAAGGAGTAACAACAGACACATGATCAAAGTACCAACAGACTACCGGAAAAGCAAACAATCTACCTCCAGACGAGCCCTCTCACTAACCACACCACAACTGTGGAACACCCTCCCTGAGGAAATCTGCTCAACCAAAGATATTAAGGAGTGATACAAAAAAACTCAACACCTTTCTGTTCATAGAACTCTCTGAAAATATTACCTAGTCCGATAACACCAAACAATCATGCTCATAAGTAATTGGTCGGAACTCATTCAAACATCTCTAGTATCTTGTAAATAGTTTACCACCTCGTTAAGTACCCCAGGTTAACTATTGAATGTATCATGTTCAAGTTTTTTGAAGTTTGATGTCAACCGCTTTGATTCTAGGAGAAGGTGGTATAAAAAAACCCAGGTTAAATAAATAAATAAATGTTCAACAAAATAAATGTTAAATAAAAGTGCTTGAAGTATCACATAGATGCTCTGAGCCAGTAGGGCCTCAGCTGTATCCTCCCTTGGTCTGGGTGAGGGGCCATCTGCCCCACAGGAACATGGCCCTTGGCAGTAGCAGGGCCCCCCTGTTGCATGGAGTCATTGCTACATGCCCCCCAAATAGGGGAGGTGGGGGTCAGATGGCACCTTTTGATGCCAGAGTCATGTTGCAAGTATATGACACAACTGATTTACATGCCCCAGCTCCCGCTGGACTTTGCTGACTCCAACTCTGGCTCTTTGACCAGTAGCAGCAGAAGCACAGAGCACAGACACTCTCTCCTGACACCTCCGCAGCACACAGTATCAGCAGTCCTCTGACATCTATCCAGTGCATATGCAGACGTGAACAACATTCCATCAGGACCACTGTTGATGGGTCTGTGGATGTTTGTTCACTGTTCCAGCAGAGTCATTCCTGACCTGCGGGCCCTGGTTTTTTTTGGGCTGTCAGGCTGCGATGGTGCACTGCCATGGCAGCTGAACCAAGTGGTCCCTCCTCCCTGTTTGCCTTTTTTTATTCAGGGCAGTTTCTCCAGATGAGTGAGTTTTGCACATAATGGGACAATCATGAACCTCACTTCTAAGCCAGGGTATGTGGAATATGATCTCAGTATCTCAAATTCACTGCTAATGCCTGGTGTAGTACTTTTCTTTCTTTCTTTATTTAGCTTTATTTGTATACTGCCTTTCACTGTGTCAAGGCGGTTTATAGGGAACATACTCGATAATACATTATAACAGTGTCTCAAACTATATACGAGTATCATGCAAACACTAGGTTTTTGATTTTATAACTATATACAATTATAACTATGTACAATGTTAGTATTAGTGATAGACATTTGGTTCTGTTACTAGTGTGGGGGGTTATGTGATAGGGTTGAAATGCTCTGTGAATAGGTACCTTTTTAGTTTTTTTCTGAAGGATTTGAGGTCTGTGATGTTCCTTAATTAGTCCAGTAGAGTGTTCCATTTAGAGGATGTGTATAATTGGAAGGCTTGTTTATAAGCTTGCTGGTTGGACTTGGTTCTGATATGTGAGAAAATGAGGTTATTTTATTTATTTATTTACATTCTCTTATATACCGCGCTATTCTGCATCAGTGTGGTTTACATTGAACAAACTGAAATTACGTTGAACAGGGCATTATAACTTGGAGATAACTATTGGTTGTTCATCGCCGAGGTCCGTCTAGACCTGTGTGGCTGAGAGGTCTGAAATAATGAGTGGAGGTGTGTAAGGGGGTTGGACTGGATTGCTTTGTGGGTGACATGATAGTTTTCAATTTTATTCGGCTCTGTAGTGGGTGCCACTGGAGCTGTTTTAGTATGGGCATGATGTGGTTGTGTTTTGCTGTTGCTAGAAAGGTCCTTGCTGTTGAGTGAAGAGCTGTTTTGAAGGGGTAGAAACATGGATTTTGGTAGGCCTTAATAGAGAGCATTACAGTAATGGTACAGTAGTAGTACTTGCATTGTGCCAAAGAGAGCCTCCCTCGGGAGTTCATAAGATGTTACGTGTATGGGTAATTTATCAAGATGTGCTAGGAAATTTCTCTTAATTGGGCTTGTAGCACCCAACACAATGTGAAATAATTCTGTATCTTTCTGCTACATTTTCTTGGTCTCTGACTGGATTTCTGGGTACTTGAATATTTTCTCCCTCTCAACGTGATTCATAGAGTAGTCACTTGGAACTGACACCTCTATAATTGATGCCATTCTGGTGTTTTTCCCCTTTACCACTATATCTGTCTTCCTCGCATCTAGCTTTTTATTGGTTTATTTGTGCATTTGCTACTTGTTTTTCCTTATTTGTTGATCTAATTCTTTGAAGAGTATTTTTTCTCTCTTTTGTAAATTCTGTTACTTCCTTCTCTGTGTATGCTTGTGGATTCACACTCATTCCTTCTAGACGTCAGAACACCTGTCCAAGTCTGATGATGGAGACAGATTCAGGAAGTTTACATTCATATTTCAGCACTTTTTGCATATTTGGATCCAATGATGCAGTCAGATAGGCCTGGAGGTCTATGATAGTAGCCCTGTATGTGTAATCCATCTCTGAGGCCTACTCCTCCTTCAGCTCTACGGATGTACAGTCTTGGCATACACTGATTCTTGTAAATTACTTCATGGGCATGGAGGAGTTTTCTTGTCCTCATATCCAGTTTTTCAAGATCTTTAAGAGATCAACCCACAACCCCAAAGCTATATGAGATTACAGGAATTGCCAGCTGATTGATGGCTTGTATCTTATTCCGTGATGTTAAAGCACTTTTCAGTAATGGTTTTAATCTCCTGTAGTATTATTTACTGATCTTTTTTTCTCAGTAATTACTACTTGAGTGTTGTTCCTTCCTCTACTTCGAGATACTTATATATGCCTTTCTGTTCAAGGTCGTTGATGTCACAGCTTTCAGCCAGGGAGATGTTTTCCATTTTCCTCAATTTTCCTCTAAAAGAAATTGCCTCAGCACATTTGTGAAGCCAAAGATCATCCTGATGTCAACAGAAAAGCTTTTCACCACATGGAGTTGCTCTGCTAATTATTGGTCGCTGGAACTGTAGAGCTTCAGATCATCTACAAATAATAAATGGGATGTTTCTGGATTGTTACCTTCTTTAGCTTTCAGACTAAATCCGTATCCCAAACTATTGTGTAGAGTACTCATTAGAGTAAGCGCCACACAAAACAGAAGAGGCAACAGGGAGTCCTCCTGAAATATTCCTTGCTGAATCTTAATGCTAGGAATGACGTACTGGCCATCTTCATATTTCAAAGAGATAGTGGTTTGCCACATTGTCATAGTGAACTTAATGTACTCTTATCAAAACAGGATTTATTTTATACATTTCAAGGCAATTTATTATCCAAGAGTGTGGGGCGCTGTCAAAAGCTTCCTTATAATCAATCCATGCTCTACTGAGATTTCTGCTTTTCCTAGCACTGGCCATGATGGCCTTATTCAATATTAGCTGGTTTTTGGTGCCATATGCTCCTTTCTTGTTGCCCTTTCCAGCTCTTTTGTTGTTACTACAGGCCATTCCATAGATTTGATGCTTGTTTGGTTATCCTGCATATAAGAGCATTTAGATAAAGCATTCTCCCTGTATTGCTTTTTCCACAGAAGATGTTACCATTCAAGATGTTACCATTCACATACTTCTTTGCTTTGATCTGTGAAATTAAAGATCTTGAATGTGCATCTGTTGCTTTTTGCAGTTTCTCTTGCGGCAATTTTCCTCTTTCTTCCAGTTTTTGGCGGATTCTCTTTGTCTACTCTTTTGATTAAATATAGGGTTTGTAGCATAAAAGTAGCAGTACATTATCTCCTCCTTATCTGCAGAAGTCCACTTCTTAACTTTTCCATTAATTTCTGTGGTATCTCTCTTGCCACAGTGGGTCCATGAACATACTCACCATGTCCTTTATCTGTGGCAGGGATGTTATCTACATCTGCAGTGCTTGCAATATCGCAACCACCATGGTTAGCCCTAGTGCGTAAGCTATGGGTGGGCACCTTTTTTATTCTGGGTGATATGTGGCTAGTACATATTTTTCTCTTTCATTCCTATTTTGGCAGAATAAGAGCAATGAGGCAGGGCTGGTAGGTAGTGCACAGGTGGCTACCTGGGGGAGGGGGGTGTGGTTGTGTTTGGGGTTTTTTTGTAACAGATGGTGGCATGAACGTGATTAAGACATGGAATGGGGGGTTTCATGATGTCATATGCTTTGCTCCCTTGCTGAAAATTCTCTCCACCTGGGGAACAAGAGAAATAGTGCCCTTGTCCTGAAGCTACTGCTCAAGAAGTGCTGAAAAATAGCAGGGTATTTTCACTGGAGTGTGAAAGGTGGGCATGAACTATGGGAGAAGCAGGAAGCGCCCCGTCTTCCAATCAGCGCGCTTGACATTATAACTACAGTAAACAGGGAATTAAACTTGGAGAGTCATACATATAACATAGATGAACTAGTATACAGTAGTATTATACAGTGGTGCCATAGGCCTTTAGGTTAAATCATCTGTTATATTGGAGTATTGTAAGGGAGTACTGGTAGAGTCAGTGAAGGGGGATCGGTTGTGTACGGCAGGACTAGAAGGTCTAGAAAGATAAGGTGTACCCGAGCCTCAGTTTCATTCACGATGTTGGCAGTAGGTTTAATGCCATTTATCTGATGCTGGAGAGGTTAGTGATGCAACAGACAGCCCTCCATTGGATGTCAGGGAGACTGAGATTGGTTTTGAAAACATTCTGGGGCTTCAGGATTGGACTAAACTGTCTTAAATCAAGGATGCCGTGGAGGAACTGAGTTTAAGAAAGGCTAGCTTGAGCCTTGTTATCCTAATACTGAATATTCACGAGATGAAATTAAAGGGTTTTCAGCAGCAACAGGAAATGACATTGGAGGCTTTGTGCATATTAAAGCAGAAATTAGGTTGAAACCACTCACCAAGAAGGATGCTTACATTATAGATACCTTCTACATCCTACAGTGCAATGCACTGGAATGCTGTTTTCTTTGGGGATGCCATCCTCCACCCCTTGGCCAGTCAGACTGCATGAGGCTGTGATCACCAGCCTTCCCCTCTTGTCCACCCACAGGGATTCAGTCTCCTGTGAGCAGACAGGAGGAGTCTTTGCCACAATTGTGCCATTCTTCTGCCCATGGGGAACGGGATCCCTGTGGTCAGCCTGCTGTCTGCTGGGTTGTGATCATGGGCTTCCCCTACTTCTGCCAGTGGGAGATCAGATCCCTGTGGGCATACAGGAGGGGAAGGCCGTGATCTTGGTAGCCTATGTGGCACCCCCTTTTTTGATGCCTATGGATTTACTGGAGGGATAAGCTAGTAATCAATGAGGAGAGAAAAGACTGCCAGAGGCAGAAGGACAGAGTGGATTCATCAGGAGTAAGACAGCAAGCAATACTGATAGAATGTGAAGCATTGTGTCATACTACCGCTTCCTCCCACCTACATCAACCAGAACCCATGGACGGCAACACAAAACAATCTTTGGTGAGAGAAGCCTAACAAGAACATTACACAATTCGACATCCATGTACAATCTGAGATGTCAAAGTCAGAACGTCTGAGAAAAAAAAAGAGGCACGTGCACGTTCAGGCATGATTTCCGAAATGTGGATGTGCCCGATATGCATGTGTATCAAACATCAATATAGTGGTCCCAGGATAGCCTTTCAGAGCCAAGATGTCTAATAGCATAATGATTAAAGTAGTGGTTTAAAAGCAGAGTGATCAGGGCTCAAACCCTACTGTAGGCCTTTGAGATGTAAGGCTAGTCACTTAATTCTACACTCTCTGGATGTTTTAAGGTGAAAACAAGCACTTCCCTGATGTTATTTGTGCCTGAAGCAGGTATAAACATTGATGTGCCTACTAATGGATAGACGGGGACGCATAGGTACGTTGCCATGTCTGAGACATACCTTTGCCACACCCCCGTACCTGCTTGAACATCCCTGCACAGGAGACATCTGCAAATGTTATTTGTGGGATGACTATGGAGACGTGCCCATGATTTCAAAGTCCACGTGCATGTCGCCAGACATCCAAATTATGACTAAGCCTTTTAAAATGACCCTCTTAGCCACCCTGAGAAACGGCAGAGACCAGCATCACTCTGGCATATTTAAGATCCATAGAGACCATGACCATGACCACTACCATAAACTTGTTGGCATACTGTGCACACAAGTTTGCAGTCTGGCCAGATCTGGCAAAGATTGCCCAACATTTCCTGTTCTGCCCTCCAATCAGTGTGCTCAGTGAGCATATATTTTCTATTGCAGGAGATATTGTGAGTTCTAGACATGTGTAGTCCCCACCCCCCAAAACCTTTTTAAAGATTTTTTATGTTTTTTTAATTTTTTTTGGGCAATTATTTGTCTTAATTTTGCACCTGCTATTTATTTATTTTATTTATTTATTTAGTATACACTTATATACCGCTACTTCCAGCGATCAGTAGCAATTTGATTACAAATTTGGGAGTTGTCAAATGAGGACAGAAATTTGGGAAAATATTCACATAGATTTGAGGGTATGGCACATCACACAGAATTAAGCACTTAATGGTTAGACTTTACATATTTACACTTTACCATATTTACAAAGAACATTTCTACAGATCAGGTTCATGTTTCGTTTGCTTTATCTGGTGGTCCACTGTGGATTACATCCGGTTGTAGTGACATTGAAAAAGATGGGTTTTTAGTTTCTTCCTGAAAGCATTAATGTCTTTAATTGCTCATAGTTCGTATGGTAGTCGATTCCAGATGGTAGGGGCAGAGAATGAGAATGCTCTGCGGCTAGTACTGGCTTTTACTGATCTGATGTTATTAGGAACTTGTAGTGTGTCTGAGTTGATAGTTCTCCTGTCTCTGTTGGTTGGTTGTGTGCTGACAAGGGTTGAAAGGAATGATGGCGCTAGGTTATGTATGAGTTTGAACGTGGTTACCAATGTTTTATATTGTATCCTGGCAGCAATGGGTAGCCAATGTAGCTCGATCAATACAGGTGTGATGTGTTCAGCAATGCTTGTCCGCATGATGATCCTTGCTGCCACATTTTGGGCCATTTGCAGGATATTTAGAGATTTCTTTGGCAGACCCTGTAGGATGGCGTTGCAGTAGTCTAGGTGAGGCATAATGAGTGCTTGCGCAACAGACCGAAAATCAGAGGGTTCGATTAAGTTCCGCAGGGGTTGTAGGACTCTGAGTTTGTGGAAAATGGCCTGGTTGGTTTTGCGCAGGTGTGTTTTTCCATTTTTAGCTTGCTGTCGAGTGTGACTCCCAGGTATTTGATCTCATTCTTTGTGTTGTACGTGTTGTTACAGAGGGTGATTGTCGGAGGAGGTTCAAAGTTAGGTTTACTTGATATATACATCACTTCAGTTTTCTTGTGGTTGATTGTCATGTTATTTTGCTGTAGCCATGCTAACATCTCGTACAGGCAGGTTTCGAGCTGGGTATACTTCGGGTCGGTGGTGTCTAATTATGTGTATAGCATAATATCGTCTGCATAGATATGGTAGTTGATATTATGTTTTTTGAAAATGTCACAGAGGGGCTGCATGTAAATGTTGAAAAGTAGCGCCGAGAGGTCCGATCCCTGAGGTATGCCTTGAGTTTGTGTGAATGCTTCTGCTTTTTCGCCATTGAATTGGACCTGTGGCCTTCTGTTCATTATGTAGGAGGAGAACCATTTGAGGGGGGTTCCCAAAATTCCTATTGACTTCAGTTTGTTCAGGAGGATTCCATGATGGATAGTATCGAAGGCGGCAGAGATGTCAATGAAAATGAGCAAAAACATTTTCTTCCTGTTTTCAAGGCCTTTGTGGAGGTTGTTAAACAGTGCTATTAAAAGCGTTTCGACCCCATGGTTTTGTCTGAACCCGTACTGTTGCATGTCCAGTGTGTCATGGTCATCAAGGTGCTCTTGAAGTTGTATGAGGGCTGCTTTTTCAATGATTTTTGCTAGGAAAGATATGCTGGAGATGGGGCGGTAGGATGCTGGGTCTGCTTTGTTGAGTGTGTTGGTCTTTAGTACTGGCCTTATTATGGATTTCTTGAGCTGGTCGGGCATAGTTCCTTGATGCAGTGATAGGTTTACAATGTGTGAGACTTGGTGGACTATATCTTTTTTCGCTGCCTTGACCCAAGCAGTAGGGCAGGGAACTAGTGGGGAGGTGGTGGTATTGATGTTAATTATTATGTTGATTGTTTGTTGATCATCAATCTTGTGGAAATTCCTCCATGTCAGTTCTTGTTCCACAGTAGATCTCCGGTGTGCCTCATCCATACAGGGGTCAGGCAGGGTTGCAGTTAGCTTGCTTGCGTAATGGTTTACCAGAGTTTGGGGGTGGATAGAGTTATCCAGGTGGTCTGGTTGGAAAGTTTTTGTTAGAGATTTCACCAGCTCAAATAGTTCCCTAGGTTTGTTGATAGCTTTGTTTAATAGGTTCGTGTGGTGCGTCCTTTTCGCAGCGTTTACCTCTTCTTTGTATTTCGTGATGAGGTTGAGGTACTCTGTCTTGTGTTCAATGGATTTCAAACGTCTCCATTTTTTTTCACGCTTTCTGAGTTCTCTCTTCATTTTTGTCAGAGTTTTGGTGTACCAGGGTTCAGATTGGTGTTTGGTCAGGTTCGAGGTGGTGCACCATTTAGGGTTTGCTGCGGTCTGAATTCCGGTGTCCCAGCTGTCTGTTAGTGCATTGAGATCCGTGCTTTCCAGGTCTATGTGCGTCTTAATGTTGCTTATAAGGCATTTCAGGTTTAGTTTGTTGAATCTTCTTTGTTGGTGTATTACTCTTTGTGCTTTTGTGTCTTTTGGTAAAGACGGTAGTTTTATCTGAATATCGATTTGGTGGTGGTCCGACCACGGTATTGGGTTGATCTTTATCAAAGGCTTCTCTCCATTGCACTGTTTACTTATGGGAGTGAAGACCATATCCAGTGTATTGCCCTTGTCATGGGTGGGCTCATTTATTAGTTGTTGATATCCTAGTTGGGACATGGCTTCCAGGAAGGTTTCTGCGTGAGAGGCTGCTGTTGATGCTAGGTTTAAGTCTCCTAGAATAAGTTGGAATTTCTTCGGTTGTGTTGCGGAAATGTTTTCTAGTTCTGATGCAAGTATTTCATGATGCATCGAGGGGATCTGTAAATCAGGCAGATGGATAGAGCTGGGTTTTCGACTTTGAGCAGGTCTATTTCGATGTTTGAGTCCAGGTACGTGGTGGATAGTTTCAGGTTGGTTTTAGCTATTATGAGAACTCCTCCACCTCTTTTTTTTTTGTGCACTATGGCTTTATTTGTGCACACAGATCAATTGTATGTGCATTAATTTGCATGTATATGCATGCACAAAGCCATTTGTGCACACTTTTATTTTTTAGGCGCACAAACGAGCATGGAATGTACATGTATAGGGAATCCACATCATTCATAGATAGCACCAGACTTTGCGGAAAGTTAGTGTTTCAAAAGACAAACCACTCGTTTTGAGGTTTCTCTCAACTTCTTTATAAATGGGAGGAGGAATGAATGAACAGTTCATTAATCCGATCGATGCCCATACTCTAAGCCTTTGGTTTCTTGCTGTGGTTTTGTCAGTTGCCACTTAGGGATGTGTTTACTAATCTGTGGTAGCGGCTTCCATGCGATATCGGAGCCGCAGTCCCATTGAAGTCAACATACCCCTTAGTCACAATTGTTTTGTTTTCCAGTTGGTTGTGTTAGTCTCACATACAAAAACAGAAAAGGAGAGAAAATTCTCCTATTTCCTTGCACCTCTGGACTGCTGTATCACTGCCTGTTGTGCTCTATCCAGCCTGCTCTCTTGGTGTGGTGCCTTGCTGTATAGTTGCTAGTAATATTAAAAGGGAACCCAGTTCTACAACTGTAGTGATACATCTACTATTAGAACTACATTCAATCATCACTCTTTTATGGAATTTATACTTTTTTTATTGATACTATACTTTAACATTGACAGTTTCACTCCATTTGCCATTCAATTGCCCTCTTTCACAAATAATTTACTCCCAAATAATCCTAACAAGCATCGGGATAGTGGCAGTATTTTGGCCACAATTTTATTGACTATTCATTAGCTTTACTATTATATTAACGATCAAAAGAACATTGAATTCTCTGCCAGATTTCAACAAGATGAGATAGTAATGTCCTTGTCTCTTTCCCAAATATATAGTTCTCTATTCATCCCTCCCGGCCAAGTCCCATTTCCAGTAAGGAGGGAGCTTTGTGGCCTACTCCACACAGAGCAGTGACACCCATGATATGGGAGTCTAAGGTCTTCTCCTCTCAGTCTCCCCTCTTAAGCTGCTTGGGGCTAACCAGCAATGAGGGGTCACTTCTCTTCTAAACACCGCTCCACCTGCAACAAGTCCCCCAACACTTCTTCACCCTGTCCCTCAGCATGTTTTCCTAATGCCATCTCTACCTAACTTTGAGATAAATAGAAGGATCATGCGGCCTACTACAGCCTCACCCATGAAGCTCTGAATCTGTAGCCCACCAAAATGAAGGTAAGCCTCCAGCATCCCTCTCTCCTTCTCTTTAGCCTCTTGTTTCCCCACCCTTAAATTTAAATAAAGCGGTGATTGCCAATTGCTTTAAGTATGCTGATCGCCACCACTGAAAATGCCCCCCTTCATATTTTTGAAATGATATTAAAGGATGCCTATAGTAGGCATGTGATTCTTCAGTTGCTCTGGAAATAAAAACCGATCTTCTGTTGAAATTCACTGCTGCCTCATAGCCTTAATAAAGAAGTTCTTTGGTTTGTTTTTAGAACATATGTACTTCCCATCCCAAACCTCATTACCTCCCCCTTTCTTAACTCCTCCTCTACCTTGGGATCCATAGTGGGAAGGATGGCTCAGCCCAGGGGCGGCCCAAGGGGGGTGCGGGGCCATGTGCGGAGACTCAGTGCGGGGGTCTCATTTGCATAAGGGGCCTCATTTGCATAAATATTTGCATAATGTTACCATACACTAACTTTTAGTAAACATGCCTCTTAATGAGTGTATGAATAAAGAAAGACTAAAAGACTTTTACATTACTATAATCCAGTGCCAACCGCCAGACACATTAGGAACTACTACAAACACTGCCCATTTAGAACCCATAGCAAACCCGCCGTATCCTAACAGCACTACCAGGACTCATAAAGCACCATACCCTAACTATCAAAAGGAAACGCTGCAAATATTAAACCAATACATTTCAGAGAACAACAATACATGACCTACTGGGGAAAGAGAACAAGTGGCAATGTCAAATAGGAATTACATAAACAGAATACCTCAGCTCAGTTACACATGCAGAACATAGACCATCACCAAACAAGGAATCACAATTTAGAAACAGGAAGACAATAATTAAACTGGGAATCCCAAAAGCCAAACTTGGAATGTACAACACTGTAGAAATAAAACTATACATTAATTTGCTCTTGTACTAAACAAAGCGCAGACGTTAATGATGCACATTTCCCAGAGCTGACATATTCCAATTACACAAAGGCAATATACCATAAGATCAGAACTCTACGTCACCTCCGACACCTACTGGACTTCGCAGACTACCGAACAACCTTCCAGGCATTAGTCCTTCCACATTTTGATTTTGCGAACATCATCCTCCATGGCTTCCCTCAATCGACCTTAAACCCGCTCCGCCTAGCTTTGAATACAGCTGCAAGAGTCCTCTCTGGATCGTCAAGATCCGACCACATAACGCCCATCATGAAGGATTTGCATTGGCTACCTTTACATGCCAGGCTCCAATACAAGTCATTGGTCCTCACCTTCAAAGCCCTAAATAACTACCCCCCTACGCCAATCAGCAAGCTAGTCCATGGTACCCTGGAAAATAGAAACAGAAGGTCTACTGCACTGAACACATTAGTAGTCCCCAAGCTAATAACTACATGCACAAAGGCTACCTCCAACAGAGCCTTCTCCATATTCGCCCCTTTAAACTGGAATGCACTCCCCCATGAAATCCGTGGTATTAAAAGCCTCATCCTATTCAGAAAAGCCTAAAACTCCACCTGTTCACAAAATGTTACCCAGAAACTTCCAGTGATAGAAGCACAACCAGCAAGCTTCCCTCATACCCCAGCCGCCCCTGCACGTCAATACCACAGATAATAGGTAGTCCCCACTCAAGCCCAACCAACCACTAATCTTCATCTTCACAAAATCAATGCAACACCCATTTATATTAGAGTATTGTACATAGTTTCGAGTTAACATGTATTTAGTTTCCCCGGTTTCGATCCCATGTTCAATTCCCTGTTCTTTGTAAACTCAATGTTGTTTCTGTATATTGCAGTATTTTTGTTCGATGTACACCGCACTGATTTTAATTGTGCGGTATAGAAGAAATGTTAAATAAATAAATTAATTAATTAATTCAAAATAAAGAGATATTTTTCTACCTTTTGTGCATTTTTTTTTTCAGCTGCAATTGCTCCAGTCACTTTCTTCTCGTTTCTTTGTGTCTTCCGCTAACTCTCCATCGTCTGCTGTCCATTTGTCTTTTCTTCTCTCTTCTAGTTTTTTTCCATTCTCTCTCTACATCTGCTTTAATATACTAATCTTTCTCCTTTTGCTCTTTCCTCATTCCTATTTCATCTACTCAAATTTTACCCCTCCATTCTCAATCCCCACTTACTCTCCCAATATCCGGCCAATTGTAGATTTGTCTTCCCTCCCACACAAAATATTTTTTCCCTCTCCATTTCACTCTCCCAGCTCCATCCCATTGTAATCCTCCCCCAACATCAGCTCCATTCTAGTTCCAGTCCCACCCAGCATCCGCTCCCTTCTAGTCCCCGCATCAGCCCATTTCCAGTCCTAGCCCCCCATAAGCCCATTTCCAGTCCTATCCTAGACCCACCATCAGCCTATTTCCAGTCCTAGCTCCCCCATCTATTTCCAGTCCCATCCGAGTCCCTCCATCAGCTCATTTCCAATCCCAGCCCCCCATGAGCCCATCAGCCCATGTCAAATCCTAGCTCCCCTCCACTCAGCCCATTTCCAATCCAAGCCCCCTATGAGCCTACTTCCAGTTCTAGCCCCTTCATGAGTCCATTTCAATCCAAACCCCCACCACAGCCCATTTCCAATCATAGCCCCCCTCCCAACAGCCAATTTCCAGTCCTATTCTAGCCCCTCCATCAGCCTATTTCCAGTCTTAGCCCCCCCATAGCCAATTACCAGTCCTAATCCCCCATCAGCCCATTACCAGTCCTAGCCCCTCCCATAGCCACGTACCAGTCCTAACCCCCCATCAGCCCATTTCCAGTCTTAGCCCCCCCCCCACAATAACCCATTACCAGTCCTAAACCTCCCCATCGGCCCATTTCCAATCTTAGCCCCCCCCATAGCCAATTACCCGACCTAACCCCCCATCAGCCTTCTTCCAGTCAGCCCCCCCATAGCCCCTTCCCAGTCCTAACCCCCCCATCAGCCCCCCTCCAGTCTTAGCACACCCCCATAACCCATTACCAGTCCTAAACCTACCCCTCAGCCCATTTCCAGTCTTAGCCCCCCCCCCATAGACAATTACCAGTCCTAACCCCCCTATCAGCCCATTTCCAGTCAGAGCCCCCCCCATAGCCCATTACCAGTCCTAACTCCCCATCAGCCCACTTCCAGTCTTAGCCCCCCCCCCGGGCCCAGTTCTAGTCCTAGCCCTCCCCTATCGGCCCACTTCCAGTCTTAGCCTCCCCCCCCATAGCCCATTACCAGTCCTAAACCCCCTTCCCCCCTATCATCCCAAATTTAAAAAAAAAAAACAGCTGCTTCTGCCACGGCCGCATCAAGAGGGCCGCGGGGGGCCCCCCCCCCCCCCCCGGCAGAGCCTCCCTGCATCGTAGCCTATCGTCGAATCCCCGAACGCGGGCTTCTTTTAGAGCCGCGAGAGTTTCCTTTCTCGCGGCTCTGTTAATCCCGCCGGGGCTGATGGGTTCCCATCAGCCCCGGCGGGATTAACAGAGCCACGAGAAAGGAAACTCTCACGGCTCTGAAAGAAGCCCGCGTTCGGGGATTCGACGATAGGCTACGATGCAGGGAGGCTCTGCCTGGGGGGACCCCGCGGCGGCACTCTTGAAGCTGCCGCGGCAGAAGCAGCTGTTTTTTTTTTTTAACTTGGGACGAAGAATGTTTTTTGCGCGGGGCCCCCTGAAACGCGGGGCCCTGTGCAAAAAACATTCTTGCTCAATGGACGGGCCGGCCCTTGCTCAGCCAAATTAGTTGCCTCTCCCTAAACCTCTGGAAGGAGGTGAGTGTCTCTTCTGCTCCTATTTAAAGTTGTAAGGGCTATCTTCACTTCCATAATGGCATGCAGTCATGGGACACTCAAATGGCTGCCTACCATTGTAAGAACTTCTTGTCAGACATATGAAGTAGTATATGTAATATGGTGCTCTTGCCCACTCTTATATGTAAAAAAAGCTGTTTTTACTCATGGTTAATAGAAGATTTATTGCTGACTTCTGTTAATCTAGCAGCACCTGGGTTTTCTTGGCAAGGTATGACCAGAAGTAGATTTCCAGGCCTTTTCTTCCAATGCAAGGGAGGGTAAAGTGACTTACCCAAGGTCACAGGGAGTGCCAGGAGGAATCAAACTGCAGTCTCCTGAGTATTAGTCTATTGCTCTAATCACTAGGCTACTGCTCCACTCCAATGAGACATCAAAGCTATTTAAGACCAGTTAGCAGATCTGCTAAACAATTAAACTATGGTCAGTGGGATATTAACACTAGAAGCCATAAAAGGCATTTTACCTAAAAACCCCAAAGTGCGTCAATTGACGCATTATCACAACGACTGCGTTTAGCATGAAATGTGGATGTGAATTAATTTGTTACTTATTTGTTTAATATGTGCAGTATGTGACATCATTACATGATGTCATTGTGTGTTTATTGGTTTGTAATTTCGGCTTAAAACTGGAAACAGTGATTGATTTAAAACCAAAATTTACTCTGTTACACAGGTATGCACAATGTCGTGACTTTCGAACACGCCCTAGAACAGGCCGACACTCCAGAACTTTTAGCATATCGCTTCCTCCCTGAAATTTTATTCATTTTTTTTCTATGATTCTATTTACAGAATGCCGAGACCCCGTAAGAAGACAGCAGTGCCTAGATGTGCTGGTGCAAAATCAGTTGATCTGTTGCCAGCTGCGGCTACCGCTTCAATGCAGAAAATGAGAGAACCGCATCTGCAGCGCATGACAGCAGCACAAGCACTTGCCAAGCTGCAAGATATTTTGGAAATTGACAGTGACTCTGATTCGAATGAATCAGATTCAAACGTTGACTACACGTTACAGGTTGTGCAGGCATAGAGGATTTCACTGGTTCAGACTACAGCAGAAACACTGATGAAAGTGATGATGATGTTCATTATCCAATAATCGCTGAAAACAAGAGTAGGACAACAGGGTCAACAGTGGTAGCAAAAGGTGGGACTGAATGGAAGATCATGTCACAAGGTGAAAGCAGTGGCAGATTGCAGGCCCATAATGTATTCACTACTAAAAGTGGGGTTACTGCATACTGTCATAATGTTGAAACACCAGTGGATGCATTTAGATTGATCGTTGACCCCGGTTTTGTGAGTCACATCAGGAGCTGCACTGTGGAGTATGTCCGTTTATCAGACCCATCATGGGATGTAGCCGAAGATGAAATAGAAGCGTTTCTGGGACTGGCATATCTAAGAGGTTTCATGAATGCCAAAAACTTTCCAATTGATCTAATGTGGTCTGAAACTTATGGCTGTGCAGCATTTAGGCAAACAATGTCACAAAACAGATACGAAGAAGTAAAGAAATTCATGCGATTTGATGTCAGAGCTTCACGGCAGGAAAGAGTGAAGTGTGACAAATTCGGCCTAATGACATGGGTGTTATCCAGATTTGTTGATAACAGTTAAAAGTGTTACGCACCAGAAGAATCACTTACTGTAGATGAACAACTATTCCCAATGAAAAGCAGATGCAAATTCACGCAGTACATGCCGAATAAGCCAGATAAGTTTGGATTAAAGTTCTGGATCTTGGCAGAATTGCAGTCCAAATACTGTTTGAATGTGAAACAGCCCCATTTACTTCGGACTCTCAAAACAAGCAACCCGGCCACTGCAGATGGTGCAGAACACTGCCGCCCGAATAATAACTGGTGCTTCAAGGCACGATCACATCACCCCCATCCTCAACCAATTCCACTGGCTCCCAATCACCTCCCGCATCCGTTATAAGGTGCTACTAAACATTTTCAAAATCAAACAGAACCTCTCAGCAGACAGTCTGAAACCCTTCATCAAACCTGACACATGCACCAGATCCAGGAGAAGAGACACCTCAGACAACATCAACACACCCAAAGCATTTACTAAAACAAGACAGGATACCTCAAGAAGAGCACTATCCATAACCATGCCAGCACTCTGGAACTCACTCCCCAACAACCTGAGATCAACTACAGACCTCAAGGACTTCAGGAAGATGCTCAAAATGACTCTCTTCACAGAACATTAAGGACATCACCTGACTCTCTTCACAGATCACTATAAGGACATCACCTGACCTTACCGACGACCCTCTCTTCGCCCTACCTCGCCCCCTATCCACGCTGCCCCCCACCTCCCACTCCCTGCAATATGTATATAGTTCCTGTACATAAATCTTATTGTATATAGTTCCTGTACTTAGATCTTTTTGTATTTAGCTCACCTGTACATAGATTTCATTGTATACAGCTCACCCCGTAATCATCTTTTACACTGTCAATTCTAACTGCATGCCCACACCCATGCATTTTTTGATTTGTTTTATGTGTAAACCACTTTGATTTCAGGATAAAGCAGTATATAAATCCTTTTAAATAAGTAAATACTGGGAAAGATGATGAAAGAGTTGGCAGTTTAGGAACGCATGTGGTCATAACTCTAATGCAGCCATATTATCAGCGAGGTTACAACGTTACGGTCAATAATTTTTTTATGAACCGTGACCTCGCTGAGAAACTATTGGAGAAGCGCACTTCATTTGTCGGTACCATTCATCTGAATCGCAGAGAACTACCAGCACTTACAAAACTCAAACTGTACCAATCCAAGTTCTAACAATGACCGTAGTACAGTACCAGATGAAACAGAAGAAGACTGTTGCCATTTTGTTGACTTTGCACAAAGGTGCGATATGTGAAACCAGCGGCAAGCTGAATCCTGAAAGTGTGTTGTACTACAACAAGAATAAATGCGGTGTCGACATGCTGGACTCAATGTGCCGTCAAATGTCCACGAAATCTGCATGTCGTAGATGGACACTAGCCGTTTTCTTCAATATTTTCGACTTGGCGGCCATCAATGCCTGGATTATTTTCTGCAAGCAAACCGGTGTCACCATGCCAAAGAGGCAGTTTCTTCACACACTGTCGGAGCAGCTGCGACAAACTTGCACTGCTCGACGTTCGTACTCCGAGTCAATGCAGCCATGTTGTGACAAACAAACTGGCAAAATGAGTAACGTGTGCAGTCAAGGCCAACTGCAAACAAAATTGCACTGTCACGCTGTGCGATAAATGCAAGCATCCAGTTTGCGGACGGTGTCTGTTGACAATCTGCGCCAGTTGCGCATAGACTCTAAATGTACAATAGCAAACCGTACATGCTTATCCTGTTCGTTCGTTAACTGACATGGACTTTGCAGTTACTTTTGAATTTGCAGTTACTTTTAAATTTAGTTAACACTGTTCTTATGTTAGTCATTTTCTTGGTTGTGTAAATTAATTAATTAATTAATTTAAAAAGCTTTTCTATACCACGCTCTTTATTATCAGTGCGATTTACAATTAACAACTCACGAACAGTCAAGGCAGAACTGCCTTGTGCTTACATTGAACAGGAGCGGTAACTTGGAGTTGTAACTGGGTGAACTATTTACTATTTACTGGGTGGACTATTTACATTGGACCATCAAAAGATGTGGCGAGGTGACTATTTACATGTTAGATGTTAGACCCAATCCTCGTGGTTAGGACTGGATCTTATTGGTTGTTTACAGTAAGCGTTATAGCATATGTATCAACACATATTCATTGTTACAGTTTAGGTGTCAGTAGTATTCATAGTGTTACTATCACCGATCTGTTATGTACACCTTAGATTAATATTATTGAACATCCAATGGATGAGTCAGAGATTAGTTTTGTCCTAGTTTGTTTGCAATGTGTTGGGCGCTGCTTGAGTGGATTGGGGTGTGGGAGGTGGAGAAGTGTTGTTTGGTTGCGAGAAGTGTAGAAGGAATAGGTGATGCTTGAGGGCTTTCCTGAATTGTGTAAGGTCTCTAATCAATCTGATACTAGGTGGGAGGTTGTTCCAGCACTTTGGGGCATAGAAAGAGAAGGCACTATTCCTAGTTGCTTGCTTACATTTTGTAGATTCCATGGGGATAATCAGTGTGTTGGTGGCTACTGTCCTTCTCGACCTGTTGTTGGGGGTGGGGGTAAGGAGGACCGTGAGGGACGAGGGGGATATCTTGTTGATGGCTTTGAAGGTGAGGAGTAGTGCCTTGTATGAGAGCCTGCAGTTTATCGGTAGCCAGTGAAGGTCCTTAAGGATGGGAATGATGTGGTTTCTTCTGGATACTCCACAGAGAACGTGGGCAGCAGTGTTCATCGTGAGTTGTATATGGGTTGAGGTTGCTCTTGGGGAGGCCATGCAAAATGACATTCGCATAGTCAAAATGTGGTGTTACCAGCGCCTGGAATATTGTTCGGAATCATAGGGAGCCAACATAGGTCTTAGGTGCCTTAGTGTCTTGATTTTATTGTATATCGTCCTGGTGGTGTTGTTTATGTGCATTTTGAAGTCGAGGCGTTGGTCAAGCGTAACGCCGAGGTAGCATATCACGGGTTTACTTGGGAGCTCTGCGTCTCTCACCTTTAAAGTCGCGGGAGGAGAAAAGTTTTTGTTCCTTGTGATAAACAGGACCTCAGTTTTCTTGAAATTTATGCGGAGGTTCTGGGCTTGAAGCCAGTCGGTGATTGCATTAAAGCATTCCACTAGAGCGGTAAAGTCGGGGTGCATGACTTTGACTGGTGCAAACAGCAGGATATCATCTGCGTAGATCAGGCTGGAGATTTTGAATGAGCGGATGATTTTGCATATAGGCTGCATGTAAATGTTAAAGAGTAGCGCGGACAGAGAGGAGCCTTGGGGTACCCCCTGATGTTGGTGAAATGGTGTTGGATCCCATCCGTACCTGTTGCCATCGGTCCACTAGGTAGGATTTACACCAATCCCAAGCCAAGCCCTGGATTCCCTTCTCATGGAGGTGAGTAAGGAGCTGATCATGATTGACAGAATCGAAAGCAGCAGCAATGTCAAGGAAAATAAGTGCAAACCCATATTGACGTACTTTGGGGCTTCTAGGTATAAATTCATTCTCCCGCTAGGTGGCACATCTGCCATTAATTTTCGATGCACATATTTGAACATCTTGACCTCGCTAACAAAGTCATGGAAAATAACTGACATGGTTCTAGCAATGGTGCTGGTATACAACTTTGAAGATGCATTTGCATCAATTGACGTATTTGGGGCTTCTAGCGTTAAATGGCATTAAACCATTTAGTGCCTCTGAATATCCCCTTGTACTGGGTTTGAATGCCCCAAAGCTAAGTACTTAGAATTGGGGCATTTCAGGGAGCACAGTGGGGGTGGCACCAGGGGTTAGCTGGTTAACAGCAACATTGAGCTAGCCTAACTATAGCTGGTTTAGTTATTCAGACAGAAGCTGAATATTGTCACTGACCAGTTAGCTAATCGGCTAACCTGGCAACCCAGATATTCAATGTCATAGGCCAGATATACTAACATGGCATCAAATATCCAGGTTTAAATTAAGTGGTGATTGCCAGCTGCTTTAAGTATGCTGATCACCGCCACTGAAAAGGCCCCCCTTCATATTTTTGAAGTAGTATTAAAGGATGCCTATAGTGGGCATGTGAATCTTCAATTGCTATGAGATTAAAAATGGATCTTCTGTTGAAATTCACTGCTGCCTCATAGCCTTAATAAAAGAGGTTCTTTGGTCTGTTTTTAGAACATTTATACTTGCTATTCTTATGTGTTTGATTCTGTTCTCTTAGGAATTGAGTAGTAGCACACATCACGGAGATGATGTCATCTGTGACAGGCCAGTATATTATACCTGTAGTTGTTTCCTGCACTAGGGACCTCTAAAAAAGGCACAGATAGTAGCACTTAATATAATGGGGCTGAAACGCGATGTTCATTGAGAGTATATGTATAAGACATTTCAATCACCATACCATTTAGGATTTTTTTTGCAGGAGAATGCTAATGTTGATTTTTCCTGTACAGAAAATTTGGGCCCCCAGAGCAGGTACAGACATGACAAAACACTATGCAAAGCTTTTGTTGGTGCTGGGCCACTGAATTTAGTGCTGCTGTCATCCATTGCTGTAAAAAAACGTAAAAGTTAAGTATGCACCATTGGGTCTAATATTGCTGTTACTGCTGCGTTGTAAAAGAGTTTGGAGGTGAGTACTGTGAGCAGTAGTGCAAAGGAACAGTATGAACAGAGATGCTTAATTACTGAATAGACGTTCTGCAAAGCACCACTGAGAGATGGACTGAACTTGTTGTCCCTTTTTAAATATATATGGAAGAATCACAATGATTTATGAGGATTAATATTTTCTGATGATTTCACATATTCGCATAAAAAATTAACAGTTGGTTGTGTAAATGGTTATAATACAGAGGCTTGTCTGGATGCATATAGTGATTGGCAATCATTGCATGCCTTTATGGAACTGTTTGGTGGCATCAGTTCCAATGAGGGTCCCAAAGGAAAAGTTTGCTGAGGGCCCCTATTGTCATGGTGGTGCACTCCCTATCCCGTTTGGGCTCCACCATGCGGTAGCAGTGACAAACCTACTTGATCCTCTTTGCCGTGCTGCCTCCACTCTTGCAAGTTCACCATAGGCCCTGTGGCTGTTCCCCTCTGGGCTGAAATCTTGCAGTGTGGCTGTGATAGCGTGACTTTGGTCTGGTGGGGAACAGCGACTGGGCCTATGGCAAACTTGCAACAGCAAAGTCAGCACAGCACAGTAAAGAGGATCAAGTAAGTTTGCTAAACTGCCTTACTACCACTGTGTGGGCCCCTTTCTTCCCTGCCCCCCCCCCCAGCATTGTGCTTAGGCAGAATTTATGCCAGTGAAAGTGATATTTAACTAGGTTTATATACCACTTTAATCTCTACATTGATCCAGAAGCAACAGTTTGAACGGAACAAGGAGAAACAGAATGGTTTAAAATCAGCAAAGGTGTACGACAAGGCTGCATACTTTCCCCCTACCTGTTTAATTTATATGCAGAACAAATTATCAGAGAAACAGGATTATATGAAGACAACAGAGGTGTGAAGATTGGTGGAAGACTCATCAACAACCTTCACTATGCTGATGATACCACATTACTGACCGAAAGTGAAGATGATTTGAAACATTTGCTTCTTACAATCAAAGAACATAGTCTTAAAATGGGCCTGCACCTTAATGTAAAGAAGACAAAAATCATGACAACTGGAAAAATCAATAACTTCACAATTGAAGGAGAAGAAATTGAAATCATGTAGAACCTACTTGGATCAACTATCAATAAAGAAGCAACAAGCAGTCAAGAAATCCGACGACACATTGCTCTTGACAGAATAGCTATGAAAGACCTAGATAAGATTCTCAAGAGCAGAGATGTCTCTCTCCATACAAAGATTTGACACATTCAAGCCATGGTATTTTCAATAACAATGTGAAATCTGGACAGTAAAAAAGATAGACAGGAAGAAAATTGATGCCTTTGAATAATGGTGCTGGCGGCGAATACTGCCTATACGATGGACTGCCAGAAGAACAAACCAGTCAGTACTAGAGGAGATCAAACCTAAGCTTTCTTTAGAAGCTCAGATGACTTTGACTTTCATACTTTGGACACATCATGCAAAGAGAGAGATCATTAGAGAAAGACATCATGCCTGTCAAGATGTAAGGTCAACGCAAAAGAGGAAGGCCAGCAATGAGATGGATCAATACAATAACAGCAGCTATGGGTACCAGTCTGTCAAAAATGATCCACCTGACTGAAGACCGAATACAAGTTAGGACAACTATCCATAGGGTCTCCATGAGTCAACATTGACTCAACGGCACTTAACAACAACAATATATCACTTTTCTACCAGTCAAAGTAGTGTGCATTCAGGTATTGAACATATATTTTCCCTTGTCCCACAATCTGTTTTAACCTGAGGCAACAGAGAGTTAAGTGGCTTGCCCAAGGCCACAAGGAACACCTGTGAGACTAGAAACCCCAGTCTTTCCAGTCCAAGGTTGCTGTCCTCTAGCAGGATTTAAGCCCCTGGCCCACCAGCCTGCAGTAACTTGCCTCAACCACTGGGCCACTCCTCCCCTTACAACCTAAAATAGGAAAAGAAAAATAGAAATAAATAAAAAAATAAAAAAATAATACATTGCATAATAGAATGGTGACGGAGTGTAGTTCTACTAGTAGATGTTGCTGTAGTATTGCTAGGCCCCTCCCACTGCTGTCACTGTGTCACCACCTTCCTTGAGCCACCTGGCCTGTTCTCTTGATTTATTGTCTTGCTGTATTGTGGCTAGTGCCATTCTAGCTAGTCCTGCCTTCTCTGATAAGCTGCCTTATCACTAACTTCTTTCCATTGTCCCCCAAAAATTAAATATAATAAAAATAAAACATGTTTTCTTTCTTTAGTTTTTTTGTCTTGGTGCTGCCTGTCATGATCAGCAGCCTTGCCACTTTTGGTTTTCCATCAAAATGTTTTATTCATTATTGGAGGGGTGCTGTGGGGTTGATTATTATAATTGGTTGGGGAGCTGGAGCCCTGGAAGTTAATCAAAGGAGCATCAAAGCTGAAGGGTCACATTGCTTGACCAATACCGTACCACTCATCCCCATTTAAAGGGTCAAAGCTAAAAATTGTGTGTGGGGGGGGGGAGGGAATCAAATTTTCAGCTGCAGCTCTTGATGATTTTTTTTTTAAATGCCAGCCACCACAGGTAAAAATTATCCAAATATTCCCCCCCACTATTTGGATAGTGGACAGTTTTAAATATCCAGATAATGCAGTCAGCAACAAAATATTTTCAGACATCCAGTTTTCTATCTGAATAAATTATCCAGGTATGTTTTCTGGAGGGCCAGGGGTTCAATTCCCACGTAGGGACAAGTAGCCTCAGGCCAGAGGGACTGGGGTCTCTAGTCCCATGGCCATACCTTGAGGCCTTGGGCAAACCACTTAACCATCCATTGCCTCAGGTACGCTTAGATTGTGAGCCCTTTGGGTATGAGGGAATAGAAAGTGCTTGTTAGGGGGTGTGCTACTATCCGCTTTGACAGAATGAACAGATGGATGATGAAATACCAAATGAAATCAGGGAAACTAACAAAAATATCAACTTGTTCAGTGTCACGGCAGGACATGCTAGGAAGATAACGTTTCTAGATGAAATAAATGACTGCTTCTTGGAGCAGCTGGTTCATGAACCAACAAGAGAGGAAGCTTGGAAAAGGTACAGAGAAGAGCGGCCGAAATGGTAAAGGGGATGGAAGGACATGCTTAAGAGGAAAGGTTTAAAAGGTTAGGGCTATTCCTGCAACTGAAAATAAAATTATGTCAATTTCAATGTTCATCTACAGACACCACAAAGATGTCCAGTTGCAAATCCTTCCATCAACACACCTTTATCCATTATCTTCTCTCATGCTGGAATCTTATTTCCCAAACTGTTTCCTGGTCCCTTTCTGAACTTAAACTCTCTCCATCTCTGCAAAATCTGTGAGAAAGGTAAGTGAAAATAGCGACTTGGTGACCCTCCCAATTGAACTCATTAGCAGCTCACATCCAAAAAGCTATCAGTTCCTTAGTGGTAGAGTCATGTATGCAAATGACCCTAGGAGTGTTTGTCCTTGGAATCCCTAAGGTTCAATGAATCTGGTCTAGTTTAAATTCCATATCAGTCTTGGAGTTCTCTTTAGATAAGATAGCTTTGCAAAATCTGATCACAATCTCTTTGTAATCCACATGTTCCAGTAATTTGGGCACCGCTAATTCTTAGATTGTTGCACTTTTATTGATTCTCCATATCCTCTATTTTTTATTAAAAAGGTTGTTTAAGTATGTAATGGAATTGGTAAAGCATTCCAGAAAATGGAACAAGCCACACTATACAAAGTGGATTATACCTTACTAAGTTTTACCTCAGCAACCGGAGGTTGTGGAGGTACTACCAACTGCAAAGTACTATTGGCATGTAAATTCAAAGAAGTAGTATCCAGCTGCAACAACCAATTTTAAATATTCAGGTTTTCCCTCAGAAGGTGAAGAAACAAACAGCCTAGATTGAATTAAACATGCTGTGTTATTGCAGCCTATGTAGTTGTTCAAGATCTGGCATAATATGTTCTTTTAAAGGACAATCAGTCAATAGCCATGCTGATATATTTTGTATCACTTGAAGAGCTTTCAGAGTCTATTTTTCAGAATCCCAAAGACAAGATATTACAGTCAAGATATTACAGACTTGCAGGACATCTGAAATTCCTGAAATTCCAAAAACTGTCAATTTAACTATTTGTAACTCACTTCTATCAGCTAGATTTGAAGTGAGAAATAAAGAGTAAGGAATAAAAATCTATAAAATTTCAGTAAAACTCTTGCTAACATAAAAAGCCTAATAGACCCAAAACAAAACAGCAATTCAAATGTTGTATGGCTTTCTAGCCTATCTTAATGCATCTTTGGACCTCTTCTAATGTTTTGGATCTTAAAGTCTATCTTGGATCAACTTTTGTCTTCTAGTGTTTTATGGCCATCCAGTTTCTCTTCTGGTGCTTTGAGGCCTTACACCCTGTCTTGATGGTCCTTTTCTACTATTTTAGGACCTTCAAGGTCATCTTGATCATTTTCTGGTGTTTTAGGGCCTTCCAGGATATGTTGGCTCCTGGTGACCCTGCCCCTAGATTTTCTTGGCAAGGTGTGACTGGAAGTAGATTGCTAGGTCTTTCTTCTGTGAAGTAAGTCTATAGCATTTGGTATTCCAAGGTGGTCACCCATCCAATTGCTAGCCAGGCCCAACCCTGCTTAGCTTCTGAAATTATTTAAATACCTCTCTGTATCAAAAGGAAGTTGCGAAGAATAACCTTCTTTATTTTTCAAGTCATCATCCACACAAATTAAAAGTAGGATTGCTAATTAGTCAATTTCTTCAATTACACAGAATTTGTTATGGTGTGAAGCATCAAGCTAAATAGCTGACATGATGATACTTACAAAGACGCTATCAAGAACATGTTATAAAGCGTGCATATTTGAAAGGATTGCATGCACAGCAGGATTTACTTTTATATGGAACAGCGAGACAGGAAAGTTCAGTCCCCTTGGTTTGTGTGCTGCCATTTTCAATACGTGCACCCACTGTTTCATTGATGATGTATAAGTATTGGCCGATATTGCAGTTGCAACCTTGCTTTGTTTATAGACCTGTTGTGGCATACCGTAGGGGAAAGACTATTGCAAACTATATATGCTGATCTGTTATATGGAAGGTACAATTGGAGCCACTTTCCGTGTAATCGGTGTGATTTTTGTGCTACCACTAAAGGTGGTAGCAGCTGGACTGCATATCTTTCAAACAAAAACATTAAGTCCATCAATTTATCACCTCTTTAACAACACATTATAGAATGCCCTTGTCGATTGATCTATGTGGGGTGAACCAGTAGATCAATAATCCATAGGCTGCATGAACATCATTCAATAATTTATTTATTTATTTATTTAACAGTTTTTATATACCGTCTTTCTACAATTCAAGACAGTTTACATGGAACGTAACTGACAGTATTGTACAACTGTTTACATAGAACAAGTTAACAGGCTACATAGGTAACATAAGAACTAAGGAACTAATGAGCTAATAAACTATTTACAATAAATTATTTACAATAATATGGATCATTTGTTTACATAAGAAGTAACTGTGGGTCACTAGGATATCAATTGGAGGGACTAGTGAGGAGGGTAGGAGTAGGGGGGGAGGAACTAGGGTGGTAGGGAAAAGTGTTCAAGGAAGAGGTGGGTTTTTAATCTCTTTCGGAATTCTGCGTGGCTCAAACAGTTACGTAGGTCATGGGGAAGGGTATTCCACAGGGATGGTGCATAGAGAGAGAAGGCCCTGTTGTTGGTAGATTGTTTAAAGTGTAATTTAGATGTAGGAATGGTTAGAAGGTTTTTGGTGGAGGAGCGGCGTGTTCTTGTGTTGTTAGGGAAGGCAAGGAGTGGGGAAAGGCATGGAGCTGATTCTTTTGAGATAATCTTATGAATGAGGGTGAGCACTTTAAATTTGGATCGGAGTTGGATTGGGAGCCAGTGTAAGTCATAGAGGACAGGTGTAATATGGGATTCTAGGGTTGTTAGATATTAATTGTGCTAGTTTATTCTGGGCAAGTTGGAGAGGTTGGATGGTGGTCTTAGAGAGGCCATGATAGATAAGGTTACAATAGTCAAGTGAAGGGGTTGTGAGGGCCTGACAGACAGAACGGAAGGAGTTGGGGCTTAAGAGGGGCTTGAGGTTCCGGAGGGTGTGCAACTTCGCGTAAATTGTATTGGTAGTTTTCTTTATGTGCTCAATAAAGGAGAGGTTCTGATCGAGGTTGATTCCAAGATATTTCACTTGGTTTTTTTATAGTGAGAGTGAGATCGCCAAGGGTGAGTGTTGGGGGGAGGGGTATATGAGGGGTTGGAGAATACTTGAAGGATCTCAGTTTTGGATTGGTTAATAAGTAGATTGTGTTGGGAAAGCCAGGATTTAGTAAAGTCGGGGTTAGAGAGGCTAAATGGGGTGAAGCACACCATAACATCTTCGTATAATTGGTACTGAATGCCGTGGTTTTGGAAAATTTTGCAGGCAGGTTGGAGGAAGATATTAAAAAGTAAGGCAGAGAGGCTAGATCCTTGGGGGACACCTTGCTTTAGCGTAAATGGGAGGGAGGTATCACTTCCAATACGGACCTGTTTGTGTTCTGGAGTCTAGGTAGGAATGAAACCATTTTAGTGTTGTGCCTCTCAGATCTATTTCATGAAGTCTGGTTAGGAGTTGATTGTGGGGAAGAGAGTCAAAGGCAGCGGATAGGTCGAGGAATAAGTAAGCATCCTTGGGTAGGGTTATGGGTGTGTAAGTACAATGAATCTAGGAGGGAGGTTAGGAGGGTTTCAACTCTGTGATTCTTTTTAAATCCATGTTGGTATAGGTCAAGGGGAGAGTGGTCATCAATGTAATCCTGTAGTTGGGCTTGGACAATTTTCTCAGTAATCTTTGCAAGGAAGGGTATACTGGAGATGGGTCTATAGGAGGAAGGGGAGGTGGGGTCAAGTTTGGATCCTTTTAGGATAGGGCGGATAGAGGCACATTTAAGTAGGGGTGATACAGAACCAGACTGGAGGGAGGATTGTACAATGGTCAGGATGTAGGGGCTGAGGGATGTTCTGGTGGATTTGATCCAGGGGGCAGGGCAAGGGTCAAGGGCAGATGTTGATGCATTCAAACTGTTTATGACATTAGATATAGTTTCTGATGTGATGGTGTGAAATTCATACCATGAGTTCTCTAGAAGTAGAGTACTATAGTCTTCAGTTGGTTGGGGATTGCATGTTAGAGGGGGAGGGGGGAGGAATTTAGAGGCCAGGTGGTTGGCTATAGCCTGGGCGGATATTTTAGATGGTTGGTCATGTGGGAGGGTTTTTTTTATTAGAGATTTGGCGATGGAGAAGAGCTCTCTTGATTTGTTGAGGGCACGCTGGATTATATTTTCATTGTATTCTCTTTTATGATTAGTGGTTTCTGCGCAGTAGGATCTAAGTTTGGCTGTATAAGCATTGTGTACATCTGGGTCTTGTGTATGTCTCCATTTGCGTTCAAGACGTCTAAGCTCTCTTTTGAGGTTTCTCAGGTTTGTAGAAAACCAGGGGGATCTTCTGCGATGTTTGTGAGAGAGATGCTTAGGTGGAAGTAGGGATGCTAAGGATAGTGTTTGATTCCAAGTAGAGATGGTAGAATTTTGGTTGAGGATTTTGTCGCTTAATTGGTCAAGTGAAGGAGTAATTTGCTCTAGGAAGTTAGCTGCATTGAATGGTCTGAATTTTCGAGTAGGTTGGGGGTGAGTATGAGGTTTATTTTGAGAAGATGAGTAGGGGACGGAGAAGAAGATAATAGAATGGTCAGACTAGGGTATGGGTTGGATAGTGTGTTGGACCTGGTCATTGAGAAGAGGGTGTTGAGGGATGAAAATTAAGTTGAGGGTGTTTCCTTTAGAGTGTGTAGGGTGATGAGGTATTTGGGTAAAATGGAGGGCGTTCATAGCTTGGAGGAAGGAGGCGGAACTTGTTGAGGAAGTAGGTTTAAGTCACCCAAGATTATTAGAGGGCGTGATGCAGGCTGGGGGGAGCAGGCAGTATCTAGGATCGTGGAGAGGTCTGAGGAGTCTGTTTGTAGATAAATTGAGAATAAATTGTAATACAATGGGAGCACCTCTAGTTGAACACTGTCAACAAAAAGTGCATGTATTTACAGATCTGAGGTGGCGTATTATTGATGTGGTGTTACAAGACTGGCAGGTGGTAATCGCCAGCAGCGTCTTAATTATTTGGAGCAATTCTGGATATATTTATTGCAGGCAGTAAGTCCAGGAGGTTTGAACACTGAGCTTGATTAATATACACTGATCTGATTGGTGAATGAAGTGGGAATGGTCAGAAGATGAAAGTGATGCCGTGGCCATTTAAATGGAGGTAGCAAATATCCGGTTTTAAAATGAGAACAGAAGCTGAAATGGAAGCCCTGGATAATGGAATTCTCGGTTAAAGAACATGAATGCAGTTATAAAGATATTGGAAGATGCCCTGAATGGAGTTAAATGATATTAAAGTTTGGAGAGAATTATTGCCGCTTGAATGTAGCATGATAGCCCTGACGCAGAAGGAATATTTTAATACCTTTGAAACACAGTTGTGTGGTCCATGCAGAAAATGTTGTCGGCGTGAGCTGACTAATTCAAAAGTGGTAGAAAGTTTAAATATCAGCTCTTAGGTTTTTAAAGCTATCTAATAAAAAGGACCGTGATAGATGTTAGTACTATTGTTGCTTTCATAATTGTTAGGTTCGACAAAAAAAGATACAAGTTGAATAAGCTATCTTTTGAGATTTCACCTAGGATATTATTTATCACGGGGACTGTTGACTATCACTTTTGTGGAATTGAAGTCTGTGGTGGGGATCCTATTTGAAAAGGAAGCTTCTGAGATCAGCTGAGACCAGGCTCATTTAGGACAATAAAGCTGTAGTTTGTTCCTCTTCTTGGATTTTAACACTAGAAGCCCTAAAGTGCGTCAATTGATGCAAATGCATCCTCGAAGTTGTATACCAGCGCCACTGCTAGAACCATATCAGTCATGTTCCATGACTTTGTTAGCAAGGTCAAGATGTTCAGATATGTGCATCGAAAATTAATGACAGATGCACCACCTAGCGGGAAAATGAATTTATACCTAGAAGCCCCAAAGTACATCAATTGACACACTCAATTGTCTTGGATGCGTCAATTGATTTACTTTGTGGCTTCTAGGTATAAATTCATGTTTCCACTAGGTGGCGCATCTCATTCACTGCTTACAGTTTTACTCTGACATTACAAACAATAAACACAAGATGATGTCATGTAATGATGTCACATACTGCACGTATTTAACAAATAAGTAACTTCACATTAATTCACATCTGCATTTCATGCTAAATGCAGTCATCGTGATAATGCATCAATTGACACACTTTGGGGTTTCTAGGTAAAATTCCTTTTGGGGCTTCTAGTGTTAATATCTGAGTTTGTCCTCATTATATGTTTTCGGGTTTTATAGTCTATCTAGGTATTTTGTTGGTCATCTTCTGGTGTCATCGGGCCTTCCAACCAATCTGTATACTGTGTTAGCCCTCTTTAGGTGTGTTGGAGACCTGCCAAGCTCTCTTACTACAACATTGGCTCTCTACTGGAAACAATATGAACACTGGAAACAAACATAAGCATTGGCAAGTTAGATGCAAGACAGTGATAAGGCAAGCAAAGAAAGAATTTGAGAAGAAGCTTGCTGTAGAAGCAAAAACATGTAATAATGACTTTTTCAAGTACATTTGTAGCAAAAAACTTGTGAGAGAGTCAGTTGGACCATTAGATGATAGTGGAGTAAAAGGGGCACTAAGAGGGAACAAGGCCATAACGGAGAGACTGAATGAATTCTTTGTTTCAGTCTCTACTGAGGAAGATGTAGGGATGTTACACATAACTGAAATGGTATTTAAAGGTGATGCTGCAGAAGAATTGAAAGAAATATCAATACGTCGGGAAGATGTATTACAACTATTTGATAAACTAAATAGTAACAAAATCACCTGGACTAGATGGTATACATCCAAAGGTGTTGAAAGAACTGAAATATGAGATTGCAGACCTGCTATTAATAATCTGTGAACTATCATTAAAATCATCAGTAATACCTGATGATTGGAGGATTTAAATTTTTTTTAAAAAGGGTTCCAGGGGTGATCCTGGAAACTAACTGACATCAGTACTGGGAAAAATGGTAGAAACCATTATAAAGAACAAAATTACTGAACTATAGATAGTCGTGGCTTAATAGGAGACAGCCAACATGGTTTTAGCCAAGGAAGGTCTTGTCTACTAATCTGTTATGTTTTTTTGAAGGTGTGAATGAACAGGTAGACAAAGGTAAGCCAGTTGACATAGTGTATCTGGATTTTCAGAAAGCCTTTGACAGGGTCCCTCATGAGAGACTCTTGGCAAAATTAAAAAGTCATGAAATAGGAGGTAATGTACTACTGTGGATCAGGAACTAGTTAAAAGATAGAAAGCAAAGGGTAGGGCTAAATGACCAAATTTCCCAGTGGAGAAAGATAAATAGCGGAGTACCCAGGGATTTGTGCTGGGTCTGTTGCTTTTTAATATATTCATAAATGATCTAGAAATGGGAATAATGAGTGTGGTAATTAAATCTGCAGTTGATGCAAAATTATTCAAAGTTGTTAAAACCCATGAGGATTGTGAAAAATTGCAAGAGGATCTTGATAAACTGGAAGACTGGGCATCCAAATGGCAGATGAAATTTAATGTGGCATAAGTGCAAAGTTATGCACCTAGGAAAGAACAACTCAAACTATGGTTAGACGATGCAAGGTTCCACATTAGGAACCACCACTCAGGGAAAAGATTTAGGCGTCATCATGGATAACATGTTGAAACCCTCCACCCAGTGAGCAGGGGCAGCCAAGAGAGCAAATAAAATGCTAGGTATAATAAGAAAAGGAATGAAGAATAAAACAAAGAATATTATAATGCCTCTGCATTGTTCCATGGTGCAATCGCACCTTGAATATTGTGTACAGTTCTGGTCACCGTATCTTAAAAAGGATATAGCATTATTAGAAAAGGTGCACGGAAGAGCCACCAAAATGGTAAAGGGGATGGAAGGATACCCCTATGAAGAGATGCTAAAAAGGTTAGGGCTCTTCAACCTGGAAAAGAGACAGCTAAGGGGAGATATGTTAGAGGTCTATAAATTAATGAATGGAGTGGAACGGGTACATTAATTGTTTATGCCATCAAAATATAGAAAGACTAGGGGACATGCAATGAAGCTACAGGGTAACCTATTTAAGACTAATAAGAAAATTTTTTTTTTCATTCAACATGTAACCAAAATCTGGAATTCATTACTGGAGGATGTAGTAAAAGCTGTTAGTGTAGCCAGGATTAAAAAAGGTTTGGACAAGTTCATAAGAACATAAGAACATAAAATATGCCATACTGGGTCAGACCAAGGTCCATCAAGCCCAGTATCCTGTTTCCAAAAGTGGCCAATCTAGGTAATACGTACCTAGCAGTTTCCCCAAAAGACACAGGTTCCGCAATGCTTGTTCTGGGTCCAGCATTGATATCCTGGGTCCCTTCTTAATAATGGTTTATGGACCTTTCCTCCAGGAACTTGTCCAAACCTTTTTTAAACCCAGCTACACTAACAGCCTTTACTACATCCTTGGGTAACAAATTCCAGAGTTTGATTACACGTTGAGTGAAAAAAATATTTTCTATTATTAGTTTTAAATAGTTTACCCTGTAGCTACATTGCATGTCCCCTAGTCTTTCTATATTCTGATAATGTAAACAATCGATCTACGTTTACCTGTTCCACTCCGTTCATTAATTTATAGACTTCTATCATATCTTCCCTCAGCCGTCTCTTTTCCAGGTTAAAGAGCCCTAATCTTTTTAGCCTTTCTTCACAGGAGTATCCTTCCATCTCCTTTACATTTTGGTGGCTCTTCTCTGAACCTTTTCTAAAAACTCTATATCCTTTTTAAGATACGGCAACCAGAATTGCACACAATATTCAATCTGTGGTCTCACCATGGAACGATATAGAGGCATTATAATATTTTTTGTTTTATTTTCCATTCTGGCGAGGCCGCGGGGCAGGGTCCCCGGCGGCCGAAGGTAACCAGGCGCTCGGCCCGGTACTGGGACCCTGCCCATGGTTTACGGAGGGGCGGGTGCAGGCAGGCATTATTATTTAAATTCATTGGCTCGCCCCTGTGAAAGAAGGGGTGCGAGCCAATGAGGAGGGATTAAAAAGGGGGGTTTTTAAGGAGGGCGCGCGGTGGCGACGGTCTCTTGGCGAGACCAGCAGCGGTGGTGAGGGATCCGTCTTGCCCCGTCCTTGCCTTTATCATTGCTGGCGGTTGGAGCGGTGTCTGTCGACGGCTGCGTTTGGTCGTTTTGGGTTTCTGCTGTTCCTGAAGGCGGAGTCAGCTTCCTGGTAGGGGAGCGAGTGTCGGGCTTTGTGGGGCCGGGGATTAATTACAAAAATTAATAATAATAAAGGAAGAAAGGTACGGGGGATAGCGGGCGAACGGGAGGTGTGTGAGCGTGTACTCCGTCCAGGAAATTTCCTGCGGGGGCTACTTTAACTGTCCTCTTCATTTGCGGCGAGGGGGGCCTTTGAAGGAGCATGCCGCCGCGGAGAGGAAGGCAGGCCAGCAGTGGGGCACGTGGTAGGGGAGAGCACGCGGCCGAAGGAAGGAGAAGAGGGCGGCCTGGGCCTGCGCTGTCGGGGGGGCGGGAGGATGGGGCCATTAGGGGAGCGTCTAGAGGGGGGCTTGGACAGAAAGGGGCTATGGGGGCCAGGAGCAGGGGAGCGACTAGTGCTAAAGGGGCTAGAGTTCAGTGGTGCAAGGCAGAAGCCTCAGCAGTAAGGCACAGAGGGGGGTCTATTAACAGGGGAGGCAGGTTAGAGGGAGAATTGGGTCTGGGGAATTTGGTGGAAGAAACTGGGACACAAGGACAAGGAAGGGGTAGGGCGGAGGATGGAGCAGTTGGGGTGGAGGCGGTTGGTGGGGGGGATGGGAGTGGGGGTTTGCAAGGGTGTGCAGGGTTGGGGGCAGCAGAGGTAGAGGGCGGCAGTTGGGGTGGACAAGGGATGGTGGGGTGGGGTGGGGGGGGGCCAGTTTTTTCAGGTTGGGTTGCACCCTGGCTTGGGGCGCATAATTATGGGCAGGGCCCCTTTGGACAAAGGGGGGTTGCCGGGAGCATGGGAACTCCAGTGGGGTATGCGCCATGGGAGCATTGGCAGGGGGGGGGGCAAGGATCTTTCAGGGCAGAGTGGTTGGCTGCTTGGCAGCCGTGTGGCTCCCCTGTCGTCCCCTCTCCCCCCTCTTCTTCTTTTTTGTTTTCACAGGTATCCACAGTGCAGAGATCCAGTGGGCAGCGCGCGGCAATGGAAGAGGTCTCTGGGGCTTTCTCAGGAGAACCCCAGAGGCGTGAGGCCAGCCCAGCGAGCGTCGCGGGAGCACAGTCATCTGGCTCGGGGAGGCGAGACCACGAGGGGCTGTAGCAGGATACGCAGGCGGGCGTCGGAGGTGCTGTGGGTGAGTTGTCCGTGGGCATTGAGGGAGAGGGTGGGGTGGGTCAGTTAGAAGGGCAAGACGTGAGAGGGCGCAAAGCTAAGCGTAAGACGGCATCAGCGCAGTTCGGAGTCTTCTTCGTCGTCCACTGCGTCCACATCGTCATCCTCGATAGCGCCTTCCCGTTCAGGGCAGGGAGTTGATCCGGTGCCAGGGGGGCCCTCCGGCGGAAAGGGTGTTCCTACGTTGGCGGCATTCACGGAGTTATGGGAAGGGGTTCCTCGGCATCTGCGGCGTAAGATATGGAAGAGGCGGTACATTGATATATTCAGATTGCTTGAGGGCAGGAGGCGTTCAGGAGAGAGTGGGAAAAAGCAGAAGGAAGATGAAAAGGCTGGTCGGGTCAAGAAAGTGTCCCGGAATATTATCAATTGGGTTAGATCTTTTTTAAGGTTAGCGAGCGTGTGGGGTCGGCAGGCTCCGGAGGATTATGGAATGCTTTTGGCATACGCAGACTCTATTTTGGAAGCTGCACAGACGCATGGCGGTTTTGCGTGGCTGAATTATGATGAAAAATTTCGGGACAAGATGGAGGAGAGTAAAGGGTTGTCCTGGGGTACACAGGATATCAATCTGTGGTTAACCCAGATGTTGGGGGGGTGGCGTGTTGGGGGGGTGGCGTGGCGGGAGCGGGGCGGCCATTTCATGCGAATGGTGGTTCATTACAACAGACAGCAGGTGGAGGGGTTCCAGGGGACATCTGTTGGCGTTTCAACAGATCCTCATGCCCCTTCCCCGACTGCAAGTTCAGGCACTCATGTTCGGCCTGCGGGGGTGGGCATTCCGCACTTAAATGTTTCAAAAAGGGCGGTGTGCCCCCGCCTGCTTCGGCCAACAAGTAATTTTGATTTTACGGGGTTGTCTCCCACTCCAATTTCCCGGGAAGTGATTAGTGAATGGTTGTGCGTTTATCCGCGGAGGCGGGAGAAGGAAGTGTTGGTGCGGGGGTTTTCGGAAGGGTTCATTATTCCAGTGCGAGGTACTATAGCTGGTAGGTCTGTGCGCAACTCGCCCTCGGTGAGGCGCTTGGCATCGGTGGTTCGAGAGAAATTAGCGGGCGAGTTGCGTTTGGGCAGAATAGCAGGGCCTTTTGCGGAACCGCCATTGGAGAATCTGGTGGTCTCGCCATTGGGGGTAATCCCGAAGAAGGAGACGGGGAAGTTTCATTTGATACATAACCTCTCCTTTCCGTTGTGAGAATCGGTGAATGATCATGTTCCGAAGGAGCTGTGCGCGGTACGTTATGCGTCTTTTGACGAGGCGGTGGGTCTGGTAAAATGTTGTGGCCCTGGGGCTCAGTTGGCGAAGGTAGACATCGAATTGGCTTTTTGTTTGCTGCCCGTCCATCCGTCTTCGTTTTATTTGTTGGGTTTTTCTTTTGATAAGGAATTTTATGTGGACAAGTGCATGCCTATGGGCTGTTCAGTGTCGTGTGCCTACTTCGAGATGTTTAGTACCTTTTTGCATTGGAATTTAGTAAGGCGGGTGGGTTGTGCGAATGTAGTGCACTATCTTGATGATTTTCTGTTTGTGGGGGCGGCGCGGTCGGGGGAGTGTCAACAGTTGATGGACGGTTTTCTATGCATGGCTAGGGCGTGTGGGCTCCCGTTGGCAGCGGACAAGACGGAGGGCCCGGCCACATGTATTACATTCTGGGGGGTTGAAATCAACTCGGTCAAAATGGTGGCGCGCCTCCCGATGGATAAGGTGTTGAAATTACGGGTCCTAGTGGCTAATGGGTTAGCGTCCGTTAAGTTATCTTTGAAGGAACTGCAAATATTGATTGGCTCTTTGAATTTCGCGTGCAGAGTCATTCCGATGGGTCGGGTCTTTATGCGTCGTTTGGTGGCGGCCACGGCGGGGGTTCGCAAGCCGCATCATCATATTCGAATGTCCAAGGTCATGAAGGCCGATTTGAGGGTTTGGGATGTTTTTCTGGAGGAATTTAACGGGGTGTCTGTTTTGATGGAGGCGGAAGTGTCCAGTGTGGATTTGCAGCTGTATACGGACGCGGCAGGCAGTGGTGGTTTGGGGATTTATTTTGGAGGGGACTGGTGTTCGGCCCAGTGGCCCCAAGCGTGGCACACAAATGGTCAGACTAACAACATCACGTTCTTGGAGCTGTTTCCATGGTTGGTCGTCTTGCACTTGTGGCCAGAACGGTTGAGGAACCGCAGAGTGATATGGTGGTGTGACAATGAGGCTGTGGTTGCGGTAGTCAATCGGTATATGCCACGCTGTGCGCTGGTAGCGGGTTTAATGCGGGACATAGTTTTTGCTTGTTTGCGTTTAAATGTCGCGGTGAAAGCTGTCACCGACTCCCCAGGCCCCTGTGGTGGAAGGCTGGAGATGTGCAGTGGGGTCCTCTTATTTCAAGCAGGGACTTTATAATGTCCCCTGGGTTTGTATATCCCAATAGCCAGTCAATAAGAAAGTAGTTGTGCGCGAGTGACTAAGCTTTCAGAGGTTTTATTTCCCGTCCCGGGAGAATTCTTGCATCAATGTTACAAAAAGGAAATAAACCATATTTTCTGGTAACACAAAAGGATCAGTAAGGATAACAAAAATGCTTCTCTTCAGCTTAAACAAACAAAACAGGAAAACAGTTTTCTTACTTTTCAGAAGAACTGTGCTGTTGAAATCAGTGCCACCTGCACAGATTTCAATGGGAACGGCACTTCAGCAAAAAGAGGTTATAGCGTCTGAAAGAACTAGTGTACAGTCCATTCTAGAGCAATTATCGGTATCAGTACAACATTCATAATCCATATCTTCAGGACTTTCTTCTGTGCAAACTTGCTCAGGGCTGTAACTTCTCTGGCAATCATTTAACTCTCTTTCTTCATAGCTGAAGCTGCTCTCATTTCTATCAGTGAGGAAAGGCTGGTTATCATAGAGTCTGGCTTCTGCCCTCACAGGATCTTTCCCTCTCAGATCTCTAGACAGAAATTCCAGTGCCCCTCTATTCCATTCACCAGGGTGCTTCCCAGCCCAGCGTCGGTTTGTTTGCTTAGAGGTGTGACTGCTAAGCCTGTTATCTATCTCTCTCTCCCTCGGTTTGCTATAAGCAATTCTCGTCAGCTCACAGCCAGGCTTTTCCTTATTGTAGCCCTGGTTTAAAACACTGACCTGAGAGAATTCTTCTGAGGCAAACTCTCCGGTATGGCTCCTGGGATCTCTCTCTATCCCTTCCTCTGCCTTGGTTTCTGGCAATGGCTTTTCTGCTAGTTGCAGTCTTTCTGTATCCTACAGTTCTGTCAACTGCTTCTGGGCTGGTGTAGTAACTTCCTTCTTTCCTCGTGCCTTTAGCTGAGCTTCCTGTTGTGCTCCTCGTGTATCTGTTGGTTCTCTCCTTCCTCCTCCCTGTGCTCAAAGCTGGCCCTATTTTAACTGCGTCATAGCTTGAGACTTCCATTGGGCTAACTTCCTGCAGCTGTTTCTGCCTTACTAATGAGCCCTTACGTAATGCTCTCTCTGGGTGTTTTGCTGCAGCATGAGCCTGTGTTTTCCTTTGTTGCTCATGGCAACCCCTAGCCATGTGCTTCTCAGTGTGCCTTTTAAAACTCCCCCGAGCATTTTCCTGCATTTCCTCTGGTCTATTCTGCCCTGGACCATGACAAAGCACAGCACATTCCGGGTTGCACTAATAGAATTGCTGATGCTCTCTCTCGTTTCAAGTGGGAGCTGTTCCGGACGCTGGCACCAGAGGCGAGTGAGGAGGGCATGGAGGTTCCAGACCATTTATGGAAGATTGGCCAGCAGAGATGGTACGACTGTTGAAGAGTTTGATATTGCCAGCGACTTGGGCGGCATACAAGAAAGGATTTGACGCGGTGTTGGAGTTCCTTGAGTCGCAAGGCTGGCGGCCCGGAGCTGCGGTTGACGGTTTACTAGGACAGTATATAGTCGAGGCGAAAGGCACGGGTGTTTCCCGGGCATCAGTGCGGAGGCGGTTGGTGGGCTTTACCTTCTTTGCCAGAGCTGCTGGCTGGGGGCTCGGGAGGCCTGGGTTTTTGGTCCAGAAGCTATTGCGAGGCTGGGATAGAGCTAGTCCGTCTCCCGGGGATGCACGGTTGCCAGTGACACATGACCTTCTGGTGCGGCTTTGTGCGGCACTGCCGAGTGTGGCGTCTTCGCGCTACGAGGCTGTTCTTTTTAAAGCATTGTTTTGCTTGGCCTTTTTTGGGGCTTTTCGTGTCGGTGAGCTGGTGGCCAGCTCTGGCAGGGCACTGCGGCCTGAGGGATTATTGTTTACTCATGTGCAGGTTTGGGGGGGGGCAGCTGCGGGTCAGGCTAGCCAGATCAAAGACTGATCAGTTGGGCAAGGGATTGTGGGTGGTACTTCGTGAGGTGGTATACCAGCCGACTTGCCCTGTGGAGGCAGTGCGAGCTTATTTATCAGTGCGTCCAGGTGGCAGGTCCCTTGTTTTTCCTGCATGAGAATTCATGTTGTATGACCCGTTTTCAGGTAGCGGCGGTGCTGCGGATGGCCATACGGCATTTGGGCATGGATCCGACGCGCTTTGCTCCGCATTCCTTCCGTATCGGAGCGGCGACAAGTGCAGCTGCGGCTGGGCTGTCAGAGGTGGCAATTCAGAGCATTGGCAAGTGGCATTCGCAGGCCTTCAAAGGTTATGTGCGTTTATGATGGGAGCTGGTGGTCATGTAAATAACCTGTGCTTTCTTTTTCAAATGCTGTGCGGTGCCCGCAATTATGCTGGATGATCGGGCATTCATTTGTGCATTGGGCGGGACTGCAGGCAGCTGAACGACCATTGGGTCCTAATTTGGGACTCGACCCGGCGTTGGTGTCTCTACTATGGCTTGGTGAGCGTGGTCTGCGTTGGCCACAGCTGTTACCTTTGCTTCGGCACCATAGCCGGGTGAGAGCGGAGCCCACTGTGATCCTGCTACATGTGGGAGGGAATGATCTAAATGGATGGACTTGTAAACAGATCATCCGAACAGCGAAGAGGGATTTGGTGGATGTGATTCGACTGTTCCCACAGGTTATTTTAATGTGGTCAGACATCATTCCAAGGCCTGTTTGCCGGCTGCAATGGCGCTGGTCCAGGGGGTTGGCAAAAGTCAATCGACAGATTGGGCGGTGGGTATGTCAGCAAGGGGGGTATCAGATTATGCACCCCTGGGTTGATGTTGATTGTGCTGGGCTCTATCGCCAGGACGGTGTGCATTTATCACCGGTAGGATTGGACCTACTGTTGAATGACTGGCAGGAGGCCTTGGAATGCGTGGTTCAGTGGGAGTCTCGATGGTTGCAGCTTAGGGGGGGGCGGCGTAGAGGCGTAAACGTGCTCTACGCTGGGTGGCGGGATCCCGGAGGTTTCCGGGGTCCGAAGCCTTAAGCTGGAATTGGGGCGGGGGCGGTCGCCCCCAACCCGGATGACCCCTGGCCGGTCTTTGCTAGTAATATGGCGAGGCTGGGGAAAGGGGGGGGTTGGCTTTGCCGCTGGCTCGGCCGCGGCGGGAGTGGAATGAGGTCACCTTGCTAGTGGTATGGCGGGTGAGGGCTCATTCCGCTCGTGGGTTATTATATATAAAAAGTTGGATGTTGAAAAACAATGTTTGGAATGTTATATTTGTTGATAAAGCTGCGACCATTTGAGCCAAAAATGTTGTTTCTGGACTGGTTATTGGAAGTGAAAGGGAGAAGGGGGTGGAGATTATGGGGAGGGGGAGGGGAACAGGGTACCACCGGGTCTGACCTGCCATGGTTATGGCGAGGCCGTGGGGCAGGGTCCCTGGCGGCCGAAGGTAACCAGGCGCTCGGCCCGGTACTGTGACCCTGCCCACGGTTTACGGAGGGGTGGATGCAGGCAGGCATTATTATTTAAATTCACTGGCTCGCCCCTGTGAAAGAAGGGGGTGCGAGCCAATGAGGAGGGATTGAAAAGGGGGGTTTTTTAAGGAGGGCGCGCGCCGGCGACGGTCTCTCGGCGAGACCAGCAGCGGTGGTGAGGGATCCGTCTTCCCTCCCGCCCGCCCTTCCTTTGGGTTGGCATGGTGTAAGTTTGTCGCAGCTGGTGGGGGTGGCGGGTTCCCGGAGGTTTCCAGGGTCCGGAGCCTTAAGCTGGAATTGGGGCGGGGCGGTCGCCCCCATCCCGGATGACCCCTGGCCGGTCTTTGCTAGTAATATGGCGAGGCCGGGGAAAGGGGGGGGTTGGCTTTGCCGCTGGCTCGGCCGCGGCGGGAGTGGAATGAGGTCACCTTGCTAGTGGTATGGCGGGTGAGGGCTCATTCCGCTCGTGGGTTATTATATATAAAAAGTTGGATGTTGATAAACAATGTTTGGAATGTTATATTTGTTAATAAAGCTGCGACCATTCGAGCCAAAAATGTTGTTTCTGGACTGGTTATTGGAAGTGAAAGGGAGAAGGGGGTGGAGATTATGGGGAGGGGGAGGGGAACAGGGTACCACCGGGTCCGACCTGCCATGGTTACTTTCCCTGGGGATCGAGCCATCGCCAGCAGGAGGGGCCTGCAGCCCAATGAGGCCCAATCGGGGCAGGGCACAAGGCCTTTAAAGGCAGCACGCCGTCGGGAGCCGACCCTCTGAGCCCCGCTACCAGCAGAAGCTCTCCCCTTCCCTGGGGATCGAGCCATCGCCAGCAGGAGGGGCCTGCAGCCCAACGAGGCCCAATCGGGGCAGGGCACAAGGCCTTTAAAGGCAGCACGCCGTCGGGAGCCGACCCTCTGAGCCCCGCTACCAGCAGCAGCTCTCCCCTTCCCTGGGGATCGAGCCATCGCCAGCAGGAGGGGCCTGCAGCCCAACGAGGCCCAATCGGGGCAGGGCACAAGGCCTTTAAAGGCAGCACGCCGTCGGGAGCCGACCCTCTGAGCCCCGCTACCAGCAGCAGCTCGCCCCTTCCCTGGGGATCGAGCCATCGCCAGCAGGAGGGGTCTGCAGCCCAACGAGGCCCAATCGGGGCAGGGCACAAGGCCTTTAAAGGCAGCACGCTGTCGGGAGCCGACCCTCTGAGCCCCGCTACCAGCAGCAGCTCTCCCCTTCCCTGGGGATCGAGCAATCGCCAGCAGGAGGGGCCTGCAGCCCAACGAGGCCCAATCGGGGCAGGGCACAAGGCCTTTAAAGGCAGCACGCCGTCGGGAGCCGACCCTCTGAGCCCCGCTACCAGCAGCAGCTCTCCCCTTCCCTGGGGATCGAGCCATCGCCAGCAGGAGGGGCCTACAGCCCTACGAGGCCCAATCGAGGCCGGGCACAAGGCCTTTAAAGGCAGCACGCCGTCGGGAGCCGACCCTCTGAGCCCCGCTACCAGCAGCAGCTCTCCCCTTCCCTGGGGATCGAGCCATCGCCAGCAGGAGGGGCCTGCAGCCCAACGAGGCCCAATCGGGGCAGGGCACAAGGCCTTTAAAGGCAGCACGCCGTCGGGCGTGCCTGCGCCTGAGGGCCTCGCCAGAGGGCCCTTTGGCATGGCCCTTAGGCGGGGACCGAGAGAAGGGGCACCAGAAGACCATCGCAGAACCCTTGCCATCATCAGCAGCTCTCCCCAGTCGGGGATAGAGCCTCCGGCAGCAGGGTAACAGCGCCAGCAACACCGCCCAATCGGGGCTGCCTGCATGGACTTTTTAAGGTTCTTTTTGGAGTGGTCGTATGTTGAGGCCTGGTGGAGGCATATAAGGAATGTAATCTGCTTATCAGGTACCATTTATCTGTTACAGAAAACACTGTTAAGTGTAAATTGGACCTATACTCCTCATATGTAAGATTATGCGTTAATAATGTAATCTCTGTTATGACATACCACACTATAGATAGACCTATGCTCTAAGACAGCTAGTTAAAATGCGTAATGAAAATGTTTCAACACCTCACCACTGGAAACCTCCTCAGCAATGCTGAAGTTAGTTTAAATTTGCTGCAGTCAATGTCAGCCCAAGAAGTGCTGTTAACCTCCATGTAGAATAAACTACCATATCTAAGTTAGCTCAATCACATAGCTGCCTAGCTATATCATACCTCTAAGTCTCCCCTAACAGCTCTCCACAGCTCACACTCATACGCACTCACACACCGATACCTCCATGATGGCTATACTCATTCCATTGACTATTCTATTTCTCATTTCTGGACTCCCCAGTCAGGCACTCAATACATGTGCTACACATATTCCGATCCTCAGCAGTAATAGTAGGGAGATGGTCAGAAAATCACTACCAAACTACTCATAACATCCCCAAGACACTTTACCAACACCTATATACATACCTTTACAAAATATAAAAAAACCCCACCCGGACAAGCATCAGCAACAACAGTCATTGAAATGTGCGCTTATAAATACAAGATCTACACGCCAAAAATGGCCAGCAATCACCGACCTTATAACATTCCATAACCTGGACATGTTAATTATCACTGAGACTTGGCTATCAAACTGTGACAATGCGATCATCAATCAAATGACCCCAACAGGATTTTCGCCATATACTTGCCACAGAGCTAAACAAAAAGGAGGCGGGGTCCTCATCCTTGCAAAAACAGAACTCAAATTTAAACTAGTTGATGCATCCACCTCAGAACACCTTGACATTGTTACAATATCAAACAACCACTGCACAATCAATGCACTATACAGAGCCTCAACATCTTCATCTGATGACCTACCAACAATCATCAATCTTGCATGCAGCTCAAACAACTCACGATCTTCCAACTGGCTAATGGGAGATTTCAACCTCCCCTCACTGCCTGAAGCTCAAGCAAGAACCTTCCTTGAAGCACTATGTGACCTGGACTACAAGCAGCTAGTGAACTCCCCAACACATACGAAAGGCGGTATCCTCGACCTTATTTTTGCTCCTCAGTCTATAGTCAACACCTCTCTTCCGCTGTTGACCTCCATATCCCCAGTACCTTGGTCCGATCATAATCTCCTAAAATTCCAAATACCTAGCACCTGCTTACCCAATAACAAGGACAGGACTAACATCCAAGATTCCAGAACACCAACTACACAATTCTGCACTCTCAACAAAGAGGATGCACTTGACAGGCTACTTCCACAACTAGATGTATCAATCCTTGACCCTGACGAACTCGTAATGAATTGGAACAATAGTATCAGTGCCATAGCCTGTATCCCGTCCACCAACAAACTACCTAAAAAACGCAAGCATGCACCTTGGTACTCGACTGACCTTCGAACTTCCCTCTTACAACTACGTAAACTAGAAAGACGATGGCGCAAAAAAACAGACTACCATAGCCCATCAAAACTACAATGCATATCTTGCATTACACAGAGAGAAAATAAGTGAAAAAAGGAAACAATATCACTCAATGATTCTTAAACGATCAATGAACAAAACACACGACCTATTTAATATTGTAAAATCATTAACAGGGGACCCATCACCAGCAAGCCCTCACATGCCCCAACCCCAGGATTACTCGGACTATCTACAATCCAAAATGATCCAATCCAACATGACTTCATCTAACTACAACACGTCCAATCCACTCAGTACACCAAAACCTACACCACTACTTAAATTCGCTGCAGTATCTGCTAAAGAAATTGAAGACACCATCACATCCATCAATCTCACCACGGCTCCTAATGACCCTGTCCAGCGAGCTGGATAAAGGAACTTCGACATGAACTAAGGCAGTCATTAAGCAATATAACCAACCAATCATTATCAAGGGGTGTCTTCCCACAAAGCTTAAAACATACGTCAATCAGACCCCTGCTAAAGAATAGTCAACTTGATACATCCAAAGTTGAATCATACAGACCTATATCAAGCATTCCACTGCTTGCTAAAATCATTGAGAAAATAGTACAGAGACAGATCCATCAGCACATCGATGACGAGGCACCCCTCGATCCAGCCCAACATGGATTCAGAGAATCGCATGGGGTAGATACCATCTTAACTACCCTATTCGATAAACTAATCACAGGAACCGACAACATACACCAAGGTTTCATCCTTATATTTCTTGACATTGCTGCTGCATTTGATGCTGTGAATCATAAGATACTACTACAATGCCTTCAAGAAAAAGGATTACAGGGCACCACACTTCAATGGTGTGAATCATACCTAACTAACAGATGGCAGCAAGTAAAAGCAGGTAACGCGTCCTCTGAACCATTCTTACAGAAGCAAGGAGTGCCACAGGGATCCTCCCTGTCTGCCCTATTATTTAACATTTATATGCAGCCTATCTGCTCCTTGATTCGCTCATTAAATGTAGAATGCCTCCTGTATGCTGACGACATACTACTATACATTCCATTTACCATCGAACAACCCGACTTCTCCCCTATCATCAGATGCTTTGATACAGTTGCTGAATGGCTTCTCACTCAAAACCTGAGGATTAATCATAGCAAGACTGATGTCCTCTTTGTTCACAAGGAATAAGAAGTTCACCCCACCACCCAACCTACAAGTTAAAAACGCTGAACTTAAGACAAGAGACTCCATTCGATACCTAGGCATCACCCTAGATCAGCGATTGGATATGACAACCCACATAAAGATTGTTACCAGAGCAATATATCACAAAATACGAACCCTACGCCACCTCCGCCCACTACTGAACTTTTCAGAATATCAAACCATATTTCAAGCCCTAGTGATCCCACACCTAGACTTCGCGAACACCATTCTCCATGGTCTTCCACAAGCAACCCTCAGCCCGCTTCGACTGGCTATGAACTCAGCTGCTAGGGTGCTTACAGGTACATCAAGATAGGAACATATAACTCCAGTAATGAAAAATCTACACTGGCTACCACTACAAGCCCGAATTCAATACAAAGTACTGGTCATGTCCTTCAAGGCACTGAAGAACCATTCTCCCACACCAATCAGTAAACTGCTTAACAACACACCCAACATCAGAACCAGAAGATCTACACTATCAAACATGCTAATGGTACCTAAGCTCACCACAAGATGTACGAAGGCAACTACCAAAAGAGCTTTTTAAATTTATGCTCCGACAGCCTGGAATGACCTTCCCGCTGGTATTCGATCCATATCCAGCCTCATCTCCTTCAGAAAGGCAATAAAAACACCATCTCTTTCTAATTCAATATTCTGAAACAAATCCCGAAGAACATAAATCATTCACACTCACCTCACACCTTAACTGCCTTAACACCCAATATGAGAATGGTTAGGTGCTCCCCCCCTTTAGTTCTATCCATTCTACCACTGACCTATATAGGATTACCGTAGTCCTCAATTACTAGAATATTTAACTCTATGTAAATACTTTGTAGATATCATGTGAATAGTTCCCCCTGTTATCCCATTTTTTGAGTATTCCTTGTTCTATGTAAGCACATTGTGATATTGATGCATTGTTGCACTGTTCAGTTTTAATGTAAACCGCACTGATTTCAATAGCGCGGTATATAAAAAAATAAAAATAAAATAAATAAATAAATAAATAAGTGCCGTCGAGTCGGAGTCGACTCATGGCGACCCTCTGGATAGCTATCCTAAATTGTGTTCCGTCTTCAGTCAGGTGGCTTATTGTTGACAGACTGGTACCCGTAGCTGCTGTTATTGTATCGATCCATCTCATTGCTGGCCTTCCTCTTCTGCGTTGACCTTCTATCTTGCCAAGCATGATGTCTTTCTTTAATGATCTCTCTCTCCGCATGATGTGTCCAAAGTATGAAAGTCGAAGTCTTGTCATCTGAGCTTCTAAAGAAAGCTTAGGTTTGATCTCCTCTGGTACAGACTGGTTTGTTCTTCGGGCAGTCCATGGTATACACAGTATTCGCCGCCAACACCATAATTCAAAGGCATCAATTTTCTTCCTGTCTATCTTTTTCACTGTCCAGCTTTCACATCCATATGATGTTATTGAAAATACCATGGCTTGAACAAGTCGAATCTTTGTATGGAGAGAGACATCTCTGCTCTTGAGAATCTTATCTAGGTCTTTCATAGCCATTCTGCCAAGAGCAATGCGTCGTCTGATTTCTTGACTGCTTGTTGCTTCTTTATTGATAGTTGATCCAAGTAGGTTAAAGTTATTCACAATTTCAATTCTTCTCCTTCGACGATGAACCTGTTGATTATGCCAGTTGTCATGATCTTTGTCTTCTTTACATTAATTTGCAGGCCCATATTGAGACTATGTTCTTTGATTGTGAGAAGCAAATGTTACATATCATCTTCACTTTCCGCCAGTAATGTGGTATCATCAGCATAGCGAAGGTTGTTGATGAGTCTTCCACCAATCTTCACACCTCTGTTGTCTTCATACAATCCTGCTTCTCTGATAATTTGTTCTGCATATAAATTAAACAGGTAGGGGGAAAGTATGCAGCCTTGTCTTACACCTTTGCTTATTTTAAACCATTCTGTTTCTCCTTGTTCTGTTCAAACTGTTGCTTCTTGATCAATGTACAGATTGTGCAAGAGAACGATCAGGTGTTCTGGTATACCCATGCTTCTTAATGTGGCCCAGAGTTTCTCATGGTTTACACAGTCAAAAGCTTTGCTATAGTCGATAAAGCACAAATAGATATCCTTTTGGTATTCTTTAGTCTTTTCAAGGATCCATCTCACATCCGCAATGATGTCTCTCATTCCTCGCCCTTTTCTGAACCCTGCTTGCACTTCAGGTAGTTCTTGTTCCAGGTATGGTTGTAGTATCTTTTGAATAATCTTCAGTAGAATCTTGCTGGCATGTGGGATCAGAGCGATTGTGCGATAATTTCCACAGTCAGTTGGATCACCTTTCTTTAGTATTGGTATAAACACAGATCTTTTCCAGTCAGTTGGCCATGATGTGTCTTCCATATTTCTTGGCAGAGCCTTGTAAGTATGGTAACAGCTGCATCAGATTGCTGTAATACTTCTATGGGAATGCAATCAATGCCTGGTGCTTTGTTCTTTGATAAGGCTTTCAATGCTGCTTCAACTTCTTCTTTCATCACCAATGGTTCCAGATCATAAGGTACAGGTTGAAACGGCTGTTGGTCCACTTGATCTTTATCATATAAAAACTCTGTATATTCCTTCCATCTTTTCTTGATCTTCTCAGCATCATTCAACATAGAACCTTGAGCATCTTGTAACATTCCAATTTGAGGCTGGAACTTTTTCTTTAACTCTCGTAGCTTTAGGAAAGCTGATCTTGTTCTTCCTATAATAGTTTCTGCTTCTATTTCCTTGCATGCATCATTGTAGTACTTTTCCTTGTCCTGTCTTGCTGCACGTTGGAAATCTCTATTGAGTTCTGTGATTGTCTTTCTTTCTCCTCTGGCTTTAGCTTCCCTGCGTTTCTGGGCAATTTTCAGAGTTTCTTCCGTCATCCATTTTGGCCGTTTTTTCTTTTTTACCTTTTGTAGAGACTTCTCGCTTTCTTCCAACACAACCTTCTCGATGTCATTCCATAACTCTTCTGGAACTCTATCATTTGTATCTAAAGCAGCAAATCGATTTTGCAGGCAGTCTTTAAATTCCAGTGGTATATTCTCAAGGTCATATTTTGCTGCATTCATGAGTGGTTTGCTCTTTTTCAGCTTTAGCTTGAGTTTGCATACTAGTAGTTGATGATCTGTACCACAGTAAGCTCCAGGTTTTGTCTTTGTTGGTGTTATAGAGCTTTTCCATCGTTGACTTCCACAGATGTAGTCAATTTGATTTTTATAAAATCCATTGGGTGAAGTCCATGTGTACAGTCGCCGCTTGTGTTGCTGGAAGAAGGTGTTCGAGATGAATAGATCGTTGGTCTTGCAGAATTCTATCAGTCTTTCTCCAGCTTTATTTCTGTTGCCAAGTCCATATTTTCCAACTACTTTGTCTTCTTCTTTGTTGCCAACCTTTGCGTTCCAATCACCCATGACTATCAGGATATCCTGTTTGCATGTTCTGTCAATTTCAGCTTGTACTTGTTCATAGAACTCTTCAATTTCATTCTCTTCTGCAGCTGTTGTTGGGGCATATACTTGAATTATAGTTGTGTGATAGGCATTCCTCATAGACGAATAGAGATTAAGCGTTCGCTGACTGCATTGTATTTCATTACAGTTCTTGCAAGTTTCTTCTTTATTATAAATGCAACACCACCATTTCTTCTTTGTCTTTCATTTCCAGCATAGTAGACCATGTGATCATCTGATGCAAAGTGCCCGATGCTAGTCCATTTCAGTTCGCTGACACCCAACTGATCAAGTAGTACACATTCCATTTCATTCTTGACCACCTCCAACTTCCCTTGGTTCATGCTTCGTATGTTCCATGTTCCAATGTGTAAGACATCTTTACAGCTTCTGACTCTCATTTCATGTGCAGCTACATCAGCAGTCAGATGTCCCGAGGGCTTTGATCCAACCACATCATAAATGCTGGCTTTACTATGAAAAGTCTTCAGCTCTTCCCCAGTAGCTAGTTGAGTGCCTTCCGACCTGTGGGTCTCATCTTCCAGCACCATAGCACAATTTGTTTTGTTGTAACTATCCATTGGGTTTTCATGGCAAGATACAGAAGTAGATTGCTGGGCCTTTCTTCCGCGCAGTTTAAGTTTGGTGTTGTTGCCGTTGTCACAGAAATGTGATCCTCCGCCGTTAACACAATCCCATTCTGCTGCTGCCCAGATGGGTGGTTTGTCTTGGTCTGGCATCTCAGCTGAGATCTGTCCATCTTGGGAGACCCTGCCAGTAGTTAAACTATCGATAGTTTAGCTCTCAGCACGACAAGCTGCAAACCAAGTGAGGGTTCCTTATGATACCTAGCATTCTATTTGCTCTCTTGGCTGCCGCTGCACACTAGGCTGAGGGTTTTAAAATGTTATCCACAATGACGCCTAAATCTTTTTCCTGGGTGGTGGTTCCTAATGTGGAACCTTGCATTGTGTAACCATAGTTTGGGTTGTTCTTCCCTAGGTGCATAACTTTGCACTTGTCCACTTTAAATTTCATCTGCCATTTTGATGCCCAGTCTTCTAATTTATCAAGATCCTCTTGCAATTTTCCCCAATTTTCTTGGGTTTTAACAACTTTAAATAGTTTTGTGTCATCTGCAAATTTGATAACCTCACTCGTTATTCCACTTTCCAGGTCATTTATGAATATGTCAAAAAGCAGCGGACCCAGCACAGATCCCTGGGGTACACCACTATTCACCTTTCTCCACTGGGAAAATTGGCCATTTAGCCCAATCCTCTACTTTCTATCTTTTAACCAGTTCTTGATCTACAGTAGTACACTGCCTCCTATCCCATGACTCTTTAGTTTTGCCAAAAGTCTCTGATGAGGGACCTTGTCAAAGGCTTTCTGAAAGTCCAGATACACTATATCAACCGACTCACCTTTGTCCACCTCTTTATTCACAGTGTTCAAAAAAAAACAAACAGATTAGTAAGACAAGATCTTCCTTGTCTAAAGCCATGTTGCTGTCTCCCATTAGGCCATGACTATCTACATGCTGAGTAATTTTATTCTTTATGATTGTTTCTACCATTTTTCCCAGTACTGACGTGGGGCTCACCGGTCTGTAGTTTCCCGGATCACCCCTGGAGCCCTTTTTAAAAATTGGTGTTACATTGGCAATCCTCCATTCTTCAGGTATTAGAGATGATTTTAATGATAGTTCACAGATTACTAATAGCAGGGTCTGCACATCTCATATATTCAGTTCTTTCAACACCCTTGGATATATAACATCCGGCCCCAGCTGATTGGCTACTCTTCAGTTTATCTAATAGTTGTAATAATCCTTCTCAATGTATCAATATTTCCTTCAATTCTTTCTTCCGCACTCTTTAAATACACACTTCAGTCCACTGGGTAACCAACGCCTTATCATCTTCCTCAGTAACGACCGAAGCAAAGATATTAATTCAGTCGCCTCCCTGCTGATCTTCCCTTTGTCGCGCTACATTAGTGGCGCCCTTTAACTCCTCTATCATCTAATGGGACCAACTGACTGTCTCTCACAAGGTTTTTTGCTACGAACTTGTACTTGAAAAAATCTTTATTTCCAGTTTTTTTTGCTTTCGGCACAGAAGAGCTTCTTCTCCAAATTCTCCTTTTGACTGCTTTATCAATGCCCTTGCCTTTGACTCCCAGTGCTTGTGCTTGTTTCGCAGGTTTCGTCGTTTGGCGCTTTTTTTCGCTATTTCCTGAAACATGCTTTTTTTGGCTAAATTTAAGCAGAAAGCCTCGCTGTACCTCACCTTTAAACTCATGCTGGCCGTTTTATGGACTTCCTTCTCCCACTTTTCTTAAAGTGTGGAATACAGCTGGTCTGGGCTGCCAAGATAGTATTTTCAACAAACACCCAAGATGATGTAAGTCTTTAACCTTTGCAACTGCTCCTTTTAGTTTTTCTTAACTATTTTCCTCATTTTATCATAGTCTCCATTTCGAAAGTTAAAAGGTAGTACTGTGGATTTCCGTACTATCCCTCCTCCACTAATTAAATCAAAGGCGATCATGCTATGATCACTATTGCCAAGTGGCCCAACACCCTTATCTCTTGCACTAGATCTGGTGTTCCACTAAGGACTATGTCTAATATGACTTCCCCTCTGGTCAGTTCATGAACCAGCTGCTCCAAGAAGCAGTCATTTATGTCATCTAGGAACTTTATCTCCCTAGCATGTCCTGTCGCGACACTGACCCAGTCGATACCGGGGTAATTGAAATCACCCATTATTATTACTGCGCTGTAACTTTTGTTAGCTTCCTTGATTTATTTGATCATTTCATAATCCATTTTTTCATTCTGGACAGTCTGTCGATAGTATGACCACACTGCCATCGCCTTCCCATTTTTACATGGAATTTCAATCCATAGAGATTCTACATCAAATTTTGTTTACTGCAAAACTTTAATCCTTTCTGACTCAATGCACTCTCTAACATAGAGCGCAACATCTCGCCACCAATTGGTTCAGCATCTATCATTATGATATAGTTTGTACCCAGGTATGACACAGTGTCCCACTGGTTGTCCTCCTTCCACCATGTCTCTGATATTCCAATTCATATCTAACCTCTCATTTTAGTGCTATATATTCTAACTCTCCCATCTTATTTTTTAGACTTCTAGCATTTGCATACAAGCATTTTAGAGACTGTATTTTATTTCCTATTAATTTGGCTATTGGTAGACATGGGTAATTTTGGATCTTTAAGCTTCTGTCTGCTCCATACTCGAGGGCATTTGGGCTACTTTACTCTTTTTTGGAACCTCTCTGCTTTTGGTAGTATCCTTCAAGGATACATTCTTCCGAACCATCCGCTCTTGGGCGACTGTCGGCTTTCCCCTATTATCTAGTTTAAAAGCTGCTCTATCTCCTTTTTAAAGTTTAATGCTAGCAGTCTGGTTCCATCCCGGTTCCTGGAGGAAAGGTCCATATCCATTATTAAAGGGGACCCGGGAAATCCATTGCTTGCCCTAATACAAGCATTATGGAACCTGTATCTTTTGGGGATACTACTATGTACTTGTGACCTAGATTGACCACTGTTGGAAACAGGATACTGGGTTTGATGGACCTTGGTCTGACACAGTATAACATATCTTATGTTCTGGTATTCTCTGGCCTTCCAATCAATTTTGCTTCTTCTTTATCCTATACCTGCTGCCTTGGAGGCCTCCATGATAGCACATCATCTGTTTTCTATCTAAATCCCAGAGGATCTTATCAAAGCAGTCCATCAATGCATCTTGTTGCCCCGACCCATTGTGTGTGTGTGTGGGGCGGGGGGGGGGGGGGTCTCTTCACTGTTCTCAGTCCAAGGAGTCAAAGAGTTTGATTTGAATGCATACAGCTTGGCTGTCCTCATTCCATCCCACTTCTTGGGGCTTTTTATTCTGTTTTGACACTGTGTTGGTCCTCTTCCAATATTCTAGTGCCTTTCAACTTACTATATGTTGCTGCTGTTGTTCCTCTTCTATTGTTCTGTGCTCTTCCAGCCAATGCTGTTGCCACTTTAACTCATTCAAAGCAGTTTTTCAATGTATATTATTCCCCCATCCTAGAAGGTTCTTCATCACAGATTCCCATAATGAAAAAGAAGTTCCCAGTTTCAGGAATACAACTTGGAGCCATATAGCTCAGCTTTTCTCACCTACCTCCCAATTATCCTATACAGCTGTTTGAGGGCCTTGTAGTCTTTCTGTCTGCTATGGTCATCCTCTTAAGGTATGTTGGGAACTTTCAGCCAATTTTTGTGTTGTGTTGACCCTTTTAGGCTGGAAGGTGCCAAAATATCTTACAGTATCTTGTTGCTGCATTAATGGGCTTCAGGTGTGTTGGGGCCTTCCAGCCTTTCTTGTTGCTGTATTGGCTTGCTTTGGGTGTGTTTGGACCTTCTAGCCTATCTTGCTGCTATGCTGACCCTTTTCAGGTGTGCTGAGACCTTTCAGCTTATCATCATGCTGTTTTGGCCCTTTTAAGGTATTCTCTGGCCTTCTATCCAATCCAGAAGATTGCAGTTGCCCTCTCCAAGTATGGTGGGGCCTTCCAACCAATCTGTGTTTCTTCTTGGCCCTTTTTCAGTGTTCTAAAGCCTTCCAGTCAATGCTACTGCTGCTTTAATTTATACCCATAGCCTTGGGTCATCCAGCTGTTGTTGCTGCTTCATTCCTCTCCTGTTTCCTTGGAGTCTTCTTGACAGTGTTGGTGTGTTTTATCTTCTCATAAGAGCATAAGAACATAACATATGCCATACTGGGTCAGACCAAGGTCCATCAAGCCCAGTATTCTGTTTCCAACAGTGGCCAATCTAGGTCATATGTACCTAGCAGTTTCCCCAAGAGACACAAGTTCCACAATGCTTGTTCTGGGTCAAGCATTGATATCTTCGGTCACTTCTTAATAATGGTTTATGAACCTCTCCTCCAGGAACTTGTCCAAACCTTTTTTAAACCCAGCTACACTGGGGGGCGGAGCCTGATGCCGAGCGGAGTAGACGCCTAGTGCGGTGGCTCTTAGGAGATCTTGCAAGAATCCTGTTTCATAAGTACCCTCTATCAGCAAAAACTGCCGGAATCGCACCACGGTACCTTCCTGATGGCGGGACCAAAACCGCAACGCTTGGACTACTCGGGGACATCGAATAGGCAGTGCAAAACGGACTAAAACGGAGCCCATCTCCCCACAAAAAATGGCGCCCGCACGAGAGGGCCTGATGTTCACCTCAAGCTTCTCACTGAAATACGAGGAGTCAAGGAATTAGTCAAGGCTAATGGGGCCACGTTAACCTCAGTGCAAGAAGAGTTGGCCGGTCTCAATGCTAAAATCTGAGTCCTATTCTGTGCGTCAGGACAAAGTGGAGGCAACTCTCTCTACACACGGGCCCGCATAGAAACAATATCTAAGCTGGAAAGACAGCTCAAAGGCGTTGCAACGTGAGGTGGAAGATGGCAACAATCGAGCACTGCCGTCAATAATGTGCGACTGGTGGGCCTGCCGGAGGGTGCAGAAGGGAAAGATATGCGGGCTTTCTTTATAAGCTCATTCCTGAGATCTTGCATTGTACCTTTGATAAGGACTTTGAAATTGATCGTGCACACCGCATCCCTGCTTACACCACGCTACACAACTCCAGACCGAGGCCTGTTATCTTTCGTACTCTGCGCTACCAACAGGCTGCACAGATTTTGGAGCTGGCGCGAACAAGAGCTCCGACAGAGTTCGAGGGGCGCAAACTTTCTTTTTACCCGGACCTCGCCAAACACACTGTCAACAGACGCAAGAGACTCTTAGAGTTTCGACCCCGACTTCAGCAGATTCAGGCGCGCTTTGGCCTCTTGTATCCCGCGCGGATGCGCGTTACTTACCACAACCACACTCGCACCTTTGAGGAACCAGACGCACTGCTACAATTCCTGAAGAAGAGGAAGCTGCCAGATGCGCTGAGATGTCGAACACGACCGGCCAAAACTCGCACAGCTGTACCGCACCTCACAGCGCTATAGACTTGTTACCTTCAGAATAGTGCTACGCACCCAATGGCGCTCTCCGTTGGTTGGAGGAATCTTTCCAGCGCCACCAGATGTGGCGTCGCGTGAGGACTGGACTGGGGGGGGATGTTCCCTCTGTTATGGTTTTCCATTTCTCTCACGCTAATATATTCACTGATATTTAACTAATTGTATGATATTTCTTGCATGTTGTTACACTCTGCCTAATTAGGTCCGTACACATCTCCAATTGCGATTACCCCCCGGGTGGTCCCTGTCGGTAGCGATATGGCCCTGTCTGTTCTCTCAGGTCTCCTGAGCCAGCTCAGCCGGCCTGCGCTCACCGACATTTTTTCAGGGTTTCGCCTCTCCTCCAGGGATTGTACTGTTCGCTCGCTATGGTTGTTTGTGGGAAATGTTGCTAATACTTCTTTATCACAGCTTTGCCAAGACTAGGTTTTGTGATAAATGGCTGATCTCCCAGGTTACCATAAACCTTATGGCCCAGGCCCTTAGGGGCTTTTTCCGATATAAACCCCAATGGCTCCTTGTAAAGTTGTTTCCCTCAATGTGCAGGGTCTAAACAGCCCGATAAAGAGGCGTAAAATTCTAGATTATGCACGTCGAGAAGGGGCTGACATACTGATGCTACAAGAGACGCACTTAAATTTACATGAGTCTTTGAAACTCGGTCAGCGTCCTTATAAAGTCATAGCACATTCCCCTGCTGTTCGGAAACATAACGGGGTGGCCATTCTGGCCAGAAACTCTCTTAGGCTAACTGTACTAAGTAGTAGTGCTGATGGGGAGGGTCGCTGGGCCAAAGTGCTATTTAAGCTAGGTGAGCTCGAAGTGCTTCCTCATGTGTATATACGCTCCCACCGCGGATAACACAGCCTTTTTTACCGCGGTTGCGAAAGTGCTTCATGCAGATAGCGGGAAGCTGATTATCGTCGGGGGGGATTTCAATCAAGCACTCGATCCTCTGATTGACCGGCAACCTCCCCGAACGGTTAAAAGACCCAGGGACAACTTGTTCTTTCCTCCATGACCCAGGGTTAGCTCTAATAGATATTTGGCGCTTACAGCACCCGGAAGATCTGGAATTTACCTTTTTCTCTGCACCGCACGCGTCACAATCCCGAATAGATTATTTTTTAATTTCCAAGGCCTTGGTCCCTAATATAGGTCTTACCAGCATCCATTCAATCCACATCTCAGACCATGCCCCCATCTCAATGATTTTACAAGATGATTCCTTACACAACCCGACCCCCGCTTGGACCTTAGATCGATCTCTCCTTGACATCCCTGAATTTCAGATTGTGGTAAATGAGGCCATTTCTGACTATTTTCGGTTCAACTCCGCCCATGCCACATCTGTATGGGCCTGGTGGGAGGGCTTCAAGGCCACGCTTAGAGCGGTTATTACTGGATTTGATATACGATTGAAAAAGCAAAGGAAACACCGGTTACAAGATCTGGAGCTGCAGATCAAGGCGGGGGAAAGAGTCCTCACGCGGCGCACGGACCCGTGTATCTTAATCCGTCTTCGGCGCTTGCGATTCCAATATAATACCCTTATGTCTACCGCGGCTTCTCAGTACGTTCGGAGGCAACAGGGTAACTACTATCGCGAGGGGAATAAAGCGGGAAAAAACAGCTTAGCAACCATTTTGAAGGGGTAAGCGGGAGATCAAGCGTGTCAGTGCCATCAAAACTCCATCGGGCTCGGATTTATTGGTCAAGGATGAGCAGATTGCCGAGACCTTTCGGGACTATTACTCTCAGTTGTACAGTTTCAGAATGCGCATTTTCACCAGATGGCTTCGCACAGCTGGTCCCGCTACTTTACAAGCATCTGTGTTCTTTCTGATGATCATCGTGCGGAGCTTGATGCTCCCCTTACAGTCGAGGAGATTAAGCGGGCGATAATATCAATGGCCCCGGGGAAGGCGGCGGGAACCAGATGGGCTACCAGTGGAATTCTTTAAAAGTTTTGCCAAGGCCCTTGCTCCTCATCTGGAGGCAGTATTATCGATTGTTATCTGCGTCAGGGCACCCAATCGGCACTTGTGCGGCGGCTAAACTTAGTGGTTTTTGAGAAACCAGGTAGGGATCCTCAATTAGTATCCAATTATCGCCCCATTCTCGCTGCTTAATGCTGATTATAAGATATATGCAACTGTATTGTCAACCCGGCTTTCCTGGGATCATCCCGACTTTAATACACCCTGACCAGTGCGGTTTCACCGAAGGCCGCTCGACTGCTGATAATGCGCGTCTTTTGTGCCATATTTTATTGGGAGCCGACGTGATGGAGGAACCACTGGTCGGTCTCTCCTTGGACGCAGAAAAAGCCTTTGACCGCTTGGAGTGGCCTTTTCTCTTTGCGACTTTACGTTGGTTTGGCTTCGGAGAGGTCTTTCTTCGGGCTCTAGAGCCTCTTATATACGGATCCCACCGCACGGATTTGTGTCAACGGTGTGGCCTCGCACATCTCTTGCTCTCCGGCGCGGCACTCGACAGGGCTGCCCACTATCCCCCATGCTCTTCACCCTGGCGATGGAGCCCTTAACTCTTCTTATATCGCCAAAATCCCAGATATCCATGGTGCTTTAGTCGCGGGGCAGGAGACCAAACTCTCCGCATATGCGGACGACCTCCTTCTCTTTTTATCGCCCGAGTTCTCTTCCCCTGACGCTGGAACAAATAGAGCACTACTCGCGATATTCAGGCTATAAAATTAATTGGTCCAAGTCCGTGATGTTTCCTTTGAACAAATGGACTCATAAGGAAGACCTAGGCACGCATCCTTTCATTTGGGAATCGGGAGCTGTGAAATATTTTAGGCGTCCGCTATTGTTACCCTTTTGAAGAAACGCTTAAACGTAATGCCGAAGAGATTCTATCCCTAACTCGAGAGCTGACCACGCGGTGGTCTCCCCTAACACTCTCTCTGGTGGGGCAGGGCTAGAAACTATCAAAATGATGATTGTCCCCAAGGTGAACTATTTTTTGGAGATGTTGCCTTGTTATCTCCCTGCTTCAATGTATCAACATCTTGAGAGGCTTCTCCTCCAATTTTTTGTGGCAGCATAAAACACCGAGGATTGCTAAGGACAAACTAAGACTTTCATCGTGAGAAGGGAGGTGTGAATTTCCCTAACTTTAAGGCTTATCATTCACGCCTTCCTGCTCAAGCAGGGGTCTCGCTGGCTAGATACTCCCCTTACTGGGAGGCCGGTCTGGGTTATCTTAGAGGAAAAATTGCTAACCCCAGTCCCACTGAGGTGCGCCCCAGGGATGTGCTTTCCCACTGCATTTTCCCTTCCCATTGTAATTCTAGATAACACTTAAGGCTTTTCAGCTATTCATTAAAAACGCACGATCCCGAGGGCCACTCTCGCTCCCACTTGCCTATCTGGTACAACCCTCTATTTCAAATTCATAACAAGTCTTTTGCCTGGAAAACATGGTACTCCCGTGGAATCTGGACCGTGAGCCAGCTATGCACTTCCAACATGTGGAAAACGTATGGGGAAGCTTAGCCAGGAATTTGATCTTCCCCCATCCTGTTATTTTCAATGGCTTCAAACTCCGGCATTGTCTCGTTGGAGCGTGCATGGTCCCTGGACAGGATTATGGATTAGAAGGTGCTACCGTGTTCCTTCATAAAATTAGCCAAGGGAAGGGAATAGGTTAATTGCTTTATAAGGAACTGACTGAGTCCTCATCTCTGTTGATGGGAAAGGTCCAAAAGAGATGGGAACGGGAAGCAGGGAGGGAGCTCTCTGAACTTCAGTGGAAGAGATTCTGGGGCAAACAAGTCAGAGTGACTCGATCTGCTTCTTTGACCCAGACCTTGTTTTTATTTTGCTCATAACTGTTTTTTATACTCCTGTTAAACTTGCCCGATGGATACCTCTCTCAGCCCCCTTTGTTGGACGTGCGGAGCTGAGACTGGCACCTTAAGGCATATTGTCTACGACCTGTGTGGCGGTGCGTACCTTTTGGGACTCCGTGTGGGAGGCTGGTGGCAACTCATTCTACAGATCAGGGAGGCCCCTCTCTTGGCAGATTGTAGTTTTCCGATCTGCAGCAGATCTACCTTCACTGCATAAGAATGGTGCCTTTCTGCTGGATTTTTTGATCGGCATAGCGATATGCTTGGTCATCAGTCACTGGAAGGCAACCATGAATGCTACCTTTCCGGAATGGTGGAACCGAGTTAGCCTGTACAGTCGCTTCGAACAAGACTCACACAAATCTCTATTATTGTCTGGGAAACATTTTCTTAAATGGCAACTGTTAAATGACTTTATTGCATCCGCCAACTAATATAGTTATCCAAGTATTGGTATTGTTATGGCTCCACCCGGGAGCCTAGACAGCGATACCTGGAGGAGAGTGCAGGGGTGGGTGGGGGGAGGGTGAGGTTTCTCCCGGGATTTCTTTTCTTTCTGTAGTGTTTCGTTATTGTGTTAGTATTGCTGTGTCTATTTAGTTTTCTGTATGGTTTGATATGCTTGTTTTGTTGGAAAATGAAAATAAAGCTTTAAAAAAAAAAAAAAAACAAACCCAGCTACACTAACAGCCTTTACTACATCCTCCGGTAACAAATTCCAGAGTTTGATTACACGTTGAGTGAAAAAATATTTTCTTTTATTAGTCTTAAATAGTTTACCCTGTAGCTGCTTCATTGCATGTCCCCTAGTCTTTCTTTCTATATTCTGATAAGGTAAACAATCGATCTACGTTTACCCGTTCCACTCCATTCATTAATTTATAGACTTCTATCATATCTCCCCTCAGCCGTCTCTTTTCCAGGTTAAAGAGCCCTAACCTTTTTAGCCTTTCTTCATAGGAGTATCCTTCCATCCCCTTTACCATTTGGTGGCTCTTCTCTGCACCTTTTCTAAAATCACTATATCCTTTTTAATATACGGTGACCAGAATTGCACACAATATTCAAGGTGCGGTCTCACCATGGAACTATATAGAGGCATTATAATATCTTTTGTTTTATTTTCCATTCCTTTCCTTATCATACCTAGCATTCTATTTGCTCTCTTGGCCGCCGCTGCACACTGGGCCGAGGGTTTTAACATGGTATCCACAATGACGCCTAAATATTTTTCCTGGGTGGTGGTTCCTAATATGGAACCTTGCATCGTGTAACCATAGTTTGGGTTGTTCTTCCCTAGGTGCATAACCTTGCACTTGTCCACATTAAATTTCATCTGCCATTTTGATGCCCAGTCTTCCAATTTATCAAGATCCTCTTGCAATTTTTCACAATCCTCTTGGGTTTTAACAACTTTAAACCACTATTCATCTTTCTCCATTGGGAAAATTGGCCATTTAGCCCTACCCTCTGCTTTCTATCTTTTAACCAGTTCCTGATCCACAATAGTACACTGCCTCCTATCCCATGACTCTTTAGTTTTGCCAAAAGTCTCTGATGAGGGACCTTGTCTAAGGCTTTCTGAAAGTCCAGATACACAACATCAACCGACTCACCTTTGTCCACCTGTTTATTCACTCCTTCAAAAAAACATAACAGATTAGTAAGACAAGATCTTCCTTGTCTAAAGCCATGTTGGCTGTCTCCCATTAGGTTGTGACTATCTACATGCTGAGTAATTTTATTCTTTATGATGGTTTCTACCATTTTTCCCGGTACAGACGTCAGGCTCACTGGTCTGTAGTTTCCCGGATCACCCCTGGAACCCTTTTTAAAAATTGGTGTTACATTGGCGATCCTCCAATCTTCAGGTATTAGAGATGATTTTAATGATAGTTCACAGATTACTGATAGCAGGTCTGCAATCTCACATTTCAGTTCTTTCAACACCCTTGGATGTATACCATCCGGCCCAGGTGATTTGCTATTCTTCAGTTTATCTAATAGTTGTAAGAGATCTTCCTGATGTATCGATATTTCCTTCAATTCTTCTGCACCTTTAAATACCACTTCAGTCATGGGTAACATCCCTACATCTTCCTCAGTAAAGACCGAAGCAAAGAATTCATTCAGTCTCTCCGCTATCGCCTTGTCGCCTCTTAGTGCTCCTTTAACCCCTTTATCATCTAATGGACCAACTGACTCTCTCACAGGTTTTTTGCTACGAATGTACTTGAAAAGGTCTTTATTTCACGTTTTTGCTTCCGCAACAACTTCTTCTCAAATTCTCTCTTTGCCTGCCTTATCAATGCCTTGCATTTGACTTGCCAGTGCTTGTGCTGTTTCCAGGTTTCGTCTTTTGGCTCTTTTTTCCATGTCCTGAAAGTTGCTTTTTGGTCAACAACAGCCTCTCTGACCTCACCTTTAAACCATGCTGGCAGTTTTTTGGACTTCCTTCCACTTTTCTTAAAGCGTGGAATACAGCTGGTCTGGGCTTCCAAGATAGTATTTTTCAACAACACCCAAGCTTGATGTACGTCTTTAACTTTTGCAACTGCTCATTTTAGTTTTTTCTTAACTGTTTTCCTCATTTTATCATACTCTCCCTTTCGAAAGTTAAAAGGTAGTACTGTGGATTTCCATACTATCCCTCCTCCACTAATTAAATCAAAGGCGATCATGCTATGATCACTATTGCCAAGTGGCCTCTACACCCTTATCTCCTGCACTAGATCTGGAGTTCCACTAAGGACTAGGTCTAATATGGCTTCCCCTCTGGTCGGTTCATGAACCAGCTGCTCCAAGAAGCAGTCATTTATTTCATCTAGGAACTTTATCTCCCTAGCATGTCCTGACGTGACACTGACCCAGTCGATACCCGGGGTAATTGAAATCACCCATTATTATTACTGTGCTGTAACTTTTGTTAGCTTCCTTGATTTCTTTGAGCATTTCATCATCCATTTGGTCATTCTGGCCAGGTGCTCGATAGTACACCCCCACTGTCATCGCCTTCCCCCTTTTATATGGAATTTCAATCCATATTTTTTTATTTTTTTTTATTTAATACACACTTATATACCGCTACTTCCAGCGATCAGCAGCGGTTCGATTCATCTTTGGGGGATGTCAAATCAGGACAGGGAGGGGATAGTAAGTACATAGATCTGAGGGGAGGTCACTGCACACAGGGTTAGTGTCTTTGGGAATGGATTATACTTTTTACATTTATACATACATATTTACATATTTATACATAACGCGGTTTCAAAGCATATAATTATCTGTTTGTTTCGTTATGATTCCATCAAAAATGAGAGTCATAGCTGATTGTAGTAACATTTGAATAGGTGGGTTTTTAGCTCTTTCCTGAATACTGTAATGTCCTTGATTAAACGCAGTTCAAAAGGGAGTTGATTCCAGATAGTTGGCGCAGAAAATGAGAAAGCTCTGCAACATGTACTTGTTTTCACAGTTCTGATGTTGTTGGGGACCTGCAGGGTGCCCGAGTTGGTGGTTCTTCTGTCCCTATTTGCAGGTTGCGTGCTGATAAGTGAGGACAGGAATGAGGGGCTAAGTTATTGATAAGTTTGAACGTGGTTACTAACATCTTGTATTGTATCCTAGCTGCAATTGGAAGCCAATGTAGCTCGATTAAAATGGGGGTGATGTGTTCAGAAATGCTTGTTCCCATTATGATCCTGGCTGAAGGATATTTAGTGATTTTTTAGGCAGACCTTGTAAGATGGCATTACAGTAGTCTAGGTGTGGCATAATGAGTGCTTGAGCCACAGACCGGAAATCACAGGGTGCTATTATTTTCCTTAGAGGTTGTATCACCCTAGGTTTATGGAAGATGGCTTTGTTAGTTTTTACGTAGGTGTGTTTTCCATTTTTAGGTTGCAGTCGAGTGTGACTCCTAGATATTTGATTTCATCTTTCGTGTGTAACATATTGTTGCACAGGGTGATTGTAGAAGGAGGCTTGAAGTTTGGTTTACTGGATATATACATGACCTCTGTTTTCTTGTGGTTAATTGTCATGTTTGTTTTTCTGTAGCCATCTTAACATCTCGTCCAGCATGGTGTTCGAGCTGTGTATATTTCGGTGTGTCAGCGGCGTCCAATTGTGTGTTAGAGCATAATATCATCTGCATAGATGTGGTAGTTGATGTTATGCCTTTTAAAAATGTCACAGAGGGGTTGCATGTAAACGTTGAACAGTATGTCGAGAGAGCCGAACCCTGGGGTATGCCCTGTGTTTGAGAGAACGGTTCACAGCTTGTTCCCCATTGAATTGTACTTGAGGCCTTCTGTTCGATATGTAGGAGGAGAACCATTTGAGGGGGGTTCCACAATTCCTATGGATTCCAGTTTTGTTCAGGAGGATCCCATGATGTACAGTGTCAAAGGCGGCAGAGATGTCAATGAAAATGAGTATAAACATTTTCTTTCTGTCTTCTAGTCCTTTGAGGAGGTTGTTCATTAGCGCTATCAACAGTGTTTCAACTCCATGGTTTCTTCTGAACCCGTATTGTTGTTTGTCTAGGTTGTCACGGTCATCCAGGTGATCTTGAAGTTGTAGGAGCACTGCCTTTTCAATGATTTTTGCCAGGAACGAAATGCTGGAGATGGGGCGGTTTGAGGTCGGGTCTTCCTTGTTGAGGGAGTTGTTCTTTAGGATTGGCCTTATTATAGATTGCTTTAGTTGTTCAGGCATTATTCCTTGACTTAGTGACTGATTTACAATGTGGGCTATTTGCTGGTTGATCTCATTTTTTGCTGCTTTGATCCATGCAGTTGGGCAGGGGTCGAGTGGTGAGGTGGTGGTATTTATGGAGGTTAGAATGTTGGTGGTTTGTCGTTCATCAATGTTGTGGAACGTGCTCCATGTCGGTTCTTGGTCCACTTTTGTTCGTTGGTATGGTGTGTCTACATAGAGGGTGGGGGTGGTGGTAGTCAGTTTGCTTGCGTAGTGATTTGCCAGCGTTTGTGGATGGATGGGGCTATCTTGATGATCTGGTAGGACTGTTTTAGTTAGCGATTTTACTAGTGCAAAAAGTTCACGTGGTTTGTTGATGGCTTTGTTTAGAATGTTTGTATGGTGTATCCTTTTTGCTGTGTTTACTTCTTCTTTGTATCTTGAGAGGAGATTGAGGTACACATCTCTGAGTTCGATGGACTTGGTATGTCTCCACCTTCTTTCGTGTTTTTTGAGGTCTCTCTTCATTTTGGTCAGTGTTATGGTGTACCAAGGTTCTGATTGGTGTTTGGATGTGTTTGGTGTCTGGTTCCCTTTAGGGATCGCTATGGTCTGAATATCGGAATCCCAGCTGCTTGTTAATTCATCGAGGTCTGTTTTTCCCAGGTCTATGTGGGATTTGATGGTATTGATGAGACCTTCCATGTTTGGTTTGTTAAATCTTCTATAGATTCTACAGCAGATTTTGTTTCCTGCAAAACTTTAATCCTTTCTGAGTCAATGCCCTCTCGAACATAGAGCGCAACCCCTCCACCAATTTGATCAGCTCTATCATTACGATATAATTTGTACCCAGGTTTCACAGTGTCACACTGGTTGTCCTCCTTCCACCATGTCTCTGATATTCCAATCATATCTAAACTTTCATTTAGTGCTATATATTCTAACTCTCCCATCTTATTCTTTAGACTTCTAGCATTTGCATACAAGCATTTTAGAGAATGTATTTTATTCATGTTAATTTGGCTATTGTTAGATATGGGTAAATTGGGATCTTTAAGCTCTGTCTGCTCCATACTTGAGGGCATTTGGGCTACTTTACTCTTTTGTGGAACCTCTCTGCTTTTGGTAGTATCCTTCAAGGATACATTCTTCTGAACCATCCGCTCTTGGGCGACTGTTGGCTTTCCCCTAATATCTAGTTTAAAAGCTGCTCTATCTCCTTTTTAAAGGTTAACATAAGAACATAAGAACATAAGAAATGCCATACTGGGTCAGACCGAGGTCCATCAAGCCCAGTATCCTGTTTCCAACAGTGGCCAATCTAGGTCATACGTACCTAGCAGTTTCCCCAAAAGACACAGGTTCTGCAGGCTTGTACTAGGCCAAGCATTGATATCCTGGGTCCCTTTTTAATAGTGGTTTATGGACCTTTCCTCCAGGAACTTGTCCAAACCTTTTTTAAACCCAGCAGCCTGGTTCCATCCCGGTTAAGGTGAAGCCCATCCCTTCGTAAGAGCCCCTCCTTTCCCCAGAATGTTCCCCAGTTCCTAACAAATCCAATACCCTCTTCTCTGAACCATTGTCTCATCCACGCCTTGAGACTCCGGAGCTCTGCCTGCCTTTTGGGTCCTGCGCGTGGAACAGGAAGCATTTCGGAGAATGCTACCCTGGAAGTTCTGGATTTCAACTTCCTACCTAAAAGCCTAAATTTTGCCTCCAGAACCTCCCTACCACCTTTTCCTATGTCATTGGTACCGACATGTACCAAGACAGAAGACTCCTCGGTACCAAGACAGAAGACTCCTCCCCAGCACTATCTAAGACCTTATCTAGGTGGCGCGTGAGGTTCGCTACCTTCGCACCAGGCAGGCATGTTACCAGGCGATCCTCACGTCCACAGGCCACCCAGCTATCTACATGCCTAATGATTGAATCACCAACTATAACGGCTGTCCTAACCCTTCCCTCATGGGCACATGGCCCTGGAGAAACTTCCTCGGTGCGAGAGGGTTTTACATCACCTGGAGGACAGGTCCTAGTTACAGGATCACTTCCTGCTACACCAGGGTGATGCTCTCCTGTCACGTGACCTCTCTCCTCCATAGCAACAGGGGTGCTGCCAGACTGGAGGTGGGACTTCAGGACTATATCCCTGTAGGTCTCGTCTATGTAGCTCTCTGTCTGTCTTATGTTTTCCAAGTCTGCTACTTTAGCCTCTAGAGAACGGACTTGTTCCCTGAGAGAAAAGAGCTCCTTGCACCTAGTGCACACGTTAAGACCTCTCACCAACTGGGAGAAAATCATACATGTGACACTCAATGCAAAAGACTGGAAAGCCCCCATCCCGCTGCTGGACTGCTGTCTGCATCTTAGTTTTAAGTTTGTGTCTAGATCTTTAAGTTCTTACTTACTAGGTGTTGCTATGGTTATTTATAACAATATATTTGTTTATTTGAATTTGAATCTGTACCTAATACTTTTAATATACCTTGTTCACCTGAAGCTTAATTAATCTCAGGTCCTTAGTGTATGACTGATTTGGGTAATGAGCTTCACCTGAAAGCACCTCCTGTCTTTTAAGCTGTGTAAGTACCTATAAAGCTATGATTATCCCAGGGGAGGGTGGGTGTGGGGAGGGAGGGAAATAACACTTATTAAAAGAGGGCTGCGACACAGTACCCTGTCTTGTGCTGCTGAGGTAAGCTAAATTCTGATTTGATTTAAATTATAACTCTTAGCTGCTGCTAGGCTCTAACTTCTTATGAAATTTAAACTACAAGCTCTCTGCTGGGTACTAAATTTAACCAGAAAGCTCTCTTCTGTGTGTTAAATTTAAACTAAAAGTACTTTGCTGTTACTTGGCCCTGAGTGACTATTAAATTTAAACTACAAGCTCTCTGCTTGGTATGAAATGTAACCAGAAAGCTCTCCTCTGTGTTTTAAATTCAAACTTTAATTGCTGCTACTAGGCCCTAACTGATCCAACAAAAACAGTGGGTTCACAGATTAAGTAGCTTTAATACAAAGAATTCCTTTTAGAAAATTACCAGAAGTATATACTCACAGTTGCAGATTTCTCTCCAGAAGTAACAGTTCCCCTTTCTAGTCCTTCTCGGAGTTCCTTAGTGTATTACTGAAATGTTAATGCTACTTTGCCTCTCTTTCAATAGCTTGGGTTCTTTATTTTGCATGCTAGTTCTACTTTGCCCCTCACATGGCTGCTTGGAGTCTTCATGCCAGTATAGTACCCATGCCCCTCATTTGTTGCCATGGGTATTCGTACAAGTTGTGATGTCTTATGATTATATTGCCTCTGTTACAGATGCCTGTATACAAGTTTTAAGGAAGTGTCATTGAAAATAGATGGAAAACCTACTGTTATAAAAGAGAAGTGCTTACCCCATTGACCTTGATGGAAATTAATGAAACAAAGGCAACAAATTATTCAGCATCCAAAAATGAACAAAATGTTCATTTGATCCAAATATAAACTCAGACTACAGGCCTCTTCTCTGTTATCACTTTTATTATAACGATGGCTATAAATGCAGTTACATTTTACAAACAAAGTAATTAATGTTTTTTTCATTGTTCAGTAATCTTCACAGAAACCAGTATTATTCAAGTCTGCCTTATTTAACACACATCAACTAAATAGTTTCTCTAGCAAATATTTCTCAAATATTAACTTTTACAGAAGAATTAAGATTATTTGGGGCATGTTTACTAGGAATGTGCATTTATTTTAAAAATAGATGGGAAATGTTGACGATATAAAAATGGAAGGAAAAAAAACCTTGAAATTTGTCAATGCCCATTTTTTGTTAACAGTGTGCACTGTTGTTTAATAGTGCAGACCGTTGAGTATAGTGTGTTGTATGGGCAAATGGAGTGCATGATTGCGCAATAGTTTGTACTATTAAGCCATAGTGTGCCCTATTATAAAATACTGCATGCTATTTGTGCATGTGAATTGGGCAATGTTGGAAACAGGATAATGGCTCGATGGACCTTTTTGGTCTGACCCAGAATGGCATTTCTTATGTTATGTGCAAATGGGATGTCCAAGGGCAATCTAGGAAGTCGAAGCTAGAACATCTGAAAAAAAGCAAGTTCAGGCACGATTTAGGAAACGTGGACGTGCCTGCATGTGTATCAAACATCTATATAGACATCCCCAAGATAGCATTTCAGAGTGATCCGGGTTCAAATTCCAGTGTGGGCCTTTGATGTGCCTGCAGATGTCTCTGATGTTTCTGAGATCAAACGGGGACATGTAAGTACATTGCCTCTCCACAGACATGCCTCTGCCATACCCCTGTGCCTACTTGGATGTCCCTCCACTGGAGATGTCTCTGTAGCCATCCCGCAAATGACATTCACAGACATGTCTGTGATTTCAGCATCCATGTGTAGATCTTCAGACATCCAAATCATGACTAAACCTTTTAAAAATGGCCCTCTATATGCTTATAGCACACACTATTGCTCAGTAATGCACATTCCTACGCGATAGTGCACACTATTAATGATAGATGGGAAGTGACAAAATTCAAATGAAAACAACAAAGTGAAATGAAAAATTCTGCAAGCAACATGGGAGACTGAACAAAATGACAATTTTTGGCCCACACACCCCTAATGTTTACTAACATGTACTAACCATTAATGTGGGACTTTCTGCGCAGTAAGAGTGCCAAACTAACAGCGTGGGGTTCCATGCTAAAAATCCTATGCTAACTGGGTAACGTGATTGGATGGGGCCCGGACAGGTTAGCAGTGGAATGTGGGCATTGACAGGACGTTGTGGTTAGAATGGGAATTTTGGGCATGCACTATCCACACATGTTGCAGTTTGCATGAGTACACAATGCCACCTCAACAGTTGGTGGTAAGTGCACCTGAATGCCGGTTAGTACAGTGCCATACATTAGCAGCATGCTAACAGCAGGGGATAGATGCTCATGCCCCTTGAATTTAGCATGGAGACCCTCGCTAGTTTCATAGCTCAAGCATGCATGACCAACACACATTTTGGTAAACATGCCCTTTTTTCTCAATCCCACTACTTTGTGTCTTTCAGAATTCACTTTAGATGATGATAACCTACAGGTCCGTGAACGTTTCCTCCATATATTAGTGCACAAATGTGTATAATACAGGGGGAGGGGTATTGGATTATTTTTGGATGTACAATATGTTGTTTGTTGTTTTTTGGTCAGTATAGATAGATATCTTTTTATACCTACTATTATTTATTAATTTTTAAAATCTTCAATACTATTCCCTCTAATCCAAAGTAGACAATCAAGATAGATTACAATAATAGAAAATAGATAGATAGATATAGATTGGGGAAAAACTCTAGTCTGTCGTGTTTTTATGAATTCTGCAGAAATGTTATAGTTAGGCCACCAGGTAATGCTATTGGTTTGAGCAGGTGGGGTTAGGGGCCAATGATTCACCAGGTAATTCTATTAGTTCAGTTTAGGGGTGGAAGTAGGCTCCATTGAGCATATGAGTAATTTTGTTGGATCAGGGTGGATCGGAGGAGGACAGTGATTGGGGGGCAGGGTTGATTGGGGGGTCGTTTGGCTCCAACTGCATCTTCATGCCTGCTTGAAGCTGGCATAAAGACTGAGCTTTAAAAGAAAAGTAAAAAGCTGTAGTAAGTTTCGGCAGTTTTTTATATCAGACACAATTAACATGCCCGCTGCGATGTGCTTAAGTGCAATAGTTTTGCTGGTGATTTTCCTGTGCTAGTTTGCTTTCTGCATTTAAGAGCAAGATTAGCACAAAAAAAAATCAGTAGAAGTCTTTTCTTGGCCATGTGAAGAAAATTGAGGCATAAAGATTGGTGGAAGACTAGTGAATACCACATTACTGGCTGAAAGTGAAGATGATCTGAAGCATCTACTTATCAAGGTCTGGGAACACAGTCTTAAAATGTGCCTGCACCTTAATGTGAAGAAGAGAAAGATTCTAACAACTGGCATAATCCATAATTTCATCCTTGATGGAGGTCACATAGAAATATTAGACAACTTCAACTTGCTTGTATCCATAATCATTAAAGAAACAATAATCACTCAAGAAATCTGACAATGCATTGCTCTTGACAGAATGGCTATGAAAGAACTAGACACGATTTTCCAGTGCAGAGATGTATTTCTGCATACAGTGATTTGACTTGCCTAAACCGTGGTATTTTCAATAACATAATATGGATGTAAAAGTTGGACAGTGAAGAAGCAAGACAGGGAGAAAATCATTGCCTTAAAACTGGGATGTGCTTTCATTTTAGCGGCAATAGAATGAACAATAGAGAGTACTATTTAAAAAAAAAATATGAAGATGAAGAAAACGAAGAAAATGAAACCCGCTATGAAACAAAAAATTTTTTTTCCCCTGCACACCCCTATGAATTTTAGTGCTGGCAAAGGATGCTGAGTACACCACGGCCTCTCCAAAGAACAACAGTACTGGAAGAGATGAAACCGAAGTTTCCTTGGAAGTTCAGATGACAGGACTTTGACTTTCTTACCTTTGACACATCATGCAAAGAGAAATATCATTAGAAAAAGATATTATGCTTGGCAAAGTTGAAAGTCAACACAAAATAGGAGGACTGACTGCAATGGATCATTACAAATTATTTACTTATTTAACTCGTTTTATATACCATTTTATCTTAAGTCAAGGCAGTTTACATATAACGGGTAACATGAACTTAAAAGACTTAGGGCTTACAAAGAACTAATGTAGAATGCTACTAACTTGGATTAAAACAGGGCAGTGGTATAAACACAGCAAGGTCTTGTATGGCTACACAGTGTTTGGAGGACATTGTGCTAATCATTTTTGTGTCAGACCCAAAGTATTCAACAAGGAGAAATGTTATGCTTGGAATGGCTTCCCAATGGAAGTGGTGGGGCAAATACAGTGACAGAATTGAAAATGCCATGGGACAGAACAGTGGATCCCTTTTCAGCAACAGGATAACATAAAAATAAACTTAACTCTCTCTTATGTCCTAACAAATAGGGGTGACCTGCACGGAGTGGTGGGTACACCCCTAAACAAAGGCATGGGAGGGGTGACCTGCACAGCTTACTGAGCAGACTAGATGGATGATACTGGTCTTTCTCTGCAGTCATAGACTATGTTACTTTGTTTTGAGTCTTTTTTGTAGTTCCTGTACTGTTTTGACTGATCTAAAGGGTTCAGAAAGTGAGTTTCAGATTGATTAAAAGCTCTATTGTACTACTGTTGATTGCTTTTTGTCTTTAGTAGAGGAATAGAGAGAAGGTTCTGGTTGGAGGATCGTCTTGATCTAGTGTCAGGGGCTTTATTAGAGTTTTCAGGCTGGTGGCTGACTGATTTTGGAGAATCTTGAAAATGGTAATAATGGCTTTGTATTTTGTTCTTAGCGTTCTTACAGTGAAGGTTTTTTAATATGGGTGTAATGTGGTCAAATCTGGATGCATCGGTTATTTTTCTAGCAGCATTATTTCACTATTATAGCGCTACAAGACATACACAGTGCTGCACAGACACATGTAAAAGATGGTCCCTGCTCATCAGAGCTTACAGTCTAGTCAAGACAAACACAGTAGCTGAGACATAGGATACATCTAGGGGGAATGATAAGAAAACATGAGGGAGATCAGGTGAGTCAAGATCCAAAGCAGCAGCAAAGAGGTGAATTTTTAGTCTGGATATGAAAAGGGTCAGAGAAGGTGCCTAACGTACAGATTCAGGTAGATTGTTCCAGGCATAAGGAGCAGCAAGGTGAAAGGAGTGAAGTCTGGAGTTATTATTTATTTATTTATTTATTAACAATTCTTATATACCGCACTATTAGACATCAGCGCGGTTTACATTGAACAGAAAACATCCGACAGTTTACATATGTCTGGTCAGTTACATTTAACAGGAAGTATAACTTGGCGAAAATAGGGGAAACTAAATACAATGGAGGGTTATCTGATAACAATAGAAGAGAAGGGCACTGATAAAACTGATTTGCCAGAAGAGTGGAGTTCCCGAGGAGGTGTACAGGGAGAGTTAAGAGAGGAAAGGTAGCGAGGAACTACAGAGTGAATGCACTTATAGGTCAGCAGAAGTTTGAATTGAATGGGGAAACAGGGAGCCCATGAAGTGACATGAGAAGAGAGGTAATATGAGCATGATGAGGCTGGCAGAAGATTATCTATGCAATAGTGTGTTGAACAAATTGAAGAGGAGAGAGATGATTCAGAGGAAGACCCACAAGGATTACATTACAATAGTCTAAACAGGAGGTGACTAAGGAGTGGATACATGTCTTAGTAGTGTGTTCAGAAAGGAATGGAGGAATTTTGTTGATGTTGTAGTGAAAGAAACGGCAGGTTTTAGTTACCAGTTGGATGTGTGTGGAGGAGAGAGAGAGGCATCAAAGATGACCACAAGGTTATGAGTTGAGGAGAGAGGGAGGAGTAGAGAGCTATCCAACAGAGATTGAGAAAGGAGGAAGGGGAGAGGAGTGTTTAGGAGTAAAAATAAGAAGCTCATTTTGGCCATGTTCAATTTCAAGTGGCGGTGAGACACCCAAGCAGCAATGTCAGAAAGGCAGGCAGAGATCCTGGTCTGGATTGCTGGAGAGATTTCAGGTGCAGAGATGTAGATGTAGGGAATCATCAACATAAAGATGGTACTGAAAGCTATGGGAAGAAATGAGTGCACCAAGGGACTTGATATATATAGAGAAAAGGAGTGTATCCAAAACAGATCCTTGGGGTACACCAACTGAGAGTGGGATATCATTAGAGGAGGATCCACCAGAACAAACACTGAAAGAGCGATAGGAAATATAAGAAGAGAACCAAGGGAGGACAAGGTATCAAGGAGAAGGTTGTGGTCAACAGTGTCAAAAGCAGCAGAAAGGTCAAGAAAGATGAGGATTGAGTAAAGGCCCTTGGATTTTGCCAGGAACAAGTCACTAGAGACTTTGGCAAGAGCTGTTTTGGTAAAATATAAAGGATGAAAGCCAGATTGTAGAGGATCCAGAAGGGCTTGAGATGAGAGAAAGTCGAGGCAGCAGCGGTGAACCACACATTGAAGTAGTTTACAAAACTAAGGGGAGGAGGAAGATGGGTTGATAGTGAGGACAGCTAGGGTCTAGTAAGGGTTTCTTGAGGAGAGGAGTGACCACAGCATGCTTGAAGGCTGCAGGTAAAGTTGCAGTGGAGAGCGATAGGTTGAGAATATGAGGGATGGCAGGGACTACAGTGGAGGAGATGGAGCTTACGAGATGGGTAGGAATAGGATCAGAGGAGCGGGTAGTGAGTTTGGATAAGTAAAGGTGAGTGGTTTCCTCCTCAGAGATCATAGAGAAGGAAGAAAGAGTAGAAGAGGTAGAGTGGAAGGTTGGAAGTGAAGAGGGGAGGAGGGGAAGTAACCAACCTCGTGGGGAATTGGAGATTGATCTTGTGGATTTTGTTATGGAAGTAGTCAGCCAGGGTCTGGGCAGAAAGGGAGAGAGGGGTTGGAGGCAGAGGTACCTTAAGGAGAGAGCTGAGATTTGTAAAGAGATGGCGAGGGTCAGAGGCAAGCAGGGGCGGCCCAAGGGGGTTGTGGGGCCATGTGCGGAGATTAATTGTGGGGTCTCATTTGCATAAGGAGTCTCATTTACATAAATATTTGCATAATATTAACATGCACTTTTAGTAAACATGCCTCTTAATGAGTGTCTGGATAAAGAAAGACTTACAGATTTCTACATTACTATATTGCAGTGACAACCGCCAGGCCCATTAGGAAGTACTATAAACACTGACCATTTAGAACCCATAGCAAAATCCACCCTAGCGTAACAGCACGACCAGGACTCACAAAGCACTAAACCCTACCTATCAAAAGGCAACACTGCAGATATTAACCAATACATCTTAGAGAATACCAATACATCTCACTGGGGGAAAGAGAACAAGTGGGACTGTCAAACAGAAATTACATGAACAGAATACCTCAGCTCGGTTACACAGAACATAGACCATCACCACACAAAGAACAAGGGATCACAATTTAGAAATAGGAAGATAATAATTAAACTGGGAAACCCAAAAAACAAACATGAAATGTACAACACTGGAGAAATAAAACTATAAAGTAATTTCCTCTTTCACTAAACAAAAACGCAAAGATGTTAGCAATACACACTTCCCAGACCAGACATGTTCCAGTTAATAAATTCAAAAGAAAAAATTGTGTTTTTTAAATTTTATTATTTATAATTTTTAACACAACAAATATCAAGCAAACAAACTTTTCAGTAAAGGGGAATACTATCCAGTAATATACATCATGGCAAAAAGAAAACAAAGGAAATACAACACTGGTTTATCTGTAGTCCACATGCAAAAGAGGGAGTAGAGAAAAGGTGAGGAACCATAACCAAAGGCAATATATTAAAAAAAAAAATAGTAATTTGGAAAAGATGGCGATAGAGCAGGAGGTCAGACATAATAAACATCAAGGTAACTTCACCCCTCCAGAGTACTCTGTCAAACAACGTTACCATCATCCTTCTCGTGCATCGTGGAATCCTCCGCACAGAATGCTAGTTGGGGGAGTGGTCTAAACAAGAAGGCTGCTGGAGCGTTTGCTGAGTGAGATTATGTCGAAGCGTAAGGGCAAACTGAGGGTTTACTCGCCTGAACCTGTTGTCGGCCCTATGGATCGGTTCATTCAGCTACCAGAGGAGATGATCTAGGAGATTCGAGCAGGCGGTGGAGGGACGCAAGAGGAGGTGTCTTCTCCTGAATGCCTGGATTCCACGCTCTCTCCTGCTTCAAGGTCTCCACCTCAGTCCCCAGTGTCTTCCCCTCTACCATCGCCGGCTTTCCCCGCTGGTAAGTCGGAATGCGGCATCACAGCTGGGGTTGGGAGAGAAGAAGATGACATCGATGAGAGGAGTGTGAGCAAGGACGTCGGTGGAGGAAGCGAGGCGGAGAGTTCACCGCAGATGGGATTGCAGACTCCAGATCAGCAAGGTAATAATGCCTTGAAGAATGTGCCTGAGGTCTCTTCTTTTTCCTTTATACTACCTCACCCCAAGGTAATAACGCTGGACAAAATATGGGATGCCATTAACTTTGTGTTAGAGGCAGTAACCACTCAAGTTGCTGGGTCTTTGGCGAGGGTGTCTCAAATCAAGGAAAGAGTGCAGAGCTGCAGTAATGAAGTGGATCAACTTAAATTTCAGGTTGGAGAGTCACAACTAAAGTTGGGAACTATTTCGTAGACTACTATGACTACTATTTCTATGTTTTTATTGATATTTCTATGTTTCTATTGAAGAATGGTCTAGAATTTGGCAGCTGGGATTTAATGTTAAAAAATGTAAGGTCATGCATTTGGGCTGCAGCAATCCAAGGGAGCAATATAGTATAGGGGGTGAAGTACTTTTGTCCACTAAAGAAGAGCGGGACCTAGGCGTGGTTGTGTCTGATGATCTTAAAGTAGCTAAACAGGTAGAAAAGGTGACGGCAAAAGCTAGAAGGATGCTTGGGTGCATACGGAGAGGAATGGCTAGCAGAAAAAAGGAGGTGATAATGCCTCTGTATAAGTCTTTGGTGCAACCTCATTTGGAGTATAGTGTGCAATTCTGGAGACCGCACCTTCAAAAGGATGCGAACAGGATGGAATCGGTGCAGAGGGTGGCTACTAAAATGATTAGTGGTCTTCATTATAAAGCATATGAGGACAGACTGAAGGATCTTAATATGTACACCTTAGAGGAAAGGCGGGATAGAGGTGATATGATTGAGATGTTTAAATACCTCTGTGGCATAAATGTTCAGGGAGAGAGCCTCTTTCAATTGAAAGCAAGTTCTGCTACGAGGGGACATGGGATGAGGGTGAAGGGAGATAGATTCAGGAGTGATATGCGGAAATATTTCTTTACGGAAAGAGTAGTGGATCCGTGGAATAGTCTCCCAGTGGAGGTGGTAGAGATGAGAACAGTAACTGAATTCAAAAAAGCATGGGACAAACACAGAGGATCTCTAAAGGTAAAAGGGGACTGTTGTAGTTGTTATGGAAGGACAGACTAGATAGGCCATGTGGTCTTTTTCTGTCACCATATTTCTATGTTTCTATGTTTCTATGACTCTTATTAAGGATAAAACTATGTTGAGGGCGAAAATGGAAGGATTGGAGAATGTTGCTTGGGTTGCTAACTTGAAACTTTTGAACTTTCCCGTGATTCCGAGGAGTGTTCTGCTGGATCTCTTTAAAAAATACTTGGCTGATGTATTACTTGTGCCTCAAGATTTAATAAAAAGTATTTTTCTACCTTCTGTTTGGGCATTTTATTTTTCAGTTGCAATTGCTCCATTCACTTTCTTCTGGTTTCTTTGTATCTTCTGCGAGTTATCCATTTGTCCTTTCTTCTCTTTTAGATGTTTTCCATTCTCTCTATATATCTGCTTTAACATACTGATCATTTCCCTTTTGCTCTTTTCCCCATTTCTTTCCTTATTCCTTTATCATCCACTCAAATGTCACCCTTCCATTCTCAATCCCCTCTTACTCTCCCAATACCCGGCCCATAGTTTACTTTTCTTCCACACAAAATATATTTTCCTCTCTTCATTCTCCTTCCCCATCCCTTCTAGTCCTCCCCCCAAATCAGCTCCCTTATAGTTCTAGACCCACCCAGCATCTGCTCCCTTCTAGTCCCATTCTCCCATGCCCCCACATCAACCCATTTCCAGTACTATTCTAGCCCATCACCCATTTGCAGTCCAAGCTCGCCCCATTAGCCCATTTCTAGTCCTATTCCAGCTCCTCATCAGCCCATTTCCAGTCCTAGCCCCACATATGCTCTTTCCAAGTTCCATTCCAGCCCCCATCAGCCAATATCCACTCCAAGCTCCCCATTAGTCAATTTCCAATCCTTTCCCCCTCGTCAGCCCACTTCCAGTCCTATTCCAGCCCCCGTCAGCCCATTTCCAGTCCTATTCCAGCCCCCCATCAGCCAATTTCCACTCCAAACTCCCCATCAGCCAATTTCCAATCTTAGCCCCCTTATCAGCCCACTTCCAGTCCTATTCCAGCCCCCACTAGCCCATTTCCAGTCCTATTCCAGCTCTTCATCAGCCCATTTCCAGTGCTAACACTCCCATCACAGCCCATTTCCAGTCCAAGTCCCCCCCAACCATCACAGCCCATTTCCAGTCCTAGCCCCCCTAATCAGTCTATTTCCAATCCAAGTTCCCCCCCTCACCCACCATAGCCCATTTCCAGTCCAGGTTCCCCCTCATCACAGCCCACCCAGTCCTTGGCCTCCCCCTCCCCCCCCCCAGCAGCCCTGTGGCTTTCTGAGGGGCTTCAGAGGGAGCTGGGGAAGCCCACACGATGCCCCGGCTCCCTCTGTACAACCACCAGCGTGAAGTCCTTTTTCCTCACACTTGTGGCTGTTTTTGTGAAGTCGCAAATGCTGGAAAAGGTTAAAGGGCATGCCTTTAACCTTTCCCAGCAATCGTGGCTTCACAGAAACAGCCGCCAGCATGAAGGAAAAGGATGTTCATGCTGGCGGTTGTACAGAGGGAGCCGGGGCCTCGCGTGGGCTTCCCCGGCTCCCTCTGAAGCCGTCCGGTGTGCCATAATGGTGTTTGCACGGGGCCCCCTGAAGCACAGGGCCCTGTGCAAACAACATTATCACACAATGGATGGGCTGGCCCTGGAGGCAGGATAGTTAGTCAGATGGGCATAATAGTCTTGTTTGGAAAGTGTTATGGCTGACTGAAAAGAGAGCATCATGAATTTGAAGTGTAGAAAGTCCACAAGGGTGTGGGATTTGAGACAAGCCTGCTCAGATGAGCCGGCGCAGGAACAAAGATAGTGGGTAGTGGAAGACAGTCAGGGTTGAGGTACGGTACACCTCACAGGACGTGGCATGGGCAGAACCAGAGCATCCAAAGCAGAGGAGGGTGCAGCATTATAGGAAGCTACTGTCTCATCAACAGACTCAGAGGACATAGTGAAGGAAATAGGTGATGAGGCAGTGGAGGAGAGAGCCAATTGGTCAATAGAATAAAGATTTCTAAAGAGGTTGGCAGAGACAGGGTGAGGTTGAGGTGATGAGTGATAAGAGTGAAGCTTAGCAAGTGATGGTCCGATAAGGAAAGAAGTGAGGTACAGAAGTTTGAGGGTAAGCAATTAAGAGAAGAATACAAGCTTGAGGCCGTGGCCTTGCTGGTGAATAGGGGCAGTAGAACAAAGCTGGAGGTTGAATGATGAAGTAAGGGAGAGGAGCTTTAAAGCATAAGGGTCAGAGGAGTTATTAACATGAATGTTAAAATCTCCAAGAATAAGGGAGGGGGAGGAAGAATTCAGAAAGAAGGAAAACCATGCATCAAAGTCAGAGAGAAATGTAGAGGTGGACTTATCAGGGAATATTTTGGGCCATTTGTAGAGGGTATAGTGCATGCCTTGATCTAAGATATTGCAATAGCCCAGGTGGGGTGTTATAATAGTCTGACAAATAGATCTAAAATTATTTAGTATCCAGTAGTGGGCATATGGTTTGTAATAGTCTCATCTGTGGTATGCTGCGTTAGCTTTTCTTTTGATATGTGATAGCATATTTAGGCTCTGATCAAGTGTGATACCCAGATATTTAACTTCTGTTTTAACAGCCAACTCCACTTATTTTGACTGGAGGAGTGAAGGTTGAGTCTCTTGTTATATGGAGTACTTCAGATTTATTATATTTTACCGAGAGGTTCATGTTTGTGAGGCATTGTTTGACTGCATTGAAACAGGCTTTAATGGTTGTGTAGCCAGGGGGTTTTGTGGAGAACGGGGTGTAGATCATAACATCGTCTGCATAGATATAGTATGGAACATGGTGTTTTCTTAGTAATGCACATATTGGTTGTACGTAAACATTAAAGAGGAGGATGAATAGTGCGGACCCCAGGAGGCACTCTTTGACATTGCTTGAATGGGCTTGATGTGAGTGTGCTGACTTTGACTTGCTGCTGGTGGTTTCTTAGGTATGATTTAAACCAATCCAATGTCCTGTCATGGAGGCCGACTTTCTGCAGTCTGGTTATGGAGTCGAATGCAGCGGAAATGTCAAAGAATAGCATGATGAATCCTTGCCCTGATTTTTCGATTCCTCTGATTAATGTGTCAAATAGAATATCATCCATAGTTGCTGTTATTGACTCTATCAATGATTAGCTGCCTGACTGAAGACCAAACAGCGTTTGGGACAACTATCTAGAGGGTCGACATGAGCTGACATCGACTTGAATGCACTTAAGAGCAACAATAAATTATTGTCTTAATGGGAGCTGATGGATAGCCATTTGTGGAGGTCTGGGAACTTATGAGAAAATGCTATTATGCTAGTTTACTGAAAAAAAAATGTGTTTCAGTTCTATGGATACATCATAAATGCTTTATTTTGGCTGCTGTGACAGCCTGCTGAGGCCCCTTTGTTGTTCCCTCCAATGTCTAGAATTTTTCTCATTAAAGAATAACTATTTTAATAGGTTTCCATGCATGTTTGAAGTCTGTCCAAATATTCTAGATCCGTCTTATGTAAGGCCATGAATCACTAGTAAAAGAAATCAGCAGAGATATTTTGCATGCAGCGTTAAAAAACCCCCACTATTCTTCCTTAAAAAAGGGCTGATCGGTTTTATATCAGCAGCCATCTGTGAGCTTGTCTTTTAGGCCATCAAACTCTTCCATCCATTACAGTGATCCTTCCTCTCTTTGGCTGCATGACAGCGCAGTAAAGATGACATACTAATTCAATGACTTGTAATTTCAAGTACTAAACAAAGACAAGGGCTGCTGCCTCTTCTTTTGTGTTTGGGTGCTATATCGGCGAAGCCAGCTATGCAAACACAGGACAGGGAGGATTTTATGACGGCAGCTGAATGGTCTTTTATGACTCTTGGCTGAATGATTTTTGGCTTTGTGCTGCTGGCCGTTTCCATTGTGTCTGGATTCTATGTCAGCAGCAGCTAATTGTAACCATAATGTTTATCGTAGGGATCCACCAGGGAGCTGCATATGTGGAGATAAGGTACAGGGCAATGATACACACTATCTCCCTGATCTCTACATGCAGCGCTTTTGCCTCATGCCAAATAGCTCTTTAGGGTTTCTTTTTCTTTTTTTAAAATCAAGAACTAGAAAAGAAAAGAAAAGTGAAAAAAAAAAAAAGCTTAATCAGCATGCCAACAATGGTGTCTAAGGGGATGCAATCAGGCTCCTCTGGTAATCTTAGCAACCCACGGAACTCATGTGTGAAAGCAGGAACGGAGGCATTTGGTTCCTTCGACCACCTGCTGTGTAAGGCGCAGGTTGAGCTAAATGAGGGCCGCTTCCTATGAAGCAGGATGCAAAGTGCTCTTTCTTTTCTATGCTGGCAGCGAATAGTACTGCAGCTTTGCAAAATAATAAACTACGGCTCACTAAAATGAAAAGCTTTGAATATCTGATGTTTGACTAATGTTTATTGCTGGAGTTGGGTGGTATGCTAGATGGACATGCCAGGCTGATGTGTGTGTGTACACCCAGACTCTGAGGGCATATGGCTAAAGAGAATGGAAATGGCTGAGACAGGCTCTCGATGGAAACAAAACTATAGAATTTCCAAAAGACCAAGAGAACGTACATCTACTTTTCAACAATGTCGTTCTCCCTTTTTAGTTTATTACAGGAAAGGACTGTTTCGAGCCTGTGAAGAGTCATTTTATAAGGAAGTGATTACTTTAAGCATGAAAGCAGATGCCTACTTAGGAACAAATTTATAATGAAAAGTGCACGCCTGCTTCAGCGGCAGAGACTGTGCCTTACATTAATGCGCAAAAATTTACACCAGCCCTAGAGCCAGTGTTAATGTCATTGCCTAGTTCTTCAAGCATCATGTAAATTTTAGTATTTAATCTACGTACCTGTATGATTTTTCCATGCTCCACCCAAACTCAGCAGCTTCTTGTGATCTTGGGCAAATTACTTAACCCTCTGTAGCCTTAGATTATAAGCCCTCTAGAAACAGGAAAATACCTACTTCAACTGAATGTAATTCACCTTAAACGTTTGAGAAAATGCGTGCGCTAAAACTCATTCTGTTCCCCCTGCTTTATAAGAGGACATGTACTACCTAAGTAGGTGTCTCGTTTCAATAATCTTGTTACAGCCTTACTGCAAAGGTAACATAATTTGGATTTCAGATTTTAGGTTTAAACCAATAAATGCGCACCAGTAAAAAAACATGAGGCATGTCTACTAAAGTGTGGTAGCAGGAAGCATGGGATTTAGTGCATGAGTAATGCATGTTTTGCGCCTATGGAAGGCACAGAATGGTTCAAGGTGAGAGGGGTTACCATGGTTGTTCCACCTGGTGGCCACTGTTGACACTCTGCCCACTCCCGTACAAGGCTCTCTGCTCTTTCAGTTGCTGAATTTGCATCCTATCTCCCACCAAAAGGACCGCAACACAGTCACGATGCATGTGTTAGTTTTCCTGATATGCATGCCCTGCCCCCCTTGTACTTTGGCCCATAGCTCAGATCTGAGCAGCAGCCAGGATGTGCCTTTTCCCTGGTAAGCCCTCTCTTTACTTCACTGCCCACTTACTATGAGCCCTGTTAGTGGGGTCATGGGCCATGTATTGCTATCTGCTCTGTCTGAAGATTTGGTTGGTTACTACCTCCCATAGCATCGCATCAGTAGCAAGCAAGTATAGGGCACACCTAGCGTTCACCTTCACAGAGCACATGCACACTGGCTGCAGGTCACAACAACCATGTGATTGACACAGAGGGTTCGGCATTACCTCCCTCTCACAACTGCGTACCCTCTGTTTGCCATGGCCGCTATGCCCCACTGTGGTAAAATTACATGCTAACTGTTCATTCACCCCACTCTAATTGCAGCACTTTAATAAAAATGCTCCACTGATGCAAAGCAAAACAAAAAATTAAATGGAAAACCACGACTTCCCTCATTACTACTGTATTCACCCTTCTTGTGGCTAGCCTTGCGTCCCTCACTTAGCGGGCATGTTTACTAAGCTGCACTGTTAATGTGCGCTTGAGCGTGCGATAATCAGCATGAGCAGTACTATGCTAACTGCTAGTGTGGCTGAAAAAGAGACAGCATATGATGAATTCTGTGCTATTTGCTACATGCATGATGGGAGGGGAAATGGGCAAAGAGTGGGCATGGCCGCACATTGCTGTTAGCACAGGGATTGGTATTGCACTTTCACTGTCAATGTTGCATGTTAGTGCCACCTTGGTGGGCGGTGTTAAATGCATTTGTGTTAGGTATGAATGTCGCTGGTGTATCTTACGACTTGAATCAGTGCATAATCTGCTTGGGACATGCTATACATGCCCCCAGCAGGTAGAACATGACTGTTGCGTGTACCGCTCTTTGTTTTCCACTTTCAATGCATGATACATGCAAAATAGTGCAGCTTAGGAACATGCCCCATTGTTTCCATGATTAATCTACTTTGACAACTCCTAAAACCCAACCACATGTATTTGATTCCACCAAAAGAAGTATGAGTGGCATGAAAATGCCAATATACACCAAGGGGCATGTTTACTAAAGTGTAGCAAGCGATTTTGCAGCTACCACATGACTATCTTTGTGGTATTTGCAGGGGGAGTGGCACAGGGCAGACAATTATTACACAGGCCACGTTTCCTACATCAGCAGGTAGCTCAGGGTCTCCCATGCTGCCTGCCAATTCAGACAAAAGGGAGGAAGCAAGGGGAGGACAGAGTAAGTAGCTGCTCTGTCCTCCCTGACTGGCAGTGGCAACATGCTAATCCCTCCCATGGCCACCCTCTGGCACTCTTTTTAAAAAGGGTGCTGGTGCCACAGATCTTCAGAGCCACAGCACTGACACCAGGGAAGGCCACTCCCCCTTTCAGCACCCCCCTCAGACAACTTCCAAAACCTAGATGCTGTCTGGAAAGGAGTCTCCTATTGCCACAACTTTTGCCCATCCTGATCCCCGGCTCCCCTTCATGTCCCATGTGAAATGCAGCTACTGTGGAAAATTTCATGTGGTAGCTCCATTTCAACCACAGTAGCTGACGACACAGTTCCCTTTTTTTCCCACGTTAGTGCTGCGATGACAGCTAATGCCCTTTAGCAAATATCCCCCTAATATTTTGTACCCTCAAAGAACCCCTGATTTGCTGGACAATGAAAACCTAAATTTACAGTTTATACAGACCTAAGAATACATGTTTAGATTTTAGATGTCCTAAACATAATACATGTAAGAAGCTTTAACTTGCTGAGAATAGAGTGTGCATAAAAAAAAAACTGGATCATTTTTGCATTTTTTGACTGGGGTTTTTTTGGCATTTTTTTAGTTCGTTTCATATAAAACATGTCTAACATGGGAAGATCAGCTTGACACACAATTCAGAGGTTTTATGCATAAACATTTGATTTAGGGGCTAGTTTACTAAACCACTTTAGCTGCTAAAGCAGCCTATTTCACATGCTATTTGGATGCAGTAGCAGGTAACGTGGAGCAACTGCAGATAATGCAATAATTTTCTGTGCTATTTGCAGAAAGCATGTTATCTGCAGGAGTGGGTGTGATTATGGCAGAGAATAGGTGTCTCTGCAGCTCACGGTTACTGCAGGCCTCAATAGCGCATGATAACTGTTGGATTCACAAAGAGCCCGGGTTCATCTATGATGCTGCCTGACAGTATTCTCTGCTCTTTCGATGCATTATCTGCTCGGAAACTGCTGTGCACATCCCCAATAAGCAATCAAGATTTTGCAGCTAACGTTACCCTAACTGCGCAGTTTAGAAAAGTGGTTCCTTAATGTGCAATTTTTTACACATGTGAGGTTTTATGGTTTATGATTTTTTGCTATTTGATATATCGCTATTCTAAAAAAGTGGTTCACGATCATAAAACATTTCTTCATAGAAAATTTAAAGAACTCCATTCATAGTAGGATACAGAAAATTAGAAGTCAGGACGGGGTTAAAAGTTAAGATTATAGACCCGAAAGATGAGATGGGGTGTCCTCCTGGCCATGCTGGCTATTCGGGAGCGGTTGCATTCCTGAATACACATTCTGTTCATTTGCTTGTATAGATTGTACCTATGAATCACCGTCTGTGTAATTGATTTGCATACTTAAAAAGGTTCTAGTGTGTATACAGTGTGTGTCTGAAGAATGAACATGTGAAACAAATACAGAAAATGCCCCCAAATTGGGTAAAATGCATTTCAAATGAGCACGAACCAAACCAAGCCCACAGTCTCCCAAGACGCATGGTTTGGAAGGATGTATCCTTGAAGGATACTAGCAAAAGATTGAAGTTAGGGCATATTGACAGAGAGGTCCAATAAAGTCAAATGTAACCCAAATGCCCTTAGGTACAGGACAAACAGAACTTAAAGATTCAATATTACCCCTTCCTACCGGTAGCCAGATTAATATGAATAAAATTCAGCCTCTAAAATGCTTGTATGCAAATGCTAGAAGTCTAAAAAATAAGATAGGAGAGTTAGAACATATAGTACTAAATAAGAAGTTAGATATGACTGGTATCTCAGAGACACGGTGGAAGGAGAACAACCAGTGGGCCACTCTGATACCTGGGTACAAATATTTTGCAATGATAGATCAAATTGGTGGAGTGGTTGCACCCTGTGTTAGAAAGGGCATTGAGTCACACAGGATTAAATTTTTGCAGGAAACAAAATACAATATAAAATCTCTATGGATTGAAATTCCATGTAAAAAGGGGAAGGCGATGGCAGTGGGGGTGTACTATCAACCACCTGGCCAGAATGAACAAACAGATGATGAAATGCTCAAAGAAATCAGGGAAGCTAACAATATTTACAGCAATGCGTGATTGCAATTACCCCATTATCGACTGGGTCAGCATCACTGAAGGACATGCTAGGGAGATAGCGCCCGAGTTACCCATGTAAATGCCTTAACAGGGAATTTTTGAAGGCACCTACATGGGCAGTGCCTTTGAAAATCCCCTGGCTTGTCTCTTAGGTGCCTTGATGCTATCGGTTAGCATCGAGGCATGTTGGGGGTATTCTGGGATGATGCGGAGGTGGGCCCTGGTGCTACCCATGCAGCACCAATTTTTAAGGCACTCTGTGCCTTAAAGATTGATAAGGGAAACCCTTGCCTATCTGTAAGGCACCAGGACTAACCTTATAGCATCGAAAATTGATGCAACATAGGTAGCTCCTGAGGTCTCCTAGCTGTGTGGTGTTACCTGGATTTTCGCTGCACAGCAAACATTTCTAGAGGAAATGAAGGACTGCTTCTTAGAGCAACTGGTTCATGAACAGACAAGAGTGGAAGCCATCTTTGACCTAGTCCTTGGTGGAACACAATATCTAGGCAATAAATAAGGGTGGTGTGGTTACTTGGCAATAGTGATCATAGCATGTTTGCTTTGATATAATAAATGGAGGAAGAATGCAAGGAAATCCACAGTACTACTTTTTAACTTGCAAAAGGGAGACTTATAAAATGAGGAAAATAGTTAAGAAAAAACTAAAAGAACACCTGCACAGATTTGCATCAAGCATGGGTATTATTTTAAAAAATTATCTTGGAAGCCCAGACCAGCTCTATTCCATGTTTAAGAAAAGTGGAAGGCAGTCCAAAAAACTGCCAACATAGTTTAAAGATACAGTCAGCGAGACTGTTGCAGCCAAAAAAGCATCCTTCGGGAAATGGAAAAAAGAGCCAAATGAGGAAAACCGGAAACAACATAAGCACTGACAAGTTAGATACAAGGCATTGATAAGGCAGACAAAGAGAGAATTTGAAAACAATCTTGCTGTAGAAGCAAAAATGCATAATAAAACTTTTTCAAGTACATTTGTAGCAAAAAACATGTCAGTGAGATGGACCATTGGATGACAAAGGGGTAAAAGGGCCACTAAGAGGAGACAAGACCAAAACAGAGAGACCAAATAAATTCTTTGCTTCGGTATTTACTAAAGAAGATGTAGGAAGTAATCCATGCCTGAAATTGTATTTAAAGATGATGCAGCAGAAGGATTGAAAAAAATATTGATAAACTGGGAAGATGTATTGCAAACATTTGATAAACTGAAGAGTAGAAAATCACCTGGACCAGATGGTATACATCCAAAGGTATTGAAAGAACTGAAATATGAGATTTTGTAGACCTACTATTACTAATCTGTGAGCTATCATTAAAATCATCTGTAATATCTGAAGACTGGAGGATGGCTAGTGTAACACCAATTTTTAAAAAGGGTTCCAGGGGTGATCCGAGAAATTACAGACTGGTGAAACAGATGTTAGTACCAAGAAAAATGGTAGAAACCTTTATTGAGAACAAAATTTCTGAACATGTAGATAGTCATAGTTTAATGGGATACAGCCAACATGGTTTTAGCCAGGGAAGATCTTGTCTTACTAATTTGTTACATTTTTCTGAAGGTCTAAATAAACAGGTAGACAAATGTGGGTCAGTTGATGTAGTGTATCTGGATTTTCAGAAAGCCTTTGGCAAGGTCCCTCATGAGAGACTCTTGGTGAAATTAAAAAGTCATGGGTTAGGAGGCAGTGTACTATTGTGGATCTGGAACTGATTAAAAAATAGAAAGCAGAAGGTAGGTCTAAATGGCCAATTTTCCAATGGAGAAAGGTGAATAGTGAAGGGTACTGGGTCAGTTGCTTTTTAACATATTTGTAAACGACCTGGAAATGGGAATAATGAGTGAGGTAGTCAAATTTACAGATGACACAAAATAATTCGAAGTTGTTAAAACCAATGAGGATTGTGAAAAATTGCAAGAGGACCTTAATAAATTGGAAGACTGGATGTTCAAATGGCAGATGAAATTTAATGTGGACAATTTCAAAGTTATGCATTTAGGAAAGAATAACCCAAATTATGGTTACATAATGCAATGTTCAACATTAGGAACCACAATCCAGGAAAAAGATTTAGGTGTCATCATGGATAACACATTGAACCCTCTACCAAGTGTGCAATGGTGGCCAAGAAAGCAAATATAATGCTAGGAAATATAAGGGAAGGAATAGAGAATAAATCAAAGGATATTATAATGCCTCTGTATTGTTCCATGGTGCAACCACATCTTGAATATTATGTGCAAGTCTTGCCGTATCTTAAAAAGGATATAGCCTTATTAGAAATGTTACAGAGAAGAGCCACCAAAACGGTAAAGGAGATGGAAGGATACCCCTATGAGGAGAGGCTGAGAAGATTAGGGCTCTTCAAACTGGAAAAGAGATGGCTGAGGGGAGAAATGATAGAGATCTATAAATTAATGAATGGAGTGAAATGGGTAAACGTAGATTGTTTATGCCATCAAAATGTAGAAAGACTAGGGGACTTGCATTGAAGCTGCAGTGTAACCCATATAAGGCTAATAAGAGAAACACATAATCAAACTCTGGAATTTGCTACTGGAGGATGTAGTAAAAGCTGTTAGTGTAGCTGGGTTTAAAAAAGGTTTGGACAAGTTCCTGGAGGAATGGTCCATAAACCATTATTAAAGGGGGACCTGGGAAAATCACTGTTTGTCCCAATACAAGCACTGTGGAACCTGTGTCTTCTGAGGAAACTGCTAGGTATTTGTAACATAGACTGGCCACTGTTGGAAACAGGATACTGGGCTTGATGAACCTTGGTCTGACCCAGTATGGCATATCTTATGTTCTACATACCCTATTAGAAGAATCTGATGATGTCTCTTCAGCTCAGTGGCAGGAATAGTACATTTTCTATATTTTTGAAGTGAGTAATTTCCAGATTTTTTTTTTTTTTAGCGCTGTCAAGTCAGTGCTGATTCTTGGCAATCTCTTGGTTTTCTTGGTAATGTTTTGCTGGAAGTAGACTGCCGGGCTTATTCTTCCAAAGCAATAGAGGATAAAGTGATTTTTTGAAGGCCACTAGGAGGGCCTGTGGGAATTAAACCCTTGATTTTCTGGGTACTAGGCAATTGCTTTAACCACTGGACTACTCCTCCGCTCTGTTTTTTTGGAAATATGTAGCATGCTTACTGATCATGCTACTTTTCAGTATCTTAACACATGCTAAGTGCTGAAAATTAGCATGAGAGTCAGCTCAGACCCATGCTAAATGTTGGAGGTGTTCCTGGCATGTCCTCATACAGTAAATGTGGATCAATGGAATCTGTGATGTGTAGTTCATGCTCTCTCTACACCCCAAGCCTGCCCATTCCTTGATCGACCCATGCTAAGCTGTTTGCTCAGGACTTTTATTTTGATGGGGTTTTTACTTGCTATCCTGTATTAGGGGAGGGAGGAGTGGCCTAGTGGGGACAGCAATTTCCAGTTGGAAGGACTGGGGTTTCTAGTCCTATAGATACACCTTGGGCAAGCCATTTAACCCTCTATTGCCTCATGTACACATGCAGATTGTGAGCCCTTTGGAGACAAGGAATGTATCCGGTTTCTGATTGTAAACCACTCTGATGCCCTTCAGCCTGGGCGGTATACCAAGACATTGCACAAACAAAAGTTTCTTAGTGTGGATGTAGTGTGCAATAGTGATTACTGCACTTTAGTAAACATGCCCGTATGTTTCCAAACTTAAGAGAAGGGCACATGATGTATCATGATGGAGTCATCTTCTCAGCTTCATGTGATGTTTTTGATTATAATCAGTCAACAGCCTATCCCCGCAGGGCATGATGAGGATGGCTCTATGTTCAACTTACCCAAATGTTGGGTTTGAAAGTCCCCTTTCTGAATGCAATAAGGAAAAAATAATATTGGATCTTTCCCAGTAGCTCTGATTGCCAGCTGCAGTCCTGTAGAAACATTTAGGGGCACGTTTACTAAAGGGTGTCAGCTGCTACTGCGAGGCTAATGCAGCTTTATCGCCAGGTGGTAGTACCTCACACACGAGAAATGCAGATATCGCAGGCACTTTAATGCTATATCTGCATTTTGCATGGTGGATCGGGGGGGGGGGGGGGAGAAAGGATCAGGGCAGGGAGTATACATTCCAAATTTTGGCAGCCACCACGTGAAAATAATTCATCCCATGGCCCGAATGCAGCTGCAGATAACACCATGTCAAGAGGTGGCGTTAGCTGCAGTCGACTCGGCTTTGGGCCTCTTTGCGGCTGTGATTGCTTACCCACCCCGATGCCCCAATTGGGTCCTCCCAATCTATGATCATTGTCAGTGTTGTGGTTGTACAGATTCTTGACACGAACAAATAAAACAAAGCAGCCCCCACTTCCCTTCAGCACCAATCCATCCAGACAGCTCCCAATTCCCATAAGGAATTGTCCAGAGGGGAGCGGTGCACCCCTTGCCTCCCTTCTCTCCCCCCCCCCCCCCGATATACAATAAATACTCTTGGCTAGCCAGTCAGGCACTCTTGCCTCCAGAAGCACTCCAGGCCTCCTCAGTAACAAACATGGCTATGATCTCATGATGCTGTCTCCTAGCGTGTGGCTAGGAGATAGGATCACATCATCATGGTCATTTTGAGAAGCCATTATACAGGGGGAAGGAGCGGAGAGGAACACTCCTGCCCCCCTGTGGCCACTAGACCACCATGGATTAAAGGTCAGGGGTGGATGGGGCTATGTAGACATCCACTAGGCTGACTGGCTAGCCAGGAGTTAACCTTTTGTAGGGGGAAAGAGAGAAGGGGGTCAGGGCCCTGACTGGCTAGCTGGGAGTATTTCCCATGTCTTTCCCTAATAACTTCATAAAAGCTATTTTGAGCATCATTTTATAAAGGTTGCCTAGTTCTGTGTGCATTAGAATGTAGGCGAATCATGTTGATTTTAAAAATAAAAGCAGGAGCTGCTTCATTTGCTGTTTCTTGCTGCTTGCCTGAGGTTCCTGCCAGCTGAGCTCCTCATTGGGGCGCCGGATTGGAGGAGGGCCATAAAAGACCAGCCCCAACGAGGGATGCGTTTAGCGGGCGCGTGCCCGTTGTGGCGTGCCCGAAGGGGCGTATCCAAAGGGGCAGGTCCCGCCCCTTTGGTGCCCCTTCGGTGCAATTAGGTGCATTGGTGTTGGTTTGTTATGGGGAAGCGGAGGAAACATCTTCCACAACCAGCGCAGTCAAAAGCAGTTAAATTGACCGGCCCAATGGATGCCCACGTACGGGTGGAGAATCCTCCGGCCTTGTTGGGACCTTTACCATCTGACTCGACGGACTTATCAACTGTGAGTACCACCTCCCCAACCACCTCTTCTACCGCTAAGGGTGTAACTCAACCCAATCAAGAGTTAGACTTTGTTAGTTTCGATGTTCCCTCTCCTTCGGAAGTGAAACATGTGGATTGCGTTGAAGCTTTACTTCCGGATTCTTTTCTGCAAATTGATTCTCCTTCTGTGCCTTTGCCATGTCCTCTTCCTTCAGTATTTTCCTTTTCGTCCATTGTTGAACGACCGTCTCCTCCTGAGAATGTTTCCCTGAAGGATGTTTGGCTCGTAGTTTCTAGGATGGAAGCGGTACTATCTGCGTCTTTGCAGAAGGTCTCGGCTTTCTCAAAGGAGACGGTCGGTAAACTCTCTGAGCATGAAGCTCGTTTAATATCTGTCGAGAGATCTATGGTGTCTAATGAGAAATTGATCTCCTCTCAGCAGACTGTTACTACAAAATTTACTCAAGATTTGGGATTTTTACACCGCCAAGATGAGTTTAGGGAGAATGTTTTGCGATCGAAAAATTTGTGTTTTTTAAATTTCCCTAAGACTCATTATCTTTCTCCCTTATTGTTGTTAACAGAGATATTTAAAGGAGGTATGTTATTTAGTGATGTTTCAGATGTTTTGATTTCCAACTTATATTACTTGCCTATAGGAAAAGTGATTAGGGATGAATGTGCCTCTGAGGGGGCTCAATATGATCAGTTAGTGTCTTCTACACTGGATCTCTCTGGGTTTCTTGAATCCTCCTCTGATGATATTCCCACTAGGGCTACTTTGTTCGTCTCCTTTGTTCGGGGGATGGACAAGGATAGGATTCTACGGGTATATTTTCAGAGGAAGACTGAAAAAGTTTGTGGCCAATCTATTCAGATCTTTCCAGATGTGGCCAAGGCTACCCAGGAACGTCGTAAAGCTTTTTTAGAATTGCGCCCGCGTGTGTTAGCCATTGGTGCATTGTTTTATCTCAAATTTCCTTGTAAATGTCAGATTTCTTTGCAAGGTAAACGTTTCTTGTTTTTTGATGTAGACCAATTGGTGAATTTTCTGAATGAAAGGGAGCTTTCTGACTAAATATACTTTGAATTTTCTTTTGGTATAATATAGTTCTCTTGATTTTGTATAATTGAGCTTATATTATATTTGTTCCTCGGGGTTTACTGTTTGTATGAAGCTCCTCCTTGATGTGGACTTGTGATTATGTTTATGTAATTTTTCTTGTATTTTATTTTGTGAAATTAAATAAATAAATACATAAATAAATAAAATAAAAGCAGACGTTGATACTATGGTAGTTGCGTAGCTGTCTGGTAGAAGATGGCTGAGGAAACCTAGGGAGCAAGGTATGCAAATGAGGATATGCAGTCTGACCATTGCCTCCCCTGCATGGTGGTCACACAGCGATGTGTACGTTCACCTGGGAAGCTATACCACTGAGATAGCCTCTGTTTCTGAAGGTCCTGATCCATCATCCTGAACCTAGGAGGATTTTCCAAGGCCTACTAGCTCATGAGTGGGCACGCCTATTTCTATCACTGAGCATGTCCTTGATTTGTGGTCATCCACCTGACCCCTTGCCTATGGTATGAGGCATTCCACATACCTGGTGGGGAGCCGAGGTTGCTTGTCTATATAAGAGTGTATGTAGGGTGTCCTCTGATAGCTCTCCTGCGATGTATTCCCTTCACATATATGTGATTTCAGTGCTCTAGATGCCCCTTCCTCCCCCACAGGGCCTGTGTGCCTCACTGGCAAGACTACTATGTTAGATGTGTGCAGAGAGTGTCAGGGAGGAGTGTCCACCTTAACCCACACCAGAGACATGGTAAACTTCAACTGCAGCCTAGATAATCCGGCACTGTGGATGCCCCAGCTCCACATGGAAGGCCCTGCTGACATGCTGCCTGCACCTATATGGGACCCCTGATCCTTCGGAGGATGCATTTTGCCCCTATCTCCCACAGTAAGGAAATATCAGGGTCTATCTGTATGTGTCTGTTCTCCTAATTTGCATGCCCCACCCTCTTGTACTTCGGCCTATGGTTATGGGCTGTATAACTGAATGTGCCTCTTTTTAGATCAATCCCACCTATCCTACACTGAGAACATATTCAGATGCCTCTTTGTGGAGCTGGGGACCATGTATTGCTGTCTTTTGCCCCTGCCGGGGTTTTGCTTACTACCAGCGTCCATACTGTAACTTCACAATGGGTTGCAAGCATTAGCAAGGTGTGCGTAGGGAGCACTTTCCCAGTGTGCATGCACTATAGCCACACGTTTCCTACTACCACACTAGGGATGTGACTAGCACAGCAGTAGCAACCTATCGTGGCCATGCCCACTGCTTCTACTGTCACTAGACCCCACCGTGGTAAAAACGCATGCTAACAGTGCGGTTGCCCTGCGCTTCTCGTGGCACTTCCTAAACATGCCCCTAAATGACTTTTCTTCATTGAAATTCAATTTTCACTTTGAATAGCAACCACTTCCATGTAAGTATTATATTGACATTCAAGTGTTCTGCTGACTTAATTTCTTCTCCTTCTCTATTTGTCAGGTTGTAACAAGTGTAAGAAAGGCATCAGATTTTTGTACTTCAGTGTTCTCCTGGGGCCATTTACTTAGGCTGCCTTCTAAATGGATATTTACTTGGCAGTTATACCCCGGGAAAGGGTCCAATAAGCTTAATATTGGGCACAGTTACCAAAGAAGCAGATGGGCACTAGTGTAGGCAGCCAAGAGAGCATATATATGAATCAATTCATGATGCTGAAGACAAGATTTCCTGTTGCAATTTTGTTGTACTCAGTGCCCTAGGAATAGTCATCTTTTTATACCAGGCTGCTATCACTGCAGAACTGCTTACTTTGGTTGAATATTTTGTTAAATATTTTTGTTATTTGATTATTTCTTGGATTTATAATCTCCCATTCTGTAAAATGCTCAACATGGGATAAAATCAGCACAAAACATAGTTTGATGTGACTTTAACAATATGACTATATTTACTTATTTACATATTTATTTTGTAGCATTTGTTATACCACTAATGGTACATGCATCATAGCAATGTACAGTCTGAAAATGGAAAGCCAGTAATAGAATGACCATGAATAGTTAGTACAATCAGACCCAGGCCAGCCACAATCACTGAGTACCATTAATATTAATATGATGACCCCCCCTTTTTAAGTGCTATCAAGTCAGTGCTGAATCAGCAGCCCCTGAGTTTTCTTATAAACATAGAAACATGATGACAGAAAAAGACCTCATGGCTATTTAGTCTGCCCTTCCATATCACCCACTACAAGAGACCCCTTTTTTTTGTTTAGAGAGCCTCTGTGTTTGTTCCATGCTTTTTGGAATTTAGATACTGTCCTCATCTCTACCACCTCCACTGGGAAACTATTCAAAGCATCTACCACTCTTTCCGTAAATAAAGTTTTCCGCATATTAGTCCAGAGTCTATCCCCTTTCACCCTCATCCTATGTCCCCTCATAGCAGAGCTTGCATTTATGAAACGGAGGTATTTAAACATCTCAATCATATCACCTCTGTCCCGCCTTTCCTCTAAAGTATAAATATTAAGGTCCTTAAGTCTGTCCTCATATGCTTTATAACAAAGACCATTGACCATTTTAGTAGCCACCATCTGTACCATCTCCAACCGGTTTATATTCTTTTGAAGGTGTGATCTTCAGAATTGCACACAATACGCCAAATGAGGTCACAACAAAGACTTATACAGATGCACTATCACCTCCTTTCTTCTGCTGGCCATTCCACTCCCTATGCAACCAGGCATCCTACTAGCTTTTGGCTGTCGTCTTTTCCACTTGTTTAGCTACTTTGAGATCATCAGACACAATCATGCCTAGGTCCTGTTCTTCTTTTGTGGACAGAAGTACGTCACCCCCTATACTGTACCGCTCCCTTGGATTGTTGCAGCGGAAATGCATGACCCTGCATTTTTTAGCATTACATCTCAACTGTTAAATTCTAGACCATTCTACAAGCTTAGCTAGATCCTTCCTCATGTTATCTACACCTTCCTGAGTGTATACTCTGTTGCAGATTTTGCTATCATCCACAAAGAGGCAAACCTTACCCAACGGCCTTTCTACAAAGTCACTAACAAATATGTTAAAAAGAATTGGACTAAGGACAGATCCTTGCGGTACTCCACTGGTAACTTCCTTTTCCTCAGAGTGAGCTCCATTTACCTGTAACCTTTGTTGCCTCCCACTCAACCAATTTCTAACCCAATCAGTAACTTTAGGGTCCATCCATAGGGTGTTTAGTTTGTTTATAAGTCGCCTGTGAGGAATGGTGTCAAAGGCTTTACTGAAATCTAAATACACCGGTCCAACTCCAGGGTCATCCAGTCAAAGAAATCAATTAGATTTGTCTGACAAGACCTGCCCCTGGTGAATCCATGCTGCCTCGGATCCTGAAATCATTTGGACTCCAGAAACCTCATTATTTTCTCTTTCAGCGGCAATTCCAATAATTTACTCACCACCAAGGTTAAACTAACCGGCCTGTAGTGTTCAATCACATCCTTACTTCCGCTTTTGTCTGAAGGGACCACATGTGCCTCTCTCCAGTCTTCTGGCACCACTCCCGACTCCAAAGAGGAATTGAAAAGGTCAGTCAGTGGAGCCGCTACAACATCTCCAGGTTCCTTCAGTATTCTTGGATGTATCCCATCTGGTCCCATCCCTTTGTCCACTTTTAGCTTAGCTACTTCCTCATGAGCACAGTCCTCTGAAAATCTTTTGAGATGCCCCTCGCTTATTTCCCCAACAGTGAACACAGTACTGTTGCACCTATGTGCCATGTTTTTGGTGCTACTGGCATGTTAAATGCAACACAATACCATACTTTAGCAAAAGCACCCCTCACTGTAATGTTACCTCTAGATCATTACCAGCTTTAGGATTAAGGCTAAATTTGTAGCCCAAAGATTTAGTGAAAGTTCTCAATGGAGAGACCTCACTTGGAGTATTGTGTTCGGTTTTGGAGACCATATCTCACAAAGGACATAAAAAGACTTGAAAAGCTTCAGAGGAAGGAAACCAAAATGATTTGGAGCCTGTGCCAGAATATGTATGAGAAGAGACTTGAAGACCTAAATATGTATACCCTAGAGGAGAGGAGGGACAGGGGAGATATAATACAAACTTTAAATGCTTAAAGGGTATCAATGAACAAACAAGCCTTTTTCCAAGAAGAGGAAGCTGTAAAACTAGAGAGGCATAAGATGAAGCTGCAAAGAGGTAAACTTAGAATCAAGGTCAGGAAATACTTTTTTACTGAGAGGATGGTGGATTTATTTATTTATTTATTTATTACAGTTTCTTATATACCGCGCTATTCGGTATCAGCGCGGTTTACATCATAACATAACGATCATAACGACAAGTTGTCTGGTTTTACATTGAACAGGTGTACAAACTTGGATAACAGGGTGCCTGGAATGCCCTCTCAATGGAGGTGGTAGGGGCAAATAAAGTCATTGAATTCAAAATTGCATGAGACAAAGAGTGGATCCCTTTATAACAAGAGGATGACATTAAATCAAACTTAAATATCTTTAATAGAAGAGGGCTGACCTGCACGGAACAGCAGGTATAATCCTAAACACAGGCATAGAGGGGGTGATCTGCACAGAGTTGCAGTTACAACAACTCTAGCCACCTTACTGGGCAGATTGGATGGACCATATAGGTCTTTATCTGCTGTCATATACTATGTTACTATGATTAAGTGCTCTGAAAAGCAATAATAGTGCCAGGGAATCTGAATTATTCCTTGCTGGATCTTGGTGTTAGCAATGACGAACTATCCATCTTCATAATTAAAATGGAGCATCGTTTGTCATATTTCCAGGTAATTTATTATCCAAGAGTATGGAACGCTATCAAAGGCTTTCTTATACTCAATTCCTGCTATGCTATTGTTGTCGTTAAGTGTCATCGAGTCGATGTCGACTTGTGCCAACCCTCTAGATACAGTAGTTGCCTAAACTGTTTGGTCTTCAGTCAGGCAGATAATTGTTGACAGAATGGATCCATAGCTGCTGTTATTGTATCGATCCATCACATTGTCGGTCTTCTTGTTTTGCATTGATCTTCAACTTTGCCAAGCATGGTGTCTTTTCCTAATGATCTTTCTCTTCGCATGATGTGTCCAAAGTATGAAAGTCAAAGTCTTGTAATTTGAGCTTCTAAAGAAAGCTTAGGTTTGATGATTTCTGATATTATTAGTATTGATCATGATGGTTTTATTTAACAATAACTGGTTTTTGGTTCCATATACTCCTCAATCATTGACCTTCGGTTCTATAGCCACAAAGTTATTGGAATTGATGTGTACAGTAAGTGCAGCCATTTACATGTTCAAAGCCCCTAGTGATTTTGCTCTTTTTTAAAATATCTTTCTTGATAAAATAGCCGTTCCTGCTGTTTGTGCCAACATATACATGTGTATCTCCTATGGCCTTTATATATATATTTTTTTTTAAGAAGACTCCATATTCAGTGAGAATTTTATAAAATACTCTGGAAATCCCGAGCATTCCGATTTGGATTTCTCTTTTTCTACTTTGATGACCTATGCAAAGTGATGCTAATCTGTGTAAAACTATTGCCCCTACAAAGGAGAAAGAATAATTAGAAGGAATTTTTCATAGCATTTCTTTTTTGGACTTATCTTCCTATGGGTGTTTTGTTATGTGTTGTTATCTGATGATACCTGCTATTTTGCATGTCGCCCTGATTCTTCATATTGGTGACATAAGAGTTTGCAAATAAAGAAATAAATTGGAATGACTAGACAGGATCTAGGGCCAAGTTAAGATTCTCATAGGAAAAAAAGATACTGGCATCACACCAATAGCACATGAGTGGCATCCTTTAGTAGCTGACATTGGCATTCATTCATTGTTCTTTTCATTCATTCATGCTCTTCTCCTTTTCAGTACAATTGTAATTAAAAAGGTTGTGTTCAGCCAAATTGGGCTATTAGAAAAAAAAATAAACAATGCTCCAGAGATATTTGCCAACCATAGTGAATACAAATGTCAATATTCTTAGGGGTATGTTTACTAAACCATCTTAATGCTATCGGCGCTAGTTGCAGCATTAATGTGCAGAATGCCATATAAGGTATTGGACAGTCCGGAGGTAAGGTTGCAAGGAAACGGTATCGTGCGATAGTGGTCGCCTTGGCACGTTAACGCGCGTTAACCCTAAGTTCATGCCAGCGCAGTGTTAGCAACTGTAAAGATGTAGCCCACCGGTTACTGCAATGACTGTGGAAGCAGAGGTCATGAGTTTGATCCCACAGTGGTGTTATGTAAGAAGGCTGTCTGAGGCATTTCCTTTTTTAATTTAAATCAGTGCTGCCAGCAAAAGCACCCTCACAGTGCCGTAACCTAAGGTGCAGCATAAGGCGCCCTATAAGGCACTCCATAGGACACATTATAAAGTGCCCTGTCCGACAAGGCACCTTATAATGTGCCCTATAGGGTGCTCTATATGGCGCCCTATAGGACATCTTGTGAGGCAACTTAGGTTACAGCACTGTGAGGGTGTTTTTGCTGGCAGCACTGATTTAAATTAAAAGGAAAAGCCTCAGACAGCCTTATTAAATAACACCACTGTGGAATTACACCCATGACCTATGCCTTCACAGCCATTGAAGTAACCAGTGGGCTACAAATCTATAGCATCTAACACACCACTGGCTGGCTACAGAAAGACTGCAGGTCACCACACAAACTGTCTGCTGTGGTTACCAGGATAGGGTAAACCCACCCATACCCATGATGCACTGCACATGCAGATCAGCAGCCTACATCTGCTCACAAGATGGGGTATGTGCCTCTATAGCACCCCGGCCTGGTAGGGGGAACTGACCGTGTGTGTTACTGGCACAGAGTAGCTACAAACCGTGACATTGTGCGGTTCCTGTGCTGACCCTGAGGGTGAGGTGGGGTGCCCAGCACCAGGTCCTCAGCACCTGGCTTGGCTGAGATAGGCTGTGCTGCAGGTCTCCATCAGTGTCAGTGTGTGATAGGTAGTCCTTGCAGACACACCTAGGATACACCTGTGTCCATCTGTATTTTCCAGTCACGTCTAGCCCTTGTGGACTATGATGCACCCAGAATAGTGCATATCCTGTGTGACCGCCATGGTCACATGTTATAAGAGAAGGGTGGTATTTGGACCCAAAAGCACATTATGTAGCACCACCCAACCCATCCTCTGTGGGTCAGGGTGGGGGACAGGATCTCCCACCAACAGATCCACATTCTACATCTCTGCAAAGGTGGCAGTAGAGGGGACCATCAACCCCAGTCCTGCTGGTGAATAGACGCCCTACAGGGCACTCAATGTAGATCTGTACGCATCACATAGGGCACTGGCAGACAGGCAGTAGGCCTGGAAAAGCTCATCTGCCCCCCCACCAGTATTTGACATTCATCAGCAGAGGGCACAGTCAGTCTCCACCCACTGCACCCTGCAAGGTGTTCCAGCCATACACATGCTAATTGCATAGTCTGCTAGTTAGCACATAGTGCATGCTTCTGGAGAAACTGTGTGCACTCAAAAATTGGATGTGAGCACACACACACCAAGCAGGTATGTCAGTGATTGGGCCCCAGAAAAAAAAACCTCATAGATATCACTTGAGAGAAATACTGTATAGCACTATGGGGGAACCTAGCCATGCCATGGTCACTGCTCATTCATGGTGAGTGGGACCCCCCCCCCCCCCCCCAGCATGACATGCTGTGGCCACACTGTCCGTGCAGGTGGTGGTCGGGCAGTACAATGTCCCAGCCATTGCCCTATGCCCTGTGCAGATGCATCTTGCCCAGGCCGCCCTGTCCAGGCCGCCCTGTCCAGGCCATACTCACAGTACCTTGCTCCTCATTATGCACATTGGTAGGCTAACACTGGAAACAGTGCAAGCAGTGTGGGCTCAGTAAGATGTAGGCAGCCACAAAACACTGGATAGACATACACACACTTTCACACCTATGCCAGCATTGTGCATATATAGAGATTTTTGGCAGCCCTGGCTGCCACACCAGTCCTGGGTACAGTGCAGGCATTGCTATGGTTCGCAATACTATTGGGGTCACTCCCCGGGGTGTTAAATACTGTCAAAAACAAAAACTGAAACACACTCCACAGATATCAGAAAGGTTGCTATGATGAATCTCAGTCAATAAATTGTGTTTAACTTAGGATTTGTTATCTGACATTAATCATAGCAACCTTTTGATATATGTGTAACATGTTCCCAAGTTTAGGACAGCATTGCTAAGGTATGTAGGTGCTAGTATTGGTAGATGCTGCTCCGCGCAGGGCCCAACAGCCTGACTCTCCATGAGGCTTTGGATAGTGGAGCCTGTGGGTGTGGGTGTGGGTGTTTGTGCCCCTGTTGGCTGCTGCTCTAGGGCAGAGGTTCCCAACTCCGGTCCTGGTGGGCTAAACACGGTTCAGTTTGTTGTGCTTTCCCTAATGAATATGCATGATATACATTTGCATACAATGGGGGAGGTGCATACAAATGCAGCACAGGCATATTTATTAGGGACAGCATGAATCCTGAATGGTGTTTGGCCCTCCAGGACTGCAGTTGGGAAACTCTGCTCTAGGGATTGCACAAGTTCATGGTGTCTGTGCTCTGTAGGGTAAAATATAGGCGTTTATGGCATGTTTATTTTATCTGCAATAAAGGTTCCATCTTTATTACCATGGTTTAGTACTGGGTAAAATATATGGACATGGTTTGCAGGAGCCACAGCTGGGACTTAAACCTGTGACCTTCTACCCCTGAACACACTGGCTGTGTCTACTGCACCAAACTGTTGCCACAGAAATAGGTCATTCCCTGGGGATACCATGACTGTTCGTCAGACAGACCTTGTCTGTTGCAGTGCATGGCATCCACCTAAATGGGGCTTGGCCGTGGTCTGCTGTGGGCAGATGCCACTGCCCTCTCCGCCACCAACACCCCTCTGCCACCATGCTGATATGCCCTTGTGCCGGTGGTGCTGGTGGTGCGCAGTTCCAGGCCATCCAGTGTGCCAGTAGGCGGCTGCCTTTGGTGCGTAATATGGGGTAGGGGTGCCTGCATAGACATCCATGCTTCCCCTCGGTACCACCTGCCACTGTTATGTGACCTTTGGGGTACTTGCTGGGTACTGTCCCCTGGGACACTGTGGGACACACAGTCGAGGACATGTTTGCCCTTGGTCAGTTGCTGTCTTGCTGGTTTTCCACTTCTACATTCCTATGTGTCACCTAGGCATCTGCCTAGTCTACCCTGTGCCCCACTGCATGTCCTGCCTGCAGCCCCCTGTACCCCATTTGCAGCCTTACCGTAGTGCCCTCTCGTACTTGGGCACTGTGATGTTGCTGCACATGTATCACTACTATTACTCTTTTTGGTTTCCCCGCCTTTGCTGCACATTGCTGACTGAAATGGTCTCTCTCCCCTGCAAATGTGCCTCTAGCGAGAGGTTTTCACTGGCGTTAATTTTCAGACCTTCATTTCACGGCGTTAGTGTGCCTGGAGCCTCTCCCCACCCACTCTCCGCCCATTGATGCCTTATCTCCGCCCTCTGGGGAGCCTTACTCCACCATCTGCGCACCGTAACGACGCCGGAGACATTATCGCGTGATACGTGACATTATTGCAAGGTAATGTGCCATTATCGCGCGATAACATCACCGCTGCGATGTTAGCGCTTTTTAGTAAACATACCCCTTAGTTCAGATTCAGGAGAAGTTGTTCTATCTTTTCATCCTGCCTTCTGCCTTCAATTTCCAGAATTCCTAATCGAGATATTCCAGGAACAATTTGGAAAATGAGAAAACAGGAAGAGGAAAGTGGAACTGTTTCTGTGATTGGCGTGGAAGCAAGGGAGGAGTCATAAGGATGCAGTTTAAAGAGCAGGAAGAGGGAACAGAACAGAAGAGAAAAAAATCGATAGTTAATAGAATTAGAGAAAAGTGAAGATATTCAGGGATGTTATAAGCGAGATGAGAGGAAGAAGGAAGACAAATAGTTTTGGACAAGTAATAGGAATGGAAAGGAGTAGTAGAGGGCAATAGGAGTGAAACAGTAGAGGAGACAAATTAATGAGATAAGAACAACCAAACTAAGGTTGATTTCAATGGGGTCTGGGCTCCGATATCGCACAGAAGCAGCTAACACCCTTTAGTAAACATAACCCTAAGTGATATAAGAGGGCCAAAAGGATGGAGGGAAGAGAGGCTAGAACCCCCCCCCCCCCCCCCACACACACACACACAGAGGAGAGACAAAACAGGAAGACCTATCAAAGGAATTCCAGAAGACCAGGAAGAAGATAGGTGTGTGCACATTGGATTTTGTTGTTAGTTTCCTTTGATTTTCATTTCATTCTGTTCTCTAAGTTGTTGTCTCCTTTTTGAGGATTGTTTCCTATTATTTATTTATTTATATGGTGCCCATCTCATTGCATCTAGGTTGTTATTTGAATTATTACAACTCCTTTTTTTTTTGTTTCTGTTTAAGCACACATCATTGTCTGTAATACTGTAGCAGCTGTGGGGGAAGGAAGGAAGAGCCCCTTACCGTATCTATCTATTTCTTTCTATGTTCCTAGAAAATAGTTGAATAAGTGTCTGAGGCAGCATACTTGAGGTTATGGTACTCCAGGGCATACACCAGGCCAAGCAGGTGACCGTATCTGATGCAGGTTTCTTTATAATAGATGGTGGGACGAACATGGTCAAGAAAGAGTGAGGAAGGTGAGCTTTCGTGGGATGAGATGCTTTGCACACTTGCTGCCCCTCGGAGACTCCCTAGAACTCAGCAGCAAGGCAAGTGGCAGCTATGTCCTGAGAAAACTGATCTACAGTAAAAATGCTGAAATATAGTTCGGTATTTTTTTTTTTTTTAATTCTTTATTTTCGTTTTATAACAACAGAGGAAAAGGGAAGACATACAGCTAAAAGACAGATACATAAAGTGTAATACATACAACAAAGTAAACCCCGGCCACCCCCCTCCCCCCTGCTTCTTCTCTTAGAAAACTAATCATTCCCGAAGCGGGCGTGTACTTACATTATTGTGTTACAAAACCTAACGGTGATCTAAAACATGATGAGTGCACATTATACAGGCATGTTGGAACAATGAGCAGATTGTACATAATCATTAAGCATCTGCCATTTAGACAAGCGAGAGTGAGTTTGGGCATGGGGAATAGCTCTCCGAGGTATCTGCTCATATTTACTATATAAGCAGACGAGGTTCCACCATTCATTGACAGTAAGTCGAGAGCTATCCTTCCAATTCCTCGTGATTAAGCATATGGCTATACCCAGCATGAAATCAAGGAGAAAGCGACCCTTCTTAGGAAGAGAGGGGACCTCCGCCACAGAGCGGAGTCCCACGATCTTCCAAGAGAGAGGCTCGTGAAGGTGTAAGATAAATTGAATACAACCCCAAACCCGCCCCCAATAAACCTGTAGTTGAGGACATTCATAAATAACATGAGCGAAGGTTCCCACAGCAGTATGGCAAGACCAACACTGGTCCCTGGCAGTTGTGTTCCATTTGGCTATTTTTTCTGGGGTATAAAAGCATCTGTGTGCAAAAAAGAAGAGAGTTTGAGTAACAGAGGCAGACCGGGAAACCCGCACTACTTTGCTCCAGAAAACGCTCCATTGCGCAGGGGTTAAAGTGGTTTGCAGTTCGCGCTCCCAGGCTTGTTGGGCTCTAAAAGTGGCCGTGTCTGTACCCTGACATAAGATTTTATAAAAGTTAGAGGCTACCCCATGTGTACTACTAATAGAGTGAACTATCTCTAATAGCCCGTCCTCAGTAGGGGCAGAGGGCGGCATGATTCGAGCACTTTTGAGGCAGTGTTGAAGCTGCATCAATTGAAAGTAGTGTTTCGCTGGTAACGCAAATTCCTTTTGTAAATCAGAAAAGGCTTTCCAACGAGCTGCAGAGAAAAGCTGTTGGGGTGTCCAGATCCCCCTTGAGTACCAGGGTTTCCATGCTATCGTTCTATTTAGGACTTGAATTCTGGGGTTATTCCATAGCGGGAGTCCATCCTGAGGACAGACGTTCGGGCCCAGTGATAGAATGAGAGTGTTAAAGGCCGCAAGAGTATCGACAATCATTGGTGGATGGCGGGTGTCTATTTGATAGGACATACCGGGGAGATGGGTCAACGGGATTGGGCTACTAAGCTCCTCTTCTATGTCAAGCCAAACTGGTCTGCTGTCTGTTGAGGCATCTAGCCATCGGGCACCTTGCTTAAGTAGGAAGGCTTGATGATATCTAAGAAAATCAGGAAATCTGGTACCCCCTCTTTCCTTTGCAGACTGTAGTTTTTGTTTAGCTATCCTTGGTGGCTTGCCCTGCCAGAGATAACGGACGAGAAGGCCCTCAATATCTTTATAAGTATGTAGCGGGAGTAAGCATGGCAGCATTTCTAAAATGTAGTTCACTTTGGGGACTATCATCATTTTCACAGTTTCTAGGCGGCCCCACCATGTAAGAGATAAGGGAGACCAACGATTTGTGAGCTCACGGACTTTGGAGACTACCTCTTTGGCATTAAAACTGATAGTGTCTTCTAAAGGAGAACAGTAATGGACCCCGAGATACTTCACCATGCGGGATTGCCAAAGGAAGGGAAAGGCCTGCATGTCAGCCTCATGTACCCAGCGGTTCAGTGGGAATGCTACAGATTTGGTCCAGTTAATTTTATAGCCCGATAATTGTGAGTATCCGTCAATCAGATCCAAGACAGCTGGAACCGAATCGAGGGATACGAAAAGCATAAGGTCATCTGCATATGCAGAGAGTTTAATCTCCCTATGACTGAAGGGGACACCTCGAATACGTGCGGACTGTCTAATAAGGAGGGCTAGGGGTTCAAGAGCTAGATCAAAGAGCATTGGTGATAGGGGGCAACCTTGACGCGTGCCTCTTTGGAGATTAAATGGCTGAGACTTGATGGCATTTACACAAATACTGGCGACGGGTTGAGTATACATGACTTGGAGATATCGGAGGAAGCCCTCCCCAAAGCCATACCATCGGAGAACTGCAAATAAGAAGGGCCATTCTAGGCGATCAAAGGCTTTTTCGGCATCCAGGGAAAGACCCACCCATGGATGATCTAGATTGGCAGCACTGGATAGCACATGGCACAAGGTCCGAGCATTGTCAGCAGTTGATCTGCCGGGTATAAAACCGCATTGGTCGGGGTGAATTAGGGTGGCCATCCTGTCAGATAGCCGGGTGGCCAAGATCGTTGCGAAGATCTTATAATCGGCATTAAGTAGGGAGATTGGACGGTAGTTGGCGGTTAGCAGCGGGTCTCTGCCCTCTTTCTCAAATACTACCACATTAGCTGCAGAAAAGGATCCCAAAGAGGATGTATCTACCGCAAGGGCAGTAAAATAGAGTTTTAAATAGGGAACTAAATCTGCACTGAACGTTCTGTAGAATTCGGTCGGGAGACCATCGGGCCCTGCGGCATGGCCCGAGGCTGTTCGTTTTAGGGCAGATTGGATCTCTGAAGTAGAGAAGGGTTCATCCATCGCATCCCTATCATCTTCAGAGAGGGTCGGCCGCTGAATGCCAGAAAGCAATCGCTCGAATGTCTCTGACGAGAACTCACATTCAGATTGATATAGGCGGGTATAGAAATCCCGAAAGAGTTCTACAATGTCGGAGTCTGTGGTCACTATGCCCCCTCCCTGTGGAGCTCGAAGGGCCGCTACGCGTTTGGCTTCTTTTTGACCTTTCAAGGCGTTGGCTAAGAGTCGACCGGCTCGGTTATTTTCACGATAATATGTCCCTCGCTGAAGCTCAATACTCTTAGAAGCTGCAGTTGAGAGGATTGAATTATATTGAAAACGGAGACGCTGTAATCGAATTAATACACATGGATCAGTTACGTGAAGTTAGAACTCGTTCGCCTGCTTTTATTTGTTGGTCTAGTATGAGTAGCTGCTGTTTGCGTTGTTTCCGCAGGCGGATTTGATAGCTAGTGATCGTTGCTCGAATGGCCGCTTTGAAGCCCTCCCACCAAGCCCAATTCGCAGTATCCTGGGGTAGATTAAAATGGAAGTAATCCTGTATGGCTGCTCGAATTTCTAACTGGAACTCTGGCTGAGTTAACAGGGCTCTATCAAAGAACCAGGCCCCCGAATTCCCTTGGGGTGCAGTAGTGTGTAATTGAAAGGAAAATAGCGGCATGATCTGAAATATGTTGGGAGTGAATCTTTGCAGTGTCTACCTGAGGAACTAACAGTTTTGATATTAGAAAGAAGTCTATGCGAGACTGGGATTTGTGAGGGGAAGAGAAGAAGGTGAAGTCAAGCTCATTGGGGTGTAGTAACCTCCATAGATCAACTAAAGCAAGATCTTTGATCAGGGAGGTAAGCGTGGTGTGACTCTTGGGGGGACCACTTGTCCTAGGCGGCTGTTTGTCAATCAGGGGATCAAGGACTAGATTGAAATCCCCCCCAATTATCAATGAAGTATTAGCAGAGGCCTGCGCAACCTGAGCAATGGTAGCAAAAAAGGCAGGGTCATCCACATTAGGAGCGTAAAGGCATATACATGTAACTTCAAGGCTACCTATCTTGAGGTGAACTCTGGACCATCTACCTTCTGTATCTGAGCTAGTCGCAATAATAGTAGCATGCAAAGATTTCCTAACCAGTATGGCAACCCCACATTTCTTAGAAACGGCTGGGGAATAGGCGGCCACCATGTAAGGTTTAATATTGAGTTTAAGAGTTTCCTTCGAATTTAAATGCGTTTCTTGGAGAAAAATCAGATCCGCAGCTTCCTGACTTAGGTAGCTTAGGATTTTCTTCCGTTTTATCGGATTATTGACTCCTTTTACGTTCAATGAGAGAATCTTACATGGTGCCATCAATCGGTAATAGACATTTTAGGTAAGGGCGCTTGAAAACATACAACATAATCAGAATCTGTGCAACAATGACATAATCACCGAGTATGCTGGCTAATACACCCCATATTGAAAAGTATGTACCATTGTATCTTAGAGAAGAAGCAAAACCCCAAAAGAATATGGCGACCATATGTCTGCGGGAGGAGGCCCTAGAGAGGAAATAGAAAGACATGAAAAAAAAAGAAAAGAAACACCAGAGTCCATAATTAACACTGTCTCTGATACTCATCGAGGCTACTGTGGGTAGATGGAGTCGGGTCACAGATATCATCAAAAGTAAGGCAAACAAACTGCCCTCGCCAGACTCTTTGCTGGGCTGCGGCAGATCCAATATGGCAGATACAGCGGATATGAGAATACTTGCAGGAATATTCTGGAAGTCAGCGCATCAAGTCGGCTTCTTTGGAATCCAAAAACTCCGCTAGTAGATCAGGGTCCTCAAATGTTCTTGTCTGATTGTGAAGAGTGACTCGGAGCTTGGCCGGGTACATCAGGCCATAGCGTGCTTGTAGTTGTTGGAGCCTCGGCCGGAATTCCAGAAAGCGCTTTCGGCGGTCGACCGTGGGTTTAGCCAAGTCAGGATAGAAGGAGATCTTGTGGCTCTCAAACTCCATATGGCCCTTTGCCCGAGAGGCACCCAGAATTTGCTCCACGTGTTGATATCTCAAAAGTCGAAAAATGATAGGCCGCGGGGTCTTCCTGTTGAGCGTTATGCTTGTGGGTACACGATGAACGCGATCGATCTCCAAATCTTTGGTAAAGGTGATTTGGAGCAGGGAAGGGAGGAATTTGCATAAAAACTCTTTCATGTCTCCCGATTCCGCTCCCTCCGGTATGCCCACGAGTCGTATGTTGTTGCGGCGCGCTCTATTATTGCCATCTTCCGCTTCTTTCTGCAAGGCCCGCACCTGACGTTCAACTTTGTCGAGTTTGGACAACCGGGCCGCATGGGAGTCCAATATGCTCTCCATTTTGTCCTGACGCGAAGAAAGCCCTTCCAGCTTGCTTTGCAGCACACCAAGATCTTCCCGCAGCGCTCGGAGTGCTTCACCGTTTGACTGCACGAGGTCTTTGACCCCTCTAATCTCTGCGAGGATTTCCTGCTGCATTTCAGGGCCCTCGCGCAAGGCCAGCCCCTTCTGCGGGGACGGGGGTTCAGTTTTGGAACGTTTGCCGTGAGAAGCCGCTGGAGAGCCAAATTCCAGGCGCGTGGGTTTGGTCCCCGCCATCTCACCAATGTGCCCCGGCAAGATCAGAGTAGAAGTTCCAAGTATGTACGGTGTTAATTCAGGATTCTGAGTAGGCCTCTCGGGAGCCTCAGCGTTATGCGACCATCCCGCTGGACATCAGGCTCCGCCCCCCCCGCTGGACATCAGGCTCCGCCCCCCCCATAGTTCGGTATTTTTATCGGGGTGTAAATGATGGAATGCTATTTATGACATGTTGGAGAGGCTATTGAAGCAACACGTAGCCCTGCATCAAATGTCATTGGAGACCTGCATCACCAGGACTGGACAAATATCATACAGATGATAGATGTCCTAAAGGTCTTTAAGGATGTCATGATGGAACTAAGGATGTGCAGTGCCAAAAAATTCTGCTTCGTTTCGGCTTGATTTTTTCTTTTTTTTTCATCTTCATAATTTTTTTTTTATCAGTGTACTTTATCCCATAATAGTGCTCACTCTTCATGGGAGTGTACACTATTGAGCAATAAGGTGCACTGTTTGCGAATGTTTGAATTGTACATATTATTTGTGCATGCGTGAACAGTGTACCCAATAGTGCACACTCTTGCAAGAGTGCACACTATGGATGGCAAACAGGAAATGACGATGCAGTTATCATTTGCTATTTCGCCAGCACCCTGCTTTCATTTTAAACAAAAACACACCCCTAGAGGAACCGAGCTCCACAAGAGCTGCCCTCAGCCTTCTCATCCTGGTAGTAACAGGGATTCACAGCAGAGCTTTTGGTGATGACGGACTTGCATGGTCAAGTGGGAAATAAGTTGGAATCCCCTTATGAAAGAGAATGCTTATATACTAGCTGGTCTCTGTGTCCCGTGAATGACAGCAACTATTACTCTGTAGTGCAACTAATTGACTTACTGGAAGGAAAAGCTGGTCACTAAAGTGGTGGAAAGGGAGTACCGGAGGCACAGGGTAGTGACAATGGTGATGTAGCAGGGGAAATACTGCTGTAGGCATCCCATCAAGCAATACTGGTATCATGAGCACCATCTTGACTCCCCTCCCCCGGCTTTACATGCCAGTGGCCCATGAGCCGCAGCCAAGTGAAATTCTTTGAGGACAGAAACTTTAGCTAGAATGCTAAGCCGCATCAGTCTACCACAAGTTGGACTCCTGCGTGGATTTCAGTGACATGCAACCTTGCAGAGCCCATCAAGGCCATGACCACGGACCATCTGGCATACTGGACACACAGGGTAGCAGTTTGGCCAGATCTAGCCAAGATTGTGCAGTATTTTTTGTCCTACATTCCAACCAGTGTGCCCAGTGAATGTATTTTCTTCATGACAAGAGATATTGTGGCACCTCAACATCCACAGCTAGCACTGTTGACAGAAGACAGTGTTTCTGAAGACTAGCCTCCCCTCATGCAATTAGGAGAAGGGATGAGTACATAGCTCTACTGAAGAGCTGCTGCCCATACTCTCTACCTTCACGATGTAGATGCGTCTTTCAGGGTTGGTGTCTATTTCCAGTGCCTACTTTCAGCTCCCATGCCAAAACATAAAAGAAAAAACAAGAAATACAAAAAACAAAGCTAACACCAAAACAAACTGGAAATAAAACAAACAAAAAACCCTGAAAAAATGTCTCCCTCTGCTGCTGCTACCGGTTTCACTGTCCTGCCATTTCTGTCACAGCCTGCCCTTTATTGCCAACCAGTCCTGCTCTCGAGGTCCATACCACAGCCATATTGCAGTGGTCACAAATCCCGCTCTTTCCTGCATAGGAACAATGCAACCTGCTATCATGTGCCCAGTGGTTCCCTTTAGGTCTGCATCTACATGGTAACATGCTGCTGCTGCTGCCTGCGTTACTGTGTTGGTACTGCTCTCATCTTTGCCTCTTTGCTGCCCTTCTCCTCTCCTTGATGACTTGCCATCACCCTTCTTGATATGCTTTGGTTTTCCTTGGTCACTCCTCATCCTCCTTCTGCTTTGCACATTCATTGGGTGCCTCTGGCTTCTCGTGGTATGCCTTTTTTTGTATTTGACACCTGCTTTAGCATGCAATTTCTAAGAACCTGAGTTTGGAAAAAAATAAACCCGCCTGGTGGAGGGACACTACTAGCATACCACTGTCAATGAGCCTTGAGCTCTCTCTTTAAAGTTCCATTTTTGCACTTGGTTGGAAGTTCTTGCAGGGCAGATGAGCTACTGCTATCACCTTGAGAAAACATAGACATCCATATATACATATATTCACCAACACACACTGCTAACAAGCATACCCCTCAACACAAACAAACACCCATGACTAGGGTCAGGTTAAAGATTTTGGTGCCCATAGGCAAGACCAGACAGCAGACCCCAAAGAGAGGGGGAAGGGGGGGATTGTGTCAGAGGTCCCAAAGACTGGAAAGCCAGAAATGGAACACAGAAATGTCAGAGTGCTTCAGTGGTGTCTCCTTTGAAGCAGAACATGAGCTGATTCCTCTTTGGCCTGGGTATTTGCACCCTAGGCAGTTGTCTTTGCTACCTATGGCTAAATCTGGGCCTGCCCATGGCACAACACACACATACATCCTCCTCACATCCCCACAGATAAATAGCTAAAATCTGCACATGGAGATAAACATATGCGTCACACATATACATACAGTACATACCTTAAATACAGCATCAATCACTACCCACACACTATGCTCACCTGTCCAGATATACACTCACTCATCTCCTGCTACTCTACTCTTTACCATGGCTGTTTCAATTGGACCCACCACTGTAAATGTACACTTTTCACTTTTCTTCAATGACTTCCTTACAGCAGGGTTGCCATATACATTGTACAATTTTTTTTTTGCTTCCAGAAAATTCTTAAAACAAGCATACTATTATTTTACCAAAACAGACATTTTTTGGGGACTGCTTTGAAGAGAGAACAACCCCCCCCCCCTTTAAATTTGCATGATAGAGTTTTTCTTGGGGTCTGAACATTAACATTTACCACAATTTGTAGGTCTCTTCCAAGGAAAAGGTTGTGCCGGAGTGGGAAGGGGTCTGTACGGTGCTGTGTACACCTTGTAGCACTATAGAAATGATCAGTACTAGTAGTGGTAAGTCAATTTTGCTGGGAAAATACAATAATGTTTGTTAAGGCAACGTGATAAAATCTAAACAGCTTAAGAGCGAGTAAGTGGGATAAATATAAGTCGTTAATGACTTCAGATATTACAGATGGGATTTATGTGGAATTTCTATGCACTTATCTCTCTGTCATGTAGACAGGCACAAAACATTGTTCAATTTTTAGCTTTCCACATTGTTAGAACACTAATGAAAATTCAATTGCTTCAGCTGCTGCATTTCATTAAACTAAGCAAATCGTCAATGAATCCACCCATATATACTAAATTAGACAAGTCATGGATAACCACAGAAAATGTAGATGTGAACCAAAAACTTACCAACAAACGAAGAATTATGAAGAGAAAGGAATGCTTAAAAAGCTTAGAAACAACCAATTATATCAGGGATATGCCGTGATGGGCTTTGCTAACCGTGGTAATCGTGTTGACTATCCCCCCTCCCCCACCCCATAATAAAAAAAGAAAGCTACTTATCTTTGAAAGACTGGGAATAAAGAATTCTGTGACATAGATAAACCTGATGGCTGCATTGTATTTCAGCATGTGATGCCCACTGCATGGAGAATTCAAGAAGATTTTCAGGAATGAGCTTGTTCCTTTACAACCTCTAAAGGAAAAATCATAACCAACCCCCTTGTTAAAAAGTCATATCACAGGGAGGCGCTGATGAGCCCAATGGGAATGGCCGCCTAACGATGTAGCTCCTGCTTCACCTCTGCACTAATGTGACTTTTTGTACCCTAGGAATCAAATGCCCTCCTTCCCATGACGCCCTCACAGTATTGGAACACCCGCTAGTGAATTGATGCTACCTGAACAATGTACCAATGTACCTGCATGCAGATGACTGGGACTGACTTGATTGCGATGCAATTTCCCCGCTCCTATGATTTCTGCTACCACTGTGTGTCTGGACTCGCCCCATTGAATATGTGCACTACTACTCACTTCTCAATGGATATGCTAGAGCTTGGGGAAGAACATTGGAAGAATAGTTTTCTTTGAATGTGGTGATGAGTAGCTCCCTGCTCTGAAAACAGTATTGTTTCTGTCTCTTTGTTCTCTCTTTCTTCCAGATATACCGATGGTTTCTTTGGGACGCGATATCGAGTGGCCACCTAACAATAAAAAAAATATGAAGTCAAAGACCAGTTATGCTGAAGTTCTAGCCAAGTTCAGCAGATCCCTGGCTTATCCCCCAGTGATCACTGCTGCTGGTCCGCCTACACCAGCTAGTGGAGCTGGAATGCCTCCAGAACTGGTGGCACCAGTTACTAAAGTCAACTTCCAGGAGATGCTCTAAGAATTTAAACTACTGAGAGGGGATTTTTCCAAGTCAGTAAGCGCCATCAAGCAAAAACTGAAATCTCATGAAGAGAGAGTCACTCAGAATAAGATAAACATTGGGGAACAAATCGATGCTTTGGTGGTCTACCAAAATAGGTTGAAAAGACTTGAGACTTTACCACTGGCAACCAGAGAGCAACGGGATCATTTGGAAAACCATCAGAGACATTGAAATATTAGAATATTTGGATGGTCTGAACCTGCAGAAGGTAGAGAATATGTGGTGAGGATGATACAGGAGTTGTACTCCTGTGCCCCAGGATGCAAAGCAAAAATTTGGATTGACAGAGCACGCAGAGGGATAAACAGTCGCATAAAGAAACACCATACTTTAAAACTAGGTTTCACTGATTAACCACAACACGATTATATAACAAAAAATCAAACCTCTAAACAAGGCAAAAGCAAGCCTCAGAACAGACTAATAGATCTTAACCCTGCCCCACTTAGGGAACAGGAGATCAAACACAAGTCAAGATACATCACCAGCTTGCTAAGCCCAAACCCTATCCACCATACCCATAAATTCCAACATCTAATAACATTTACAAAAGTTATGAATACTAAACATTTAGAAACACTTAAATTATGGTATTGGTGAATGTCCCCCGACGCCTTTTTAAGACATCTTTTTCAAGCGTTTCGCAGCAGCTGTTTCAAGGGGAACTGCAAAACAAAAGAAGCTTATTCAATCCCAATATCAGAAAATCGCTTAAAACCTCCCTTATGTCCTCCTTAACGCAAACCTACTGTCATGAGGGCATCCCCTGGTGGCCAAGGGCGGTAAGGGCATGCTCCACGATGTATTTATTTTCCAGGAGCGTGGGGTTTGTGTAAGGCAAAAAGGGAGATTGGCCTTAGGTATTTCTGCTCCTGGTAAGAACTCAACAATTAAGCCAAGAGTGTAGGGAAACAAGGCTTTTATTTCCCCTCTTTGGAAGGGTTCATTAAGACACTAGAAAATTAAAGAATGTCCTTTGTTTGTAAAGGTGCCAGTATTAAACAGGTTAACTAATTGTTAGTATCTTCACCATTGGTGCAAAGGTTAACTGGAGGAATTCACTTCATTCCAAAGCATCAACAATTAAACAAGCTTCTTCTCATTTATACAGTGGCTATAGATTCTAGGCTGGTGGCCATGCACAAACCACAATCCATATCTTCTGCCTGAGGAATGAGAATAGCATTTATATCTTCAATTTCCATAGATTCTGCTCCACTACATTCCTCCTCAGAGTAAATACTGTCCCTGGCTGTTACAGCTCTATGTGGACTGTCTCTAGGCTCTAGCCTCCAATAAGACTGTGTTCTAAGTTCTCTTGGAATTTTCTGAAACCACTCTGGTTTCTTCCTTCTTACAAACTGAGTATTTGTTTTAGCAATGCTTCTAGGAGTTAAGCATTCTTTATCAGGAATAAAGCTTTCATACCTTGAGTTTCTGTAGTTTGAATCTCTGGAGGCTTCTCTCCCAAGAACGTCTCTCTTGCAACAGGTTCTCTGCTGGTAGCCTCTAGGCAGGGCTGTGCTTTCTGGCAGCTTAGTAAAACCTGGTATGGATTCAACCCTATGCTTCAGTAACAACTTAGCTTTGTTAGAAACTGCTTTTCCTTTGGTACCTGGTAAAACTTGTCCAGCATTTCCCAGTGACTGCAGGCTCTCCTCCAAACCTAACTCTCTGGTTCTCTGGATACGTCTCTCAGCTTTGGACTCAGGAACGTTGCTTGAGCAGGGAGTGGCACACTCTCCAGCCTGACTGCTTTCTCCAGCAGACTCCCTCTGAACAGCTGCTCTTGTAGCTTGGCCCCTCTGAACTCCACCTCTGTGAACTCTGTTCCTTTGGGCTTGCTCAAGGAGGATTCTTTCCCTCAGGTCTCTCCTTCTTTCCTTAGCCGTGCTCCTTGTTCCTTCTCCAAGTCCTTCTCCTTCTCTTAGAGCTGTTCCTCTTCTCAGAGCTGTTCCTCTCCTCAGAGGTGTTCCACTTTCTCCTGCTGTTGGAGCTGTTCCTCTTTCTCCTGCCATTGGAGCTGTTCCTCCTTTGCTAGCATTCAGCTTCTGCTTATAAAGGAATCTTTCCTTTGAAACTCCCGGGCTCATTCCCAGGTGCAAGTAGTTAGCTCTCTTAGCCTCATTAGCTCCTGTATGATCACTCCTGCCCCCTCTAGCTGTGCTATGCAGTAATTTCACATCTAGATCTTTCTTAGAAACAGGGTTTCTTTTCAACTTTGCATCTTTATTGGTACCAGCCTTATGACACTACTCACATTTAAAGCAATCGCTGGGACTCATCTTAGTAAATAAATAATCAAAAGCATCAAATGGCCAAACCAGCTCTATCACACAGATGAGCCCAAAGCTTTCAACGCTCAAGCTATCCTCCATCTTTAAATCCAGCTACCAATCACCTCCAGAACCAAAAACACCTGAAGGCTACCACTACAATCAAGATCTAAACAAATTAATAGCTGTCTCCTAGGATAACCCAGCATATTTAATTCACATATACACACCATAAACTGCAACGAATGCTAATAACCTCCTAGAACAATCCAAAAAATATAATGAATCAATCCAAAAAAATATACTAATACAGTATACTCATCCTCCACACTACCTATACTCCATTATAAACAAGCCCCCCACTCAATACTCAAATTCAACTCATTAGATATAACGCTGTTTAGATGAAAAATCCACCATTGTTCCCTGTACAATAAGTGCTGTTCTCGTGTGCGGCTCCCAAATCCTGCAAATATCCTTTCTATACAGAAGCAATGTAAGTCAACAAACCCATATTGTAGTGAAAACACTCCTCCACTTATTGAAAATGGATAAATGATTCTCTAAATAAACAATAATAAACTAAAACAGAACTATAAATTACAATTCAATAAAATTATCCCGGGGCAATACCCTACCACAATCTACAATTTTCGCATATAATTAAATCCAAAACAATTAAATTAGCTTTCAAATAAACCTATCTCTACCAATAAGACAATTAAAAGATCCACCCGCTCTTCAAACCTTACCATATAAATAGGTAAATAAACATGTAACACTAAAATAAATCAATGGAATTTCAAACCTTTCGCATATAGCTATTTTGACCTGTACATAGTTGATATATCACAAGTACAATTATTAATGTATAACTACAGTTTATGTTTACCCTTTAAAACGTTTTATTGTAATGTATAACCACAGTTTCCTATGTTCTATGTAAAAAGCAGAATGTTTACCCTGCTTAAATTGTTCCATTGTAAACCGCACCTGATCTTTCTGGAAGGTAGCGGTATATAAGCATTTGTTAAATAAATAAATAAATAAATAAATAAATACTTAAAACTTAAACAATATTCCACCATCGGTGCCTCCCTCTGTTGACAATACAGTTTTCTTTTATGTTCACTTAAACGAACCCGAAAGGGCCGAACAGTTTTACCAATGTATAAAAGATTACACGGACAAAAAATTCCATACACAACGAAATCAGAACTGCAAGATGTATGTTTATTTAAAACATATTGTTGACCATTAAACCTAAACCGATCAATTTCTAGCATAACATCACAAAAAGTGCAGTGGTCACACTTTTTGTGTCCAGCAATATCACTTTCACGTACCATTGAAGACCGTAAAGAAGAAGGGCTCAAAATCTTCTTCAGATTAGTATATTTTTTGGATTGATTCATTATATTTTTTGGATTGTTCTAGGAGGTTATTAGCATCGTTGCAGTTTATGGTGTGTATATTTTAATTTAAATATGTTGGGTTATCCTAGGAGACAGCTATTAATTTGTTTTAGATCTTGATTGTAGTGGTAGCCTTCAGGTGTTTTTGGTTCTGGAGGTGATTGGTAGCTGGATTTAAAGATGGAGGATAGCTTGAGCGTTGAAAGCTTTGGGCTCGTCTGTGTGATAGAGCTGGTTTGGCCATTCGATGCTTTTGATTATTTATTTACTAAGATGAGTCCCAGCGATTGCTTTAAATGTAAATAGGTTTGCGTTAAGGAGGACATAAGGGAGGTTTTTAGCGATTTTTGATATTGAGATTGAATAAGCTTCTTTTGTTTTGCAGTTCCCCTTGAAACAGCTGCTGCGAAACGCTTTGAAAAGATGTCTTAAAAAGGCGTCGGGGACATTCACCAATACCATAATTTAAGTGTTTCTAAATGTTTAGTATTCATAACTTTTGTAAATGTTATTAGATGTTGGAATTTATGAGTATGGTGCATAGGGTTTGGGCTTGGCAAGCCGGTGATGTGTCTTGACTTGTGTTTGATCTTCTATTCCCTAAGTGGGGCAGGGTTAAGATCTATGAGTCTGTTCTGAGGCTTGCTTTTGCCTTGTTTAGAAGTTTGATTTTTTTGTTATATAATCGCGTTGTGGTTAATCAGTGAAACCTAGTTTTAAAGTATGAAGTATCATTGGTAAGGTTTCGATGTGGACTTTAGTTACCTTGTTTGCATAAAGAAACACGACTTCCCCAGACCCATTGTCACCTGCTTCCACTACTTTGAGGATAAGTAAGCTCTCCTGCAGAATATCAAGGGAAAGCGGGTAGTGGAGTTCCAACACTATAGATTGCGTATCAACCTGGATATATAACCATGCACGTTAGAGAAGCACCATAACTTTCGCTCTTTGACACAAATCCTTCAGAACAAAGTGATAAAATATCACCAGGGTTTTCCCTTTGCTCTTTTTTTTTTTTGAACTGGCAAATCTCAGGGGTGGAGGAATGTATGGAGCTTGTTGAGGATCTCTCTGGCCCCTCTGGAAGTAAAATACGGGAACCAAGGAGTCATAATAGTACCAAAGATGAAGAAATGCCTGGTAGCTATCAGGGGTTGTGGTCTGTGAGTGAGACGGTGGAAGATCGAGAAAAGGACACACAACCAAACATAATTAGGTCTATACTACTTCCATTATTGCTTGGGTATTCATAAAATAATCAGGACCACTTTCTGATGTTCTGGGTTAAATACTCTAGGGTTGTATGGTTGGGAGCTGAGTTGGAGGTCAAAGAAGACAGCTGATTAACATAGTAACAGAGTAACAAAGTATATGATAGCAGATAAAGACAGTATGCCCATCTAGTCTGCCCAGCAAGGCAGAAAGAGTAGGTACACTTGCCACTTCATGCAGGTCACCCCTCTCCATGCCTTTGTTTAGGGGTTTACACACCGCTCCATGTAGATCACCCCTATTTATTCAGCTGTAAGAGATAGTTATGTTTATTTTGATGTTATCCTGTTGCTATAAAGGGATCCGCTGTGTCTGTTCCATGCCATTTTTAATTCTGTCACTGTGTTTGCTTCTACCACTTCCATCAGGAGGACATTCCAGGCATCCACCACCCTTTCAGTGAAAAAGTATTTCCTGACATTAACTTTCAGTTTACCCCTTGCAGCTTCATGTTATGCCCTCTAGCTTTACAGCTTCCCTGTTAATGGAAGAGATTTGTTTGCCCAGTAATACTCTTTAAGTATTTAAAGGTCTGAATCATATATCCCCTGTCCCTCCTCTCCACCAGAGTATACATATTTAGGTCTTCAAGTTTCTTCTCATAAGTCTTCTGACGCAGGCTCCAAATCATTTTGGTCACCTTCCTCTGAACCGCTTCCAGCCTTTTTATATCCTTTGCGAGATATGGTCTCCAAAACTGAACACACTATTCCAAGTGAGGCCTCACCAGCAACTTGTACAGTGGCATTAGTATCTCTTCCTTTCTGCTGGTAATTCCTCTCTGTATACAACCCAGCATCCTTCTGGCTTTTGCCACCACCTTGTCACACTCTTTCGCCACCTTGAGATCATCAGAAACAAACACTCCAAGGTCCTACTCCTGGTCCGTGCACACCAGTCTCTCACCCCCTATTGCATACAATTCTCTTGGATTTCTGCTTCCCAAGTGCATGACACTGCACTTCTTCACATTAAATCTTAACTGCCCAACATTAGACCATTCTTCCAGCTTTTGTAGATCTTTCCTCATGTTCCCCACTCCCTCAGGGGAGATGGTTTGTGTCAAGACCCATTTTCAGCTGTTATCTTTTATCCAGGTTAGTCTTTTTCCAGTGTTATGAACATAAGAAATGCCATACTGTGCCAGATGAAGGTCTATCAAACCCAGTATCCTGTTTCCAACAGTGGCCAATCCAAGTCATAAGTGCCTGGCCGGTTCCCAGAAAGGTACATAGGTTCCACAATGCTTGTCTGGGGTAAGCAGTCAATTTCCTGGGTCCTATTTAATAATGATTTATGGACTTTTCCTCCAGGAACTTGTCTAAACCTTTTTTAAACTGAACTACATTAACAGCTTTTATTATATCCTCTGGCAAAGTTTGACTATGCATTGAGTGAAAATATATTTTCTCTTACTACTCTTAAATGAGTTACATTGTAGCTTAATTGTGTGTCCTCAAGTCTTTCTACTTTTTGATGGAGTAAGCAACCTATATACGTTTACCCATTCTCCATCCATTAATTTATAGACCTCTATCATATCTCCTCAGCCGTCTCTTTTCCAAGTTGAAGAGTCCTAATCTTTTAAGTCTTTCCTTATAGGGGTATCCTTCCATCCCCTTTACCATTTTGGTGGCTCTACTCTGTACCTTTTCTAATTCTGCTATATCCTTTTTAAGATATGGTGACCAAAACTGTACACAATATTCAAGGTATGGTCTCACCATGGAATGATGAAGAGGCATTATAATCTTTTGTTTTATTCACCATTCCTTTCCTTATAATTCCTAGAATTCTGTTTGCTTTCTTGGCTGCCACTGCACACTGGGTGTAGGGTTTCAACATATCATCCACGATGACGCCTAATTTATTTTTCCTGGGTGGTAGTTCCTAACATGGAACCTTGCATTGTGTAATCATACTTTGGGTTCTTCTTTCTTAGGTGCATAACTTTTCACTTGTCCACATTAAATTTCATCTACCATTTGGATGTCCAGTCTTCCAGTTTATCAAGATCCTCTTGCAATTTTTCACAGTCTTCTTGTGGTTTAACAACTTTGAATAATTTTGAGTCATCTGCAAATTTGATCACCTCACTCATTATGCCCATTTCCAGGTCATTTATGAATATGTTAAAAAGCAGCAGGCCCAGCGCAGATCCCTGAGGTACTCCACTATTCACCGTCCTCCATTGAGAAAATTGCCTACTCTGTGCTTTCTATCTTTTAACCAGTTCCTGATCCGTAAAAGTATACTGTCTCCTATCCCATGACTTTTTAATTTTGCCTAGAGTCTCTAATGAGGGATCTTGTCAAAGGCTTTCTGAAAATGAACATACACTAGAGAGACCGGCTCACATTTGTCTACCTGTTTATTCATACTTTCAAAAAAATAAAACAGATTAGTAAGACAAGACCTTCCTTTGCTAAAGCCATATTGGCTTTCTCCCATTAAACCATGACCTTCTACATATTCAGTAATTTTGTTCTTTATAATGGTTTCTACCATTTTGCCTGCACTAACATCAGGATCACTGGTCTCTTGTTTCCTGGATCACCCCGGAACCCTTTTTAAAAATTGGCTTTATATTGGCCATTCAGCAATCTTCAGATATCACAGATTACTAATAGTAGATCTGCAGTCTCATATTTTAGTTCTTTGAACACCTGTGGATGCATACCATCTGGTCCAAGTGATTTGCCACTCTTTAGTTTATGAAATAGTTGTAATACATCTTCCCGGTTTATTGATAGGTCTTTTGATTCTTCCGATACATCACTTTTAGATACCATTTCAGTCATGGGTTACTTCCCAACATCTTCTTCAGTAAAGACTGAAGCAAAAAATTCATTCAGTCTCTCTGCTATGGCCTTGTCCTCTCTTAGTACCCCTTTTACACCTCTATCATCTAATGGTCCAACTGACTCTGTCACAGGTTTTTTGCTGCGAATGCACTTAAAAAAGATTTTATTATGCATTTTTGCTTCCACAACAAGATTTTTTTTCAAATTCTCTCTTTGCTTGCCCAATGAATGTCAGGTATCTAATTTGCCAATGCTAATGTTCCCAATTTTCATCATTTGACTCCTTTTTCCATTTCCTGAAAGGGTTTTTTTTTGTTTTTTTTTACCACATTAGCCTCTCTGACCTTTAAAACATGCTGGCAGTTTTTTTGGGCTTCCACTTCCACTTTCCTTAAAGCATGGAATACAGCTAGTCTGGGCTTCCATGATAGTTTATTTAAACAACGCCCATGCGTAATGTAAATATAATCTTTGCAGCTGCTCCTTTTAGTCTTTTCTTATTTTCCTCATTTTTTCATAGTCTCCTTTTTGAAAGTTAAATGGTATTACTCTGGATTTCCTTGCTGTCCTTCCTTCATTTATTAAATCAAACACGATCATGCTATGATCACTATTGCCAAGTGGCCCCCGCATCCTTATCTCTTGCACCAGATCTTGTATTCTACTAAGGACTAGGTCTAAAGTGGTGTTCCTTCTTGTTGCTTCATGAACCAGCTGTTCTAAGAAGCAGTCATTTATTTCACCAAGAAACTTTATCTCCCAAGCATGTCTTGCCATGACATTGACCCAGTCAATACCGGGGTAATTGAAATCATCCATTACTATTACTGTGTTGTAACTTTTGTTAGCTTCCCTGATTTCTTTGATCATTTCATCATCCATTTGTTCATTCTGGCCAGGCAGTCATTAGTACACCCCCACTGCTAGCACCTTCTCCTTTTATATGGAATTTCGATCAATAGAGATTTAACAGTGTATTTTGTTTCCTGCAAAACTAGACAAGATTCTCAAGAGCAGAGATGTCTCTTTCCATACAAAGATTCAACATGTTCAAGCCATGATATTTTCAGTAACATCATATGGATACGAAATCTGGATAGTGAAAAAGATAGATAGACAAGAATAAAATTGATGCCTTTGAATTATGGTGCTAGTGACGAATACTGTGTATACCATGGACTGCCCGAAGAACAAACCAGTCAGTACTAGAGGAGTTCAAACCTAAGCTTTCTTTAGAAGCTCAGATGATAAGACTTTGTCTTTCATACTTTGGACACATTATGTGATCATTAGAGAAATACATTATGCTTTGCAAGGTAGAAGGTCAATGCAAAAGAGGAAGGCCAGCAATGAGATGGATCGATACAGTAACAGCAGCTATGGGTGCCACTCTATCAACAATGAACCGCCTAATTGAAGACTGAACATAGTTTAGGACAACTATCCAGAAGGTTGCCATGAGTCGACAACGAATTGACGATACTTAACAACAACAACATTTGCTATTTGTGTTTAATATGCTAATTTTTTTTTACCTCAAATCACATAAACAAATAATGACATGAAAAGCATAAATAATGTCATTAAAAGCTGCTTATTATTATGATAACTGAATAATGCATCTTGTGTGAAAAACCACATAAGTTATATTGTTCATGAAAAAATAATGCCATCTCAAAGGTGACACTTTTTTCACCAGTGTCATCAGCTGCTATTGCGTGACCGATGCTCTTGGGGAACAACTTAATTGGGCAAGCCCTGACTCCCCCTTTCTCTCTGAAAATTCCTCCAGCCCCATAATGGGTTGTTGTGGGTGGGGGGGGGGGGGAGAGAAGCAATCTCTGGGTTCTGCTGCCTTAGTGGGAAGGATGTGTTGGAAAAAAGCGAGAAATCTCTACAAAAGATGAAAAAGCAAAAACAATCAAAATGGATTACTGAAGAAACTCTGATAATTGCTCAGAAATGCAGAGAATTTAAAGCCAGAGGAGAAAGAGAGGCAATCACAGAACTCATTAGAGATTTCCAATATGCAGCAAGCAAGGCAATGAGAAGTACTACAGTGACGCATACAAGGAAATTCAATCAGAAACTATTAGAGGAAGAATAAGATTGGCTTTCCTAAAGCTACGAGAGTTAAAGAAAAAATTCCAGCCTTGAATTGGAATGCTACGAGATGCTCAAGGTTCTATGTTGAATGATGTTGAGAAGATCAAGAAAAGGTGGAAAGAATATACAGAGTCATTATACCATAAAGATCAAGTGGACCAACAGTCATTTCAATCTGTACCTTATGATCAGGAACTAGTGGTGATGAAAGAAGAAGTCAAAGCAGCATTGAAAGCCTTATCAAAGAACAAAGTGCCAGGCATTTATGGCATTCCCACTGAATAATCACAGCAATTGGATTTCAGCTGTTACCATACTTACAAGGCTTTGCCAGGAAATTTGGAAGACATCATGGCCAATTGACTGGAAAAGATCTGTGCTTATAGCAATGCTAAAGAAAGGTGATCCAACTGACTGTGGAAAGTATCGCACAATTGCTCTGATCCCACATGCCAGCAAGATTCTACTCAAGATTATTCAGCAGAGGCTACAACTGTACCTGAAATGAGAACTACCTGAAGTGCAAGCAGGGTCCAGGAAAGGGCAGGGAATGAGCGACATCATTGTGAATGCGAGATGGATCCTTGAAAAGACAAAAGAATATTAAAAGGTTATCTATATGTGTTTTATCAACTACACAAGGCTTTTGACTCTGTAAACCAGGATAAACTCTGGGCCACTTCAGGAAGCATGGGAATACCAGAACACCTGATAGTTCTCTTGCACAACCTTTACATTAATCAAGAAGCAACAGTTTGAATGGAACAAGGAGAAACAGAATGGTTTAAAATCAGCAAAGATGTATGACAAGGGTGCACACTTTTCCCCTTCCTCTTTAATTTATATGCAGAACAAATAATCAGAGAAGAAGGACTGTATGAAGACAACCGAGTTGTGAAGACTGGTAGAAGACTCATCAACAACCTTCGCTATGCTGATGATACCACATTACTGGCTGAAAGTGAAGACAATCTGAAACATTTGCTTCTCAAGATCAAGAAACATGGGCCTGCACCTTGATGTGAAGAAGACAAAGATCCTGACAACTGGAAAAATCAGTAAGTTCATCGTTTGATAGAGAAGAAATTGAAATAGTTGACAACTTTAACCTACTTGGATCAACTAACAATAAAGAAATGACAAGCAGTCAAGAAATCCAACGACACATTGCTCTTGGCAGAATGGCTATGAAGAACTTTGACAAGATTCTCAAGAGCAGAGATGTCTCTCTCCATACAAAGATTCTACTTGTTCAGTCTATGGTATTTTCAATAACGTCACATGGATGCGAAAGTTGGACAGTGAAAATTATAGACAGGAAGCAAAACATTGCCTTTGAATTATGTATTTATTTATTTATTTAAAACATTTCTATACAACCACAATCCAAATTAATAATCAGTTCAGTTTGGTTTGCAGCAAGACATTTAGGGCCCGATTCTGTCCTGCAAGTCCATCTCCTTTGTACGTCCAGTATGAACTGGACGTACAAAGGGAATCGTGATTCTAATCCCGCAGGACATGTCTAGCCCTGCGGTATCAGAATTGCGAACAGCAATGTACGTGCAGGCCGGGACTGCAATTCAGTCCAACCTGCATGTACACTAGCAGCCCGGGCTGTAGAGGAGTTGCCCACTGCTCCTGTTGAGGCTATGGAAGCGGTTCTTCAGCACCCCAATTGCATGCTCCACACCCACCCGGGTCTGCTGATGGGCACTATTGTGCTTCTCCTCCTGCCGGCTCATGGGGTGGCACACTGGGGTCAGCAGCCAGGTCCTCAGGGGGTATCCATGGTCACCTGTGGGGGCAATGTGAGCTGTGAGTATGAGCATTGGGACATGCATTGGGATGTGCATTGGGTATAGACTACTGGGCTGCTATGGACAGCGTGCAGTGGTGCTCATGTGTTGCAATTCCTACAGTACACATCTATCAGCTCCTGTTTGCAATACCCATAGAATCATACCAAAGCAAGCATCCATTCTGGGCCTGTCCTGGGGCTCACATATGTGTCCATAAACCTAACAGCCATGCATCTCCGAGCTGACCCCTGGTTGCTACCTGTCCCAGGCTTGACTGGGCAAGGACCTATGTATCATGGCAGGACCCTGGGTAGTTGGCGCACACATCAATGAAGTCCATGTTGGCATCCACAATGACTTACTTGTTCATCGATGTGTATCCATGCCTGTTCCAGTATGCCCTCTGCTCTAGCCGTGGTGCCTGCAGTGCAATGTGGGTGCAGTCTATACATCTAAGCATTGATGGGAAACCAGCAACACTGTAGAATGCCTGCATAGTCTCCTGCCACATCTGCTATATCCGGGGGAAGGCTATGAGGTGAATCTTCCTATGCAGTGGCTAAGCACTCAAAATATGGTCAAATTATAGAGAGTACTATTATGTATTAAAATTAGAAAAAACTCTCAACAACATAAACTCAGGCACTTATCTGCTTCATAATCGTAACTGACAGTGAAAATTAACCATAGAAGTTGAAAACAGGTCTCAGACTTCAAGCGAGCTCACTCCCGCAGACTATGTCAAAAGGGATGTGTGCTACTGTTTGCATCAATGACCTGTAGATTATGTTTGTATATTTAGTTGAAATTCTAATGACAGGCAACTTAAAATTCCGTAATGAGATGGTAAAACTCTTTTGCTTATCTTGAAATTCCCCGACGCCTCTGTTCGGCTGCCGTTCCGCATTTCACTAATTTGAGTAGTTTCATCAGGGGGTAAGCTCCGAAATGCTTATCGGCAATCTTGCCTTAGAAGTTGCTGTGAGTGTCTCAATATTGGCACTGTCAAAAGAAACAGTTACTTCAAAAACGAGCTAGTCATGCCTTGTAGTATCACTAAACAAAATTAAGAGAACAGTTCTAATAATCAGACACTGTAGAATAATGAAGAGCAATACCTCGATGGAAAATGGTCTTGAACCTTGATGTTTGGCGTGTTAAACTTTGAGCCTGATGGCTTCTCCAAAAAACGCCACGCAGGAAAGCTTTTTATTCAGGGATTGATAAAAAATGTCACAATGACATAAGAGAAGACTAGCCTATCGGACTTTTGAATAATGTCATGATGTGAAAAAAACTTTTTCTACATTGATAGAAAAAGACATCAATTGTGAGAATCCCAAAAAAAGCTGAAAATAGTTACAAACACGCTGTCCAATCAATCATGTTGTTCAAGCCATATGGGTGGACCGTTTGTAGAGTATGGATCCACCGCTGTTCACAAATAACTAAGGTTTGTTCCCTAGTTTTACTATTGTGCCCCACATACACCATGTCTAAACAGAAACACTTGAGATGTTCAAAAGCATGGTTATGGGAAAGACAATGGGATACGATGGGTGCCTCCAACACCTTACATCTTAATCTACTCCGATGTTCGTTGATGCGGACTCAAAATGGTCTTTCAGTCTTACCAATGTAAAACAGAGCGCAAGGACACCGAATGCAGTAGACAACGTAACTGGAGGAGCAAGTGGTGGAATGTCGTAACGTATACTTCTTTCCCTTATGGTGAAAATCTATTAATGTTTCAGAGATGTCACAGATGTTACAATTCCCACAAATGCTATGCCCCCGTGATTCTAATTGAAGGGAGTGCATCGGCGATCTCAATACTGTTGGGCTAAGCCTCTCCTTCAAGTTCTTTTGCTATGTCCATACACATCTGATCTGTTTTTGTGTAAGGCCAGGGAGAGTGCTAAGCACGTTCATATGTTTCTTAAGGGTCTGTTTAATTAAGGTGCTGTATGGAGAATATTTGGTAATCAGATTTATCGTAGAATCATCTAGCCGTGTCGTGATTTTAGATTGAAGTAATAATGTCCGATTGTTATACAATGCTCTTCTATAAGCTATTTTGAGAAGACGATCTGGGTAACCCTGACATTGAAAGTCGCGCATCAGTTGCTTAGATTGTTTTTTAAAGGTTTGTATACTGGAACAGTTTCTCCGATAGCACAAGAATTGGGAATAGGGTAAACTGTCCCGCAGTTGTTTTGGATGACCGCTACTGTAGTGGAGAAACGTGTTACGGTCCGTGGGCTTTTTAAAAATGGACGTGATCCAACCAGTCATATCCTTTTCTATTTGGACATCAAGAAAAACTATTTTAGTATCATTGGATGCGTGTGTAAATTGAATGTGTGTGTTCTGCAGATTCAACCAGAGAATAAAATCTTCCAATTGAGGAACTGAGCCTTTCCACAAGACAAACACGTCATCTATATAGCGGCGCCACAGGACCAGATGTTCTTTATAGGGAGATATAGATAGCCACTTCTGTTCATAGGTCCCCATAAACAAGTTCGCCACTGAAGGAGCACACGTGGCTCCCATGGCTACGCCCGATACTTGTTGAAAAATTTGATGCTCAAATTCAAAAAATTTTCGAAAAAATCGCTAAGTCAACTAGTTGTTGTAAAAACTGTATATGGGCTGGAGTTAAATCACCCCTTTTACGTAAAGCCGACATAATGGTATCATGAGCCTCTGACTGGGGGATACTGGTATAAAGGGCTGTAACATCTAAAGTGACCAGCAGGATATCCTTATGGGAGGCCCATTGTGCATATTCTGATAGTATTCTCAAGAAGTGAGACGTATCTTTTAAATACGCCGGAATATCAATCAAAAGTGGACGCAAAAAGGAATCAATGTAAGTTGATAGTGGTTCCAATATAGTACCTCTGGTAGACACTATGGGTCTGCCAGGGGGGTTAATCAGACTCTTATGGATTTTTGGTACTAAATATAATTTTGCTGTAGTTGGATTTGTCGGATTCAGATATTTCCATTCTTTTTCATTGATTAATTTGTCTTCCAATGCTTGTAAGGTCACACACTTTATTTGTTGTTGTAATTCAGCCGACGGGTCAATTACCAATTTCTTATTCGTGGTTTCTACCGATAATTGGGAATAGGCTTCAGAGAGGTACTGGTCACGGTTCTGCAGGACAATAGCTCCACCCTTATCAGCACGACGGACTACTATGTCCGTATGCATTTGTAAATCCTTTAAAGCTTGGAATTGTGATATGGTCAAGAATCTATTTGTCCTTTTAGCTACTTCTGTGTGTTGATGAATGTCACGCAAAACTAAGTCTCTAAATAGAGTCAACACCGGAGGCAAGGGTCCCGGAGGGGACCAGGCAGATTTCAAGGGCAATGGTACACGTCGCGACTCCTCCAACGCTGTTGTTTGTGTCACTTGTGTTTGGGACGCAAAGTAGATTTTTAAATGAAGTTTCCATATTAGTCCTTTTAAATCGATTCTGAATTGAAAGTCATCAATATGCACAATGGGCCTGCCATAAGGATATCCTGCTGGTCACTTTAGATGTTACAGCCCTTTATACCAGTATCCCCCAGTCAGAGGCTCATGATACCATTATGGAGAATATTTGGTAATCAGATTTATCGTAGAATCATCTAGCCGTGTCGTGATTTTAGATTGAAGTAATAATGTCCGATTGTTATACAATGCTCTTCTATAAGCTATTTTGAGAAGACGATCTGGGTAACCCCGACATTGACATCGAAAGGGTATATAGTATGTGTCACATTCCTCCTCGATTCTCACCACCACCAAAAAGTTGTCTAATAGACAATATTTTAGTGGTGGTGAGAAGTGAGGAGGAATGTGACACATTCTATCTAACCTTTTTGATGTCTTGGACATCTGCACCTTGCCCACTCACAATCTTAAATGACAGAGGTGTAAGGCAGGGGTCTCCAAATCCAGCCCTGGAGGGCCACAAACCAGTCAGGTTGGCAGGATATCTCTAATGCATATATATCTCATGCATATTCATTAGGGATATCCCGAAAACCTGACTGGTCTGCGGCTCTCCAGGACCAGGGTTCCCCACCCCTGCTCTAAGGGGTATGTTTACTAAACCTTCTTAATGTGCGCCCAGCGTTAGTGTGCAGGATGCCATATAAGGAGTGGGCGTTTCAGTTTAAAGTAGAAAAACGGGATTAGCGTGCGATAACGCGTGCTGCTGCACACATTATCGGGCAAAGCGCCGCTAAGCGCGTTACTGCGCGGTAATCTTAAGTAGGCGCACAGACATTCGAGCATAGAAACAGAAGTGTAGCACAATGGTTAATACACTGACTGATGATACAGGGGTCATGAGTTCGATCCCCCAGTGTGCCTAATACATAAGGCTGGCTGAGGCATCAGCTTTGACATGTAAGTATTGTTTCCTGAGGCATTTTATTTGTATTTTAATTATTGCTGCCAGCAAACACACCCTCACGTGCCGTAACCTAAGGTGCCGCATAAGGCACCCTATAAGGTACCCCATAGGGCACATTATAAAGTGCACTGTCTGCCACGGCACCCTATAATGTCCCCTATAGGGCACCCTAAAAGGCGCTCCATAGGACACCTTATAAGGCACCTTATACAGACTGTAACCATAAGGTGCCTCAGAAGGCGCTTTATAGGGTGCCCTATAAGGCGCCTTATAGGGCGCCTTCTGAGGCACCTTATGGTTACAGTACCCTGAGGGTGTTTTGCTGGCAGCACTAATGTACGTTAAAAAAAGACAATGCTTTGGACAGCCCTATCAAATAACCCCTACTGTGGGTTTGAACCCATGACCTCTGGCTCCACAATTAGTGAAGTAACCAGTGGGCTACAGCTCCATAGCTGCTAGCAAGGCCCTGGCTGGCTGCAGAAGGACTGCACGTCACCACACAAACAGTCTGCTGTGGTCACCAGGGTAGGGTTAACCCACCCATACCCATGATGCACTGCACATGCAAATCAGCAGTCTATAGATGATCACAAGATGGGGTATGCACCCCCACAGCCCTTCGGCCTGGTAGGGGGAACTGACCGTGTGTGGTATTGGCACAGAGTAGCTACACACCGTCACATTGTGCAGGTACTGCACTCATCCTGAGGGTGAGGTAGGGCGCCTAGCACCAGGTCCACAGCAGAGATAGGCCATGCTGCAGGTCCCCAGCAGTGCTAATGTATGAGATAGGTAGTTTCTGTAGATACACCTTGCATATATCTGTATGTCTCAGTCAGGTTTAGCCCCTATGGACCCCTAGGAGGATTATGTACCACCACCCTCCTCCTCCTCCTCCTCCAGGGCTGAGGGTGGTAAACAGGGTCTCCCACCAACAGATCCACATTCTACCTCCCTGCAATGGTGGCAGTAGAGGGGACCATCAACCCCACTACTGCTGGGGAACAGACACCCTACAGGGCAGTCAATGCAGCTCTGTACACATCCATAACGCAATAGCAGACAGACATTAGGCCTGGATATGCTAAGCTGCACCACACCACTATCTGATATTCTCCTGCAGCAAGCCTTCAACTGCTGTACCCTGCAAGGCATTCCATCAAGACACATACCAGCTGCAGACAGTCTGCTAACTAGTCCATAGTGCATGTTCCTGGTGGAAATGCGTGCACCCAGAACTGGGATAGCAGCATACACACCAAGCAGATAAGTCAGTGACTGGGCCACAAAAGGGAACCCATAAATATCACACAAGAGAAAAGATATAGAACACTATGGGGGAGCCTAGCCATGCCGTGGTCACTGCACATTCAGGGTGAGAGTGATCTCCCAGCAGAACATGCTGTGGCTACCCTGTCTGTGCAGGTGGTGGCCGGGCACTACAATGTCCCAGCCAGTGCCCTATGCCCTGTGCAGATGCATCCTGGCCAGGCCACCCTGTCCGGGCTATACCCATGGTACCTTGCTCCTCATTATGCACATTGGCAGGCCAATACTGGCAACAGTGCTGGCAGTGTGGGCTGTGGAGGGTTTTGCAGCCACCACATACTGGATAGACAGACACACACTCCCACACCTGTGCCAGCATTGTGCTACTATAGAGGTGTTTAGGAGCCCTGGCCACCACACCAGTCCTGGGCACAGTGCAGGCATGGATATGGTACGCAATACTGTTGGGGGTCACTCCCCAGGGTGGTAAACACTGTCAGACACCAGACCTGAAGCACACTCCACAGACATCAGAAAGGTTGCTATGATGGAGCTCAATCAGCAAACTGTGCTTAACGTAGGAATTGCTATCTGCCAGTAATCATAGCAAACATTTGATAGCTGTGTACCGTATTCCCAGGTGTAGGGTGGCATTGCTAAGGTATGCAAGTGCTAGTATTGGGAGATGCACGCAGGGCCCAATGTCCTGCCTCTCCAGGAGGCATTGGCTAATGGAGCCTGTGGGTGTGGGTGTGTCTGCCCCTGTTGGCTGCTGCTTTACGGCAGAGGTTCCCAACTCCAGTCCTGGTGTGCCAAACACTGTTCGGGTTTTCATACTGTCCCTCATGAATATGCATGAGATACATCTGCATACCATGGGGGTGGTGCATAGATATGCAGCACAGGCATCTTTATTAGAGGCAGCATGGAACCTGAATGGTGTTTGGCCCTCCAGGACTGCATTTGGGAGACTCTGCTCTAGGTAATGCGCCTGTTTATGGTGTCTTTGCTCTGTAGGGTAAAATGTAGGTGTTTTGGGCATGTTTACGTCATCTGCAATAAAGGTTCTGTCTGTATTAGCATGTTGTAGTAGTGGGTAAAATATGGAGACTGGGTTGGCAGGCACCATAGCTGGGACTTGAACCTGTGACTTTCTGTCTCCAAACACACTGGTTGTGTGCACTGCACCACCATGTTGCCGCAGAAACAGTGCATTCCCTGGTGATACCATGACTGTTTGTCTGGCAGGGCCTGTCTGTTGCAGTGCATGGCACCCACCTACACAGGGCTAGGCCATGGTCTGCTCTGGGCAGCTGCCACTGCCCCCCTCCACCACCAGTACCCCTCTGCCACCATGCTGACATGCCCTTCTGCTGGTGGTGCTGATGGTGTGCAGTCTCAAGCCATCCAGTGTGCAGGTAGGCGGCTGCCTATGGTGCGTGTTCTGGGGTAGGGGTGCCTGCATAGATGTCCACGCTTCCCCCCAACACCGCCTGCCAATGTTCTGTGCCCTTGGAGTTACCTGCTGGGTACTATCCCCTGTGACACTGTGATAAACACTCTCGTGCCCATGTTGGGCCCTCATAAGTTGCTGTCTGGCTGCTGTACAGTTTCAGCATTCCTAAGTGCCACCTAGGCATCTGCCTAGTCCGCACTGTGCCCCAGCTGCACCACAGCATGTGCCGCCTGCAGCCCTCTGTATCCCCTTTCCCAGCATCTGTCCAGTTGCCCATTCCGACATGCCCGCCCTGCTGTTGTGGAACATGTGCATGCCATAGGAAACCTGTCCAATGGAGAGGGAAACCCTGATCAGTACTATTTCACTGTGGGATCATTCACCTTGTATGGGGACGGAGCGTAGACCCTTCCAAAATTCATATCTTTTTTTGAGGGCTTTCTTGGGAGTGTTTTTTGATGTTTCCCATTACTATCACTATTTCTTGGTTATGTTTTTTGTATATTTTGTTGGGGTCCTTTTCAATGTTTATTTGTACTTTTGTTCCCTGCACATTTATCACACTTATCACTTTTTTGTAGGTTTCCCAGTTTTTGCTGTACATTGCTGACAGAAATGGTTTCTTTTCCCTTTAAATCAGCTCTAACGCGAGGTTTTCACTTGCGTTAGTTTTGGCCTCGAATTTCACATCATTAGTGTGCGGGGAGCCTCTCCCCTCCCACTCTCCACCCATTGACCCCTTCTCTCCGCCCCTGGGGAACCTTCCTCCCCCCTCCGGGAGCCTTTCCCCGCCTTCAGCGCTCGTTTATAAAGTGAGAAATGGAAGCGAGACTCACTTGCATTTTGCGTGCTCATTTGATTTGATGGCCTTGGCAAATCCTTTGATCGCTTCGCTATTTAAATCTTTCTCTGTGATGGCTTATAAAAGGGGTAAGAATATTGGAGAATTGTTGGCTTTAACTCCTTGTAACATTTTTTATAAATGTTTTTTACATGTGGACACTGCCACTATTGTGCTCAAGCATTAACCGGGTCAGAATGGATTCATCCTAATAAGAACATCACTTACGCGGCAAAACAAAATCTATGTGTGACTCTTCTTTTACTATTTGTGTAATCTATCCTTGCCCACTGGCACATGTGGGTCATGGTTATTCCTAGTTATTCCTCACCTCGACTTTGCTAACATCATCCTTCATGGACTTCCACAGTCGACCCTAAGCCCCCTCCGTCTTGCCATGAACTCTGCTGTGAGAGTTCTGGTAGGTCTATCAAGGTCAGACCATAAAACACCAGTCCTGAAGAACCTATGCTGGCTACCTCTGCAGGCCAGAATCCACTACAAGACTTTAGTCATGACATTCAAAGCCCTCAACACCCAGCCACTCACGCCCATCAGTAATCTTCTCCGCAGCACTCCAGCCAACCGATTAAGGAGATCTACATTGATGAACACCCTGGAAGTCCCTAAGTCAGTGACAAAATGTACAAAGGCAACAGCCAGTAGAGCCTTCTCCATGTTCGCACCTACGGCCTGGAACGCTCTCCCAGCAGAAATCCGAGCTATCTCTAACCTACCGTTATTCCGAAAAGCTCTCAAACACCATTTGTTCCTGCTACTCTACCCGGATAATAACTGTGGAGGGCACACAGCCATCACCTTACCCCCCTACCTAGCCCGCCCCCCTTAGAGAATGGTTAATCTCCTTTCCCCTCCCTCTCTCCCTTACCCAAAATCGTATGCATCTGCTTACGATCCTTATATGTCATATAAGAATTTCCATAATTTGTATATAGTTCTCCCGGTTAATCCAAGTTTATTACACCCGTTCACTGTAAACTCAATGTGATCCGATGCATTGTTGTATGTTTTGTTCCTCTGTAAACCGCACTGATTATAATAGCGCGGTATATAAGAGATATAAATAAATAAATAAATATTAAGAGAGTGGTTAAAGTGAGATTAAAGGCATGTTTACTAAACCATACGAACCGTTAATGCATGGTTTAGAGGGCAGTAAGTAGACTGCACTAAACGTTAGCACAGGGTCTCGTGCTAAAAATCTCACACTAACAGGTTGGCATGTGACAGGGCGAGTTGCAGGTGGACATTGACAGTGCATCACAGTTAGCGCAAGCATTATGGACACGCGCTAACCATGACTGTTGCTGTTAACATGGGTGTACTTAACGCCATTCCAGTGGGTGACGTTAAGTGCACTCACATGTCAGTTTCTACAGTACTACACGTTAGCAAAGCTCCAAGAGTAGAGGGACAGATGCACATGTCCCGAGAAATTGGAGCAGGCCTCTATGCTAGTTTTATGGCTTGATCACATGCAAAACGTGCCCCTAAATGCCTCTAGCAGATTAAATATGAAAACATCAGCTCTTATGGTACTTTATTTCATTACATAGGGACATAAATCAGAATTATCGTGGAGAGTCATGGATCAATTGATAGATCGGCTTCGAGGTTATAGGGAGCGCCTGTTGAATAATCGTGAGCAATACTGGATCTTTAAACTTCAAACCATGCATCCGCAAAGGTTAAATAATGCCGTTGAATGCTAGTCTCTTCTGTGAGTTCTGATGAATGAATTCCATATGAATGCTATGATTGGACTAAGATGTTTTGATGATGGCATTTCAATATGTGCTGACATCTTCACATTTTTTTTACAGTGGATGGAGTTGATGAGCACTACTGCTTTCAGTCCGTGGAAGTCCCTGAAACAGACTGAGTACATTGATGGCGGCCGTTTGAAACATGAATTCGTATCAGCAAATTGCTTTGAATGGAAGAGTACTTTGAACTTCTTTTCAGATAAGTTTTCTCAAAATACGTACTGTAATTTTCACAAGATGATAGAGGGCCTATGATGAGAATAAGGTGAATTTTTGCAGACCTCTTTATTAAAATAGGGGGCTCTGCAATCCCTTGATGAAGTTCCTTTCTAAATGCTAATTAAATAATTAAGAAATCCTTTTGTACATTTGCTGATAACAGCTGACTTTGATGGCATAGTGACAAGCCTTTATTTTTGTCAGGGTGTGGCACGTAGAAAGATTTCTCTGTACCTAATGCTGGGGAGGCTCTCGGACTCAAAGCAACCAAGTTTAATGTAGTCTCACTATGGCTCTACCAAGTCTATGGTGTGTGATTGCTAACCTCAGACTAAGGAGCAAGGGAGAATTCTACGCCTCCTGCTTTCTTCCTCTGATGTTTTTTCCCCTCCCCTTTTTCTCCCTATCGGCAAAAATGTGATATCCGCTGCACTAGGGCTATGTACATTTCAGTCAAGTTTGCAAAATGAGGATCTTCAATAGAACTTGCTGTTTCATTCTTATGAGAAAGCAATGTGTGCTTGCCGTTTAGGAGAAATGATGGTTTACAGCATGAGAAACAGGGAGGTTTGTATTGTGAATTTACTCAATGAGGCTTACTTAAATGGTTTGCTTTTCCTTTCTAATTGAGAATTCAGTGGAGTTAACACCTTTCACGTCTCCTTGTCCACCTCCTCTTATTTATTATGCCTCTGACACCTTCTATTATACTCTCCTTTGCTCAAATTCTTTTTTTGCTGAAATGACTTTAAAGGACAGGGTCTGCTTTCAGAGTAATATTTTTCCAGTGGCACTGCGGGCAACTTTCATAGCCCTTCATTAAAGAATGGATTAGCATTAATTATGCCATAGAAATGTTCCTGGGAACAGGCTGAAGGTGACAACACATTTGTTTTTTTTTTTGTTATGGTTAAATTAAGGGAACCTGAGTTGAACCACTGAGATTTGACACGTCATGGTGCTTTTAATTTGTTGCATAAGGTCAGGATCATGACAGCAATTTTCTATTTCTTTTGTACATTATTTTCCAAAACAATCGTCTAGATGCTAATGAAATTGAACTATACTATTTTTAGCATCCTAACTAGCCATTTATTACAGATTAAGGGGACAGAAACCCAACCATTTCAATAAACATTATTTAAATTATTAAGAGTACAATGTAATTAAGATTTTAAAAAGTCGACTACTTTATGTAGAGAGAGAATGGAATTAATGGTGTTCAAATGGGACTGATCTTCTTATCTTCATCATGAGTAGGAGAATGAATGAGATAAAAGAGAGAAGAGCAGGAAAATGCGTCCGCACGACTGGGTGGACAGAAGAGGCTGAAGCGGAAATGGTGGGCACAGTGATGGAGGTTTGTAGCACATGATCAGAAAAGCTTTTCCAAGCGTTAGGACAGCTGACCCAGCCATGGCATCGGCGTGTCTGACTAATCCTGCTTCTTCATGGGGAAAGATGATCTGTGATATTGGATTCCAACCTTCCCTTCCTATCTCCCATCCACTCCAGGCACATTCTCTGAGTCATAGACCTTTACCCTAATTAAAAGGTCGGGAAGGACATTTTTCACAAGAGTCAATGATTGATCTACATCCTAAAGTGAATCATTTTTACTTTAGCAATAAATTAATTATACTCCTTTTAAATGCCATTGGTAAACATAAAATACAGTAAATACAGTTAAGGATTTTAAACTCAATAAAGCTTCCCCACTCTCAAACTGCCGTAGATAACTTTAACAAACTCAACATTAAGATGCAGGCCACAGTCCAGCGGTGAGATGGAGGCTATCCAGTCTTTTACACAGACTGCTTTATGTATGATTATCTATCAGTTGGTGAGAAGATGTATGGGTGCACCCAGTGCAAGGAACTCATGGCCCTTTGGAAGTAGACTTTGTAAACCTGAAGGAGCTGAGGCAGTAAGAAGGTATTTAAGACCTTCAAGGACATAGAAGAATGATCCTACCACCAATCTAGTCTACACATCAGGCCTACAGTCTTTCAGAGCAATAGACTGCAAAGCAGGAAGCCAAGGTTCAAATCTTCTTTCTCTCCATTGACACACCTTACGACCTTGGTCAAGTCTTCACCTTCTAGTGCCTTGGGTACAACATAGACAAAGGTATGAATAAACTGGTAGTTAAAGGTGAGCTAGTTGATATAGTGTATCTCGATTTTCAAAAAGTCTTTCACAAGGTCCCTCATGAGAGACTTTTGGTGAAATTAATATAGTCATGGGATAGGAGGCAGTGTACTATTGCAGATCAGGAACTGATTAAAATATAGAAAACAGAGAGTAGGACTAAATGGCCAATTTTCTCAATGGAGAAAGGTGAATAGTGGAGTACCCCAGGGATCTGTGCTAGACCTTTGCTTTTTAATATATTCATAAATGACCTAGAAATCGGATTAATGAGTGAAGTGATCAAATTTGCAGATGACACAAAATTGTTCAAAGTTATTAAAACACAAGAGGATTGTGAAAAATTTCAAGAGGACCTTGATAAATTGGAAGAACGAATGTCCAAATGGCAGATGGAATTTAATGTGGACAAGTGCAAATTACGCATTAAGGAAGAACAACCCAAACTACGGTTACATGATGCAGGATTCCACATTAGGAACCACCACTCAGGAAAAGGATTTAGGCATCACTGTGAACAAAACATTGAAACCCTCTGCCCAGTGTGCAGCCACAGCCAAGAAAGCAAATACAATGCTATGAATCATAAGGAAAGGAATAGAGAATAAAATCAAGGATATTATAATGTGTCTGTATCGTTCCATGGTGTGACTGTACCTTGAATATTGTGTACAATTCTGGTCGCCATATCTTAAAAAGGATATAGCGGAATTAGAAAAGATACAGAGAAGTGGAGGAGTGGCCTAATGGATGGGGCAAGGTACTTCAGGCCGGAAGGTCAGGGGTTCAAATCCCATTAGAGGACAGCAACCTTGGGCTTGAAGGACTGGGGTTTCTAATCCCAAAGGTGCTCCTTGTGGTCTTGGGCAAGCCACTTAACACTCCATAGCCCATGTTCCCTGTAAAATAGTTATCTCCAAGTTATAATGCCCTGTTCAATGTAATTTCAGTTTGTTCAATGTAAACTGCACTGATGCAGAATAGCGCAGTATATAAGAGAATAAAAAAATAAAAGAAGAGCCACCAAAATGGTAAAGAGGATGGAAGGATACCCCTATGAGGAGATGCTTAAAAGGTTAGGGCTCTTCAACTTGGAAAAGAGGTGGCTGAGGGGAATATAATAGAGGTCTATAAAATAATGAATGGAGTATAACAGGTAAACATGGATCAATTGTTTATTCCTTTAAAAAGTTGAAAGACTAGGGGACCACAATGAAGCTACAGTGTAGCCCATTAAAGACTAACAGGAAAACATATTTTTCCACTCAACATGTAATCAAACTCTGGAATTCATTAGCAAAGGATGTAGTAAAAGCTGCTAGTGCAGCTGGGTTTGGAAAGGTTTGGTCAAGTTCCTGAAGGAAAAGTCCATAAACCATTCAGGACCAGGAAAATTCACAGCTGACCCCGGGATAAACAACATGGAATCTGTATATCTTTTTGGGAACTGAACAGGTACTTGTGACCTGGATTGGCCACTGCTAGACCTTAGTCTGACCCAATATGGCATATTTTATGTTCTGATGAATATAACTGGGATTGAGAAAGCAATGTGTTTGGTACAGAGGATGATGTTTTTGTTCTGGAGCCAAGAGTTTAGAACACATATGACTAGTCCTGCGGTTCTAGTCTTGCATATTTGATTGGTTTCCTTTCTGTGTTTTTGCAAAGTTACTCTTCTCTCCCTCTGCATACCTCAATGCATCCAGCTATAGTTGGGTGATAATATTTATCTTTCTCCTTTCTCAACTTCAAGGACTGTTGTGTGATTGGGGTTTTAAACTTGCAGTTAGGAATACCCCACTCTATAGAGTCTTCAGGTGAATTTCTGGGATATTACACTTATGAAAAGTTGTGTTTTGTTTGAAGACTCTGAATAGAGACTAATAATTATCACTTCTATACCAGTAGAAGACCAACTGCTATACTAGAAACATAGAAACATAGAAATATGACGACAGAAAAAGACCACATGGCCTATCTAGTCTGTCCTTCCATAACAACTACAACAGTCCACTTTTTGCCTTTAGAGATCCTCTGTGTTGGTCCCATGCTTTCTTGAATTCAGTTACTGTCCTCATCTCTACCACCTCCACTGGGAGACTATTCCACGGATCCACTACTCTTTCCGTAAAGAAATATTTCCGCATATCACTCCTGAATCTATCTCCCTTCACCCTCATCCCATGTCCCCTCGTAGCAGAACTTGCTTTCAATTGAAAGAGGCTCTCTCCCTGAACATTTATGCCACGGAGGTATTTAAACATCTCAATCATATCACCTCTATCCCGCCTTTCCTCTAAGGTGTACATATTAAGATCCTTAAGTCTGTCCTCATATGCTTTATAATGAAGCCCATTAATCATTTTGGTAGCAACCCTCTGCACCGACTCCATCCTGTTCACATCCTTTTGAAGGTGCGGTCTCCAGAATTGCACACCATACTCCAAATGAGGTCGCACCAAAGACTTATACAGAGGCATTATCACCTCCTTTTTTCTGCTAGCCATTCCTCCCCGTATGCACCCAAGCATCCTTCTAGCTTTTGCTGTCGCCTTTTCCACCTGTTTAGCTACTTTAAGATCATCAGACACAACCACGCCTAGGTCCCGCTCTTCTTTAGTGGACAAAAGTACTTCACCTCCTATACTGTATTGCTCCCTTGGATTGCTGCAGTCCAAATGCATGACCTTACATTTTTTAACATTAAATCCCAGCTGCCAAATTCTAGACCATTCTTCAAGCTTAGCTAGATCCCTCCTCATGTTATCTACCCCTTCCTGGGTGTCTACTCTATTGCAGATTTTGGTATCATCCGCAAAGAGGCAAACCTTACCCGACAGCCCTTCCGCTATATCACTAACAAAGATGTTAAAAAGAATCGGACCAAGGACAGATCCCTGGGGCACACCACTGGTAACATCCTTCTCCTCAGAGTGAGCTCCATTTACTTGTACTCTTTGTCGCCTCCCACCCAACCAATTTCTAACCCAAGCAGTAACTTTAGGGTCCATCCCTAGGGTGCTCAGTTTGTTTATAAGTCGCCTGTGAGGAACAGTGTCAAAGGCTTTACGGAAATCTAAATACACCACATCTAGAGCTCTCCCTCGGTCCAACTCCCTGGTCACCCAGTCAAAAAAATCAATCAGATTTGTCTGACAAGACATGCCTCTGGTGAATCCATGCTGCCTCGGATCCTGTAATCCGCTGGACTCCAGAAACCTCACTATTTTCTCTTTCAGCAGCGTTTCCAATAATTTACTCACCACCGAAGTTAAACTAACCGGCCTGTAGTTTTCAACCACATCCTTACTTCCGCTTTTGTGTAAAGGCACCACATGAGCCTCTCTCCAGTCCTTTGGCACCACTCCTGACTCCAACGATGCATTGAAAAGGTCAGTCAGTGGAGCTGCTAGAACGTCCCCAAGTTCCCTCAGTATTCTAGGGTGTATCCCATCCGGTCCCATCGCTTTGTCTACTTTAAGTTGAGCTAGTTTCTCACGAACACAGTCTTCTGAAAATAGTTCAAGATGTCCCTCGCTTCTGTTCTTATTTGTGGGTGTTTTCTGAGGTCCTGCTCCTGGTTCTTCATCTGTGAACACAGAACAAAAATATTTGTTAAGCAATTCCGCTTTATCCTTATCAGCTTCTACATATTCCCCCCCTGCACCCTTGAGTCTGACAATACCACTTTTGCTCTTCCTCTTCTCACTAATATATCTGAAAAATGTCTTATCCCCCCATTTTATTGCATTGGCTATTTCCTCCTCCTTTTGAATCTTTGCCTTCTTGACTACTTTGCTAGCTTCTCTAAGTTTTTCCAAATACAGATGCCTGTCTTCTGCTCTCTGTGATCTCTTGTATTTCATGAAGGCCTCCCTCTTTTTCTTCACTTTTTCAGCTACTTCCTTCGAAAACCATAGCGGTCTCCTGTTCCTTTTGCCTTTATTTACCATTTTAACAAAAAGGTTGGTTGCCCTTAAAATACCCCCTTTCAGTTTTGCCCACTGTTTTTCTACATCCCCCAGCTGTTCCCATCCCACTAACGACTCCCTGAGGTATTGGCCCATCTTCGCAAAGTTAGTCTTCCTAAAGTCTAAGATCCTCACCTTGGAATGGATTCTAACAGCCCTAGTCCTAATACTGAACCACACCATCAGGTGATCACTGGATGCAAAATGATCTCCCACTACAACATCAGAAACACTTTCACCATTGGTAAGCACCAAGTCCAGTATGGCCCCTTCACGTGTGGGGTCTGTTACCAATTGCCTGAATAGTTCTCCCTGTAGAGAATCCAGGATCTCCTTACTTCTAGATGATACTGCAGCAGGAATGTGCCAATCAACATCTGGCATATTGAAATCTCCTATCAGTAGCACTTCCCCTTTCTTAGCAATGCTGCGTATGTCTTCAATTAACTCTCTGTCCACCTCTTCCTCTTGTGAGGGAGGTCTGTATATCACTCCAATGCAAATAGATTTCTCTTTCCCTCTTTCTAGTTTAACCCACAATGCCTCCTCTCTCCCTTTTAAGCTCTGTAATTCCAAAGCTTTAATAGTAGTTTTTACATATAGTGCCACTCCTCCTCCTCTTCTTCCTACCCTGTCCTTCCTGAATAAATTATAGCCAGGTATAGTTACATCCCAGTCATTGTTTTCTGTGAACCATGTTTCTGTAACTGCCACTAAATCCAAGTCAGCCACTCCCACCAAAGCTTCAACCTCAGGGATCTTATTTCCCATGCTACGGGCATTAATACACACTGCTTTCCATATGTTACCCCTGTTACCCATTTCCATAAAGGTATTTAATGTATCACCTACCTGGGGGCTTTCACTTACCTGGGGGCTTTCTTCACCCATCCCCAAGGAATCTAGTTTAAAGCCCTCTTCAGTAGATTAGCCAGTCTACTACCAAAGATGCGTTGACCTCTCTTGGACAGATGGATGCCATCTCTGCTTTGCAACCCTTAAAGTAGGGGACTAGAGATAGATATATTTAAATGGCATGTGAGCCCTGACCAGAGCTAAATGGCCCGTGAATCTTGCTGATGGACTAATGGACTATTCACTATCCACACTTGCAACTTCCATTCAAAGTTGTGTAGTAGTAGTGATTTTTTTTTTAATAATTGTGGCCTTTTACTATTGTACAGAACATAGTAATTTGATTTTGCCTTATACATGCTATGCTTAATTGGTTTACTGTTTACTTTTCTGCTGCATATAACCTTTTTCATTTGTCAATAAAGGTTGAGTACTTTGGAATATATCTTGTGTTCTGATGTGGCAACTAAGAGAGTTTGGGTAGCAGGGATATTAGGAAAATGACTTTTTTTCTACGTACTCCATTCCCGTAGAGGTGACTGAGGGAATGTGGTATGTATATATAAAAGAAAAATGATAGAGGTAAAACTAGGGGAGGTGAACGTGAGGAGTGTTACCTTTCCATTTCTCTGCACATTCTCCTCCCAGATCTTACCACCTGTTTCAAGCAAAGCTGCATTACTTTATGGTCCAACCAATACCCATCCACAAATCTCTCCCTGAGTACAAAGTGATCAAATAGTATTGAGACTTGTTGTGTAGCTATATAACAATACATCACACCATGATGCTATTATTTATTTATTTTTATTTAGACAGTTTTGTATACCGCCTTATCCTTCAAGCAGTGCATGTGACCTAGTTATGTGCTCTGCATGTGCAGAGTGTAGCAAGGCTGCAGCACACCTGTACTTGTTTTAATCACGTGATGTTTGGTATCATGTAAAAGCAGTTTTATAATGAGTGAAAAAATTGAACAGCGAATTTACATTCAGTTCTGCCAGAAACTTGGAGATTTGTGCAAAGAGACTTATGACAAGTTACAGCAAGTGTATGGCAATGAATGCATGAGTCGTACTCGAGTTTATGACTGGTACAAACGTTTCCAAGAGGGCCTCCAAAGTGTTGACAATGATGAACGTTCTGGAAGGACATCCACGATCAGGAAGACAAAGTTGAAGCAATGCTACCGCAGTACGCTCAAATTGTCGATTGACTTCAGGGAGCTTTCCAAGGACATTGATATCAATTCCAGGTCGGTACATTCCATCCTTACTGTTAATTTGGGGATGAGATGTGTGTCTGCAAAATTCATGCTGAAACTCCTGTCACCTGATCAAAAAGAAGATCGACTGCAGCCAGGAAGTTGTTGGAATGCATAGAAAATGACTCAGATTTCATCAAAAATATTATTACTGGTGATGAATCATGGGTTTATGGTTATCACCCAGAAACTATGGCTCAGTCCTCAAAATGGAAGACTGCAAACTCTCCCAGATCCAACAAAGCCTGTCAGGTGAGGAGCAATGTCAAGGTCATGCACACAGTTTTCTTTGATTACCAGTTCATCATGAGTATGCTCCAATAGGCCAAACTATTCATTAGGAGTACTATGTCCAAGTTATGACGCGTTTGAGAAATGCAGTTCATCGTAAGAGGCCAGAATTGCACAGACATGATGAATGGTTACTTCATCACAATAATGCTTCTTGTCCAGCAGTTCTTAGTCAAATGCCAAATTGAGCAAGTCCGTCAGCCTCCGTACTCATCTGACCTCGCACCTTATGACTTTTCCTTGTTTCCAAAACTGAAATTACCACTGAAAGGAAGGAGATTTGACAACCTGGAGACCATTAAGCAAAATTCAACACAGCAGCTTCACAGCATAAAAAAAGGCATTTCAAAAGTGTTTCCAACAGTGGCAGGAATGCTGGAGGAAGTGTGTTTTATCGGAAGCGGACTACTTGAAGAAGACTGAGTACAATAAATGAAAGGCCGCGGGGCAGGGTCTCGGCGGCCGCATGTAACCGGGTGTTCGGCCGGTGCAAGGACCCTGGCTCACGGCCGTCTTCAGAAGGGGGGCAGAGGCGCAATGAGGTAATGGGCTCCGACGGCGGTGATTGGCTCCACCTGTGTCCAGGAGCGAGGTGGAGCCTGGGAGCTGGAGGCGGGTGACAGAGAAGGGGAGGCGCCAGGAGTCGGCAGCGGTTGCCTGAACTCATGCGTCTCCTCGTGGTCCGGTGCCTGCTTAGTGGCGGGAAGGGCCTGCTTAGCCTCCTTGCTGCTTCGCTTGTTTTGGCCAACATGACAGCCATTTAAGTGGACTGGGATAGAGCAACTGGCGGTGGTTTAGTGCGGCGGCGAGGTGCAGTGCAGGAGCGGCGAAGCACAGCGCAGGAGCCGGCGGAATGGTGTGGAGCAGAAGCACCAGGCGAAGCGGGGCACGGCCTATTTCTCACAAGGGAGAAAGAGTGGCCTGTGAAAAAGTGACGGAGGCAGCCAGGCCTGTGGAGCAGGGGGCGAGGACAGCAGGAGCGCGACATGTCCGTTGTGATTGGACCACCCCATGTGGAGATGGAGCGCGCTACGAGGGAGGCGAGTGTTGTCCAAAAAATCAAATAATCGATGCATTGACAATTTAAAAGTGGATAACTAAATAAATACTACTAAGTTAAAAAATAAATATATAAATGAATAAATGGGGCAGGGCAAAAAGTAGTGGTGAGGTTGGGGATGGTTTTGGGGGGGCTGGGGGAGGTGGCAGGGTACGGGTTACATTGGCATAACCTTCAGGGGGTAAAGCCAGGGGATTAGCGCATGGGAGGTTGGGGTCAATTCCCAATAGTATGGATGTAGTAGAGGCTGTTAGTGTAGCTTGGCCTACTACACTAATTGGGTTTAAAACAGGTTTGTACCAGTTCCTGGAGGAAAGGTCCATAAACCATTATTAAGAGGGGACCCAGGATATCCATGCTTGACCCAGTACAAGCATTGCGGTACCTCTGTCTTTTGGGGAAACTGCAAGGTATATATGAGCTAGATTGGCCTCTGTTGGAAACAGGATACTGGGCTTGATGGACCTTGGTCTGACCCAGTATGGTATACTTTATGTTCGTATGTACCTCGGCGCATGGGGTGGGTTGTGGGGGGTGTGTATACATAAGTTGCCATAACCCCCCTTTTTTAGAAATTAAATAAATAAATACTTCGATCAAGTGGGAAATTTCTAGTAAATAAATAACTAAGAACGAAACGGAGGCCTGTGCGGGCAGGCTAGCGAGGCCGGGCGGAGGTACAGGGATGGGCGCTACGCCGAGGAGAAAGTGGTATGACGAAGGGAATTGGGAAAGGTGGGGGGTCTGATATGGGTTAGGGGCATAAGAGGGAAATAGGGGGGATAGCTTGAAGCAGGTCGGGTAGGAAGGTTGAGAGGGCTTGCGGGGCATGTGCTCAGGGGAAGGGGACACCGAGCGGTACAAAGGGGTTGGGCTTTGGTGGCGGGCCAAGGGTTTGGAGAGTGGGCGGGGGGGATCGGGGGATGCGAATACGGTGCTCCATGTAGGGTTTGGAGAGTGGGCGGGGGATCGGGGGATGCGAATACGGTGCTCCATGTAGGGTTTGGAGAGTGGGCGGGGGGATCGGGGGATGCGAATACGGTGCTCCGTGTAGGGTTTGGAGAGTGGGCGGGGGAATCAGGGGATGCGAATACGGTGCTCAATGTGGAAAGGGGGGTTAGCGGGGGGGTTTGCAGTAATGGGCATCTTCGAGGAGGGAGGGGGGCCCGGGGGCGATGTGATTGTGGGCCTTTTGGTTGGAGGGGGTGATAGGGCTTGTGGAATAGGGGCAGCTCAGTGCATGGTTCTCCCGAGGGGCTGTCCGCGGTCCGTGCGACTATTTACCAGTAGGGGGCTCTGACAATAGGAGATCTGGCTAGGGGTAGGCCACGGTCCATGCAGGGCGGAATGGTTGCGGGCTGGGCTCCCTTTCGGGTCTTCGGTGGTTTCCCCACCTTGGATTTCTTTTATTGTTCTCTTTGTCTCCACAGGTGACGATAAGAACTCTGCACACTGGCAGGTGCAGTGGAGGTGGCCGACTGCGAGCAGAGAGCACAGGACAGGCTGCACCAGCTGACCGAGGAGGGTGGATATTAATGTCACCGGTGCCGGTAGAGGGATCCCGGAGGTCCGGGTTCCGGAGCGGTAGGCTGTACCGGGGTCAGGGGCAGGGTGCCGTCGACCTGACATTAATGTCCTCTGTGCCGGTGGCGGGATACTTCACCTATGTATATAGTTAACCATGATATCCCTTATCAGATAAACCACCATTGTATTTAGTTACCCTATTTCTCCAAGTTAGACTTCCTGTTAAATGTAATGACCAGACATATGTAAACTGTCGGATGTTTTTCTGTTCAATGTAAACCGCGCTGATGTCTAATAGTGCGGTATATAAGAATTGTTAATAAATAATAAATAAATAAATAAAATGGTGGCCAAGACTCGGGCAGCAGGTGAGTTGCAGGCAGACCGGGGGCAGGTTCGGCGGCAGAGATCGCGGGGCGGAGCAAGGGTAAAACGTGCAAGACACATGGGGCAGTTGTGTCTGCAGCTCCACTGTGTGGAGTCATCCCCCGCTTCGTTCACCAACTATTTTTCCGTGTCGTGGGGGGGCGGATGTTGCTGCATAAAGGGCGAGAAACGGTGTTTTGGGGAGAAGGGGCGCTGGGATAGAGTCCGAAGACTTTGGCCGGAGGATTTTGAAGCGGCGATATAGAGATCTTTCCGCCTTCTAGAGGGCAGAAGACGGGTAAGGGGGCATCCAAAAAAATAAAATAAAATAAGAGGGGCGGTGATGCGACAGCTAGGAGGCAGCGGGGCAGGTGAGTGGCACAGGAGGTCCCGAGTCTTCTTGCCCATTCGTGACTGCGAATAGCATCCTGTGGACTCAGTCTTTAGGGGATGGTGCGTGGCAGGAAAGGTGGAAGGGGGCCCGTTAGGCCTCCATGCCGGCCCCCGAGCATTCCGCGGGGGGCAGATGGTCTACTACACTAATTCGTTTAGGGGCCTTAAGGAGTTGGCTTTGGCAAGACCCGCTGCGGAGAGGAGGATGTATTAAGGGGGCGTGGGGATTCCAGGAAGGTTTTGGGGAGTCCAGTATATGGAAATGTGGGAGCGGCCCAGGCGCGAGGCTCTGGGTTGTGACGCTTCGGTGCAAGGTTAGGTACAAGTGGGAGGTGGCAAAAAACAAACAAACAAACAAAAAAACAAAACAAAGAAGAACCTCGGAAATTACGGTGGATTCATAACTTGTCGGTGCTGTGGGGCATGCCAGCGAATGATTGCATCCCGTGGAGCAGGGTATGGGTCGTGCTTATTGCGGATCGGTCGGTTGCATTGGTGGGCAATTTTGGTTTTGGGGTGTGGACGGCTCAGGGGTTACGGACTCAGTTTGCCGTTGTGGACAGTACACCTGTCGGTGTCACTGGTGTGGTTTTGGCTGTGTCAGGGAGGTTAGTTCGAGAATGCATGACGATGGGCTATGCAGTTTCGGTTGCATACTTGCGGTTTTAGTACTTTCCGGTACAGATGTGGGAGCGGAAGGTAGGCCGGGCAAATGGATTTGAAGCACAAACTGGGTAAGACAGAAGGCCCGGTGCTGCGGAGTGCCGGTTAGGCGGGGATTGGGATGTCGTGGAGTTGGCGGATTAACTCCTTCTTGATAAGACGTCAACATGGCAGGTGTTCGTGATGCCTGGGTCAGCTGCATTGTACTTAGTGTTGAAGGAAATGCAGGCTCCCTGTTGCGGGGTTGTTGCGGCAGTTGGTGGTGGCAACTTCGGGAGTGCTGGTAATGCGCCACAGGATTTGGGAATCGGAGGTTATGCGTGCGGATTGGGGTGCGGGCCTGAGGGACATTCTATGCTGGGCTCGCTAGTCTATGGGCGCGAGTATTATTCCATGGGAGCGTGGGCATGCGGACAGCTCATAGCAGGCTGGGCGTGACTCCAGCCTAACTAGCAATAGCCGTCCGGGAATAGGTTAGGGGTTGGAGGGCTGTGGCCCGATAAGCGTGCAACCGCAGGTTAGTGGAGTGGGGCGACCATGTAGCAGTGGTCGGAGCAGGGCAGTGGTATTGGCATGTTTGCAGTGGAGTGTGGGGGATATGTCTCGGCATATCCCTGAAGGCACTAATGGGAGGGTGGACATGTTTGCCCATCCCGAAGGGGTACAGGGGTGGACCTGAAAGGGTGCGGGGTCACGCAGAAGGGACAGAACATGGGCTGGGAGGGAAGCGGGATGTACGATTAGCTGCAGGGGTTGGAGTGTTCCTGGTCAACGCCTCTTGACACCGAGGGACCTATTGCACAAGGGCTGCTGGGGGAAGTGCTGCTCTGCCTTACCGTGGGGGCAGGATGACAGTGTGACGCCTCCCTATTCTGGGCAGTGATGCCGGGTAATTTTCGACGCGATCCCTATGGGTGGTTCCGTAGCAAATTCCAGCAAAGCGGGGGTGTGGGGGGTATACAGCAATGGCGGGTACGGGCAGGCAAGGGGCTGTTGTGGGTCATCCTAGCGAAATCAGCAATGGGCTGCAAGGGAAGGGATTTTGGAGGTATTGTGGGGATCGCTGGGCTAGTGTTCTGCCCATTGGACACCTTGTGGTGTTAGTGGCGGTCATGCCCGCACGGGGAGGGGGAATCTTCCGGTATGAGGATTCAGGGTGCTGGAAGCATTGTAAGTTCAGCTGGGTTGAGGATGCGGTGCAGCGCGTAAGGACGGCTGCTGTGGTAAGTTCAGCAGTGCTGAGGGTGGTGTCAGCATGTCTGAGACGGCACGAGGCAGTTCGCAGCCCGCTCGTACGACTTGGGGGGCAGCGACGGGGGGGTCGTGGTGGGGGTACCGGACTGAAAGCTACAAGCATTGGCAGAGGGGGGCTGGGGTTTGTGGGCTGGTTTCAGCTTCGGGAAGGCTAAGGGGCAAGCAATTGTTGGAGGCTAACCGGTTGAAGTTCAGTTGCGGGGAAAAGGCCTAGGGTAGGTTGGCTGATGGTCATCCCAGCATGGCGGGGGATGGTGGGCGAGCATCGGTGGGGCTGGTGTGGACTCATGTGGTCAGGATCTGGCTGGGGGTGTTGTTATGGCTGGGTGAGTGCGGTCGCAATTGGGCCGTGCCTCATACCTTTGCTCGGTCACCCTTGGGATCGAGGAGCAAGTCGGCATGGATCAGGTTCCATTGGCGGAAGGGTAACGATTGGGTCGGAGAGCGGCCAGCAAGTGGTAAGAGTGGTATCGAGGAATCTTGCTGTACTTCGGTGCAGGTTTCAAAGTGGGGTTATGTGGCGGACATAATGTCAAGGCCGGCTGGCTAAATTTGTATCACAAAAAAAAAAAAAAAAAATGGGGGGGGGGGGAATCGGCTGTGTGCCAGTCAGGGTCCGTGTACAAGGCAGTTAGCTAATCATGCATTCGTGCGTGGAGAGTGAGGGTGCATGGTGGTTAAGGGGACGGAGAGCACTTATCCCCTATGGGTGAATTGCTTGGCACCCACTGGTAGGTGGTGTGTAATGTGTGCTTAGGTGGGGTCTCACCAGTCGCAGCTTGTGTGTGTGGGGGGGGGGCGGCTTCGGGACATTAATGTCACCGGTGCCGGTAGAGGGATCCCGGAGGTCCGGGTTCTGGAGCGGTAGGCTGTACCGGGGTCAGGGGCAGGGTGCCGTCGACCTGACATTAATGTCCTCTGTGCCGGTGGCGGGATCCCGGAGGTCCGGGGTCCGGAGCCTTAGGCTATACTTGGGCTGGGGGCGGGGTGCCCCCGACCCGGACAACCCCTGGCTGACTTTTGCTTATTACATGGCGAGGTCGGGGAAAGGGGATTAGGAAGATTGCTGTTGGCATGACCGCGGCAGAAGCGGAGGCAGGGTCACCTTGCAAATAGCATGGCTGGTGAGGCATTGCTCCGCCGTTTGGATTGTTAAGAGGATTATTCTTGGATTGTAATGTTCGGTATGTTATAAAGGTTAATAAAACTGTGACCGGTTATTTTCCAAGAGCGGTTGTCTGTGTGCACTTTGTGGGCAATAGGTGGGGGGGGGGGAATGAAAGGTGGGCGGAGGGAAAGAGGGGTGATTGGTTAGAGGGACCCGAAGCACCATGTCCGAACTACCTCGGTTACTGTCAGTGTTATACTTTTTATGTTGTTGTACAAGTCTCAATACTAGCTTCCCTTTTTCCAGCCTTTGTCTGGTCTAGAGATGTGCATTAATTAGCACTATTTCAGTTTGTTAGTGCATCTTAAAATATTTAGGGACATGTTTACTAAAGTGCGCTATAAATCAGCATGGGGTTTATCATGTTGAAATCATGCATCGTTAACTGTTACTATGCTGCTGTGCAGTAAAAAAACACACGCTAACTACTTAGTGGGGATAGGGCGGTGACTGGGTGGGTTAGGGGCAGAAATTGGATATCATCGGTGCATGCCAACTGCAAATGTTGCCGTTACTCCTGGTACACTTACTAGCTCCATATTTAATACTTTCTTGGCCCCAATGGCACTTTTAATCTAGTCACTATGGCTTGATATATTCATATATGCTGATGACATACAGATTTTGACTGCTTTTGACTCCTTTTAAATTTTTAAAAAGAATTCCAGGGGTGATCTGGGAAACTACAGACCGGTGAGCCTATTGTCAGTACCGGGAAAAATGGTAGAAACCATCATAAAGAATAAAATTACTCAGCATGTAGATAGTCATGGCCTAATGGGAGACAGCCAACATGGATTTAGACAAGGAAGATCTTGTTTTACTAATCTGTTATGTTTTTTTGAAGGTGTGAATAAACAGGTGGACCAAGGTGAGTCGGTTGATATAGTGTATCTGGACTTTCAGAAAGCCTTTGAGAAGGTCCCTCATCAGAGACTTTTGGCAAAACTAGAGTCACGGGATAGGAGGCAGTGTACTATTGTGGATCAGGAACTGGTTAAAAGATAGAAAGCAGAGTGTAGGGCTAAATGGCCAATTTTCCCAATGGAGAAAGATGAATAGTGATGTACCCCAGGGATCTGTGCTGGGTCCGCTGCTTTTTGACATATTCATAAATGACCTGGAAAGGGGAATAACAAGTGAAGTTATCAAATTTGCAGATGACACAAAACTATTTAAAGTTGTTAAAACCCAAGAGGATTGTGGAAAATTGCAAGAGAATCTTCATAAATTAGAAGACTGGGCATCAAAATGGCAGATGAAATTGAATGTGGACACGTGCAAAGTTATGCACCTAGGGAAGAACAACCCAAACTATGGTTACACGATGCAAGGTTCCACATTAGGAACCACCACCCAGGAAAAAGATTTAGGTGTCATTGTGGATAACATGTTAAAACCCTCGGCCCAGTGTGCAGCAGCAGCCAAGAGAGCAAATAGAATGCTAGGTATCATAAGGAAAGGAATGGAAAATAAAACAAAAGATATTATAATGCCTCTATATCGTTCCGTGGTGAGACCGCACCTTGAATATTGTGTGCAATTTTGGTCGCCGTATCTTAAAAAGGATATAGCGTTATTAGAAAAGGTTCAGAGAAGAGCCACCAAAATGATAAAGGGGATGGAAGGATACTCCTATGAAGAAAGGCTAAAAAGGTTAGGGCTCTTTAACCTGGAAAAGAGACAGCTAACGGGAGATATGATAGAAGTCTATATATTAATGAATGGTGTGGAACGGGTAAACGTAGATTGATTGTTTACGTTATCAGAATATAGAAAGACTAGGGGACATGCAATGAAGCTGCAGAGTAAACTATTTAAGACTAATAAAATAAAATATTTCTTCACTCAATGTGTAATCAAACTCTGGAATTTGTTACCGGAGGATGTAGTAAAGGCTGTTAGTGTAGCTGGGTTTAAAAAAGGTTTGGACAAGTTCCTGGAGGAAAGGTCCATAAACCATTATTAAGAAGGGGCCCAGGAAATCAATGCTTGACCCAGTACAAGCATTGTTGAACCTGTGTCTTTTGGGGAAACTGCTAGGTAGGTATGACCTAGATTGGCCACTGTTGGAAACAGGATACTGGGCTTGATGGACCTTGGTCTGACCCAGTATGGCATATCTTATGTTTTAGGATACACAAAGAACAAGATTCGAGGTTGGATGTTCAGAATCCTTTATTTGAAGAAACCCCAACGCGTTTTGGCGTTGCCGCCTTCATCAGGGGGGATGTAAACTGCTTTATTGTACCCAATTTGTTTTAGTTCTATATATTGATTGTATAATGTCTGTTAGCCTCAAAGTGAAGACCTTATGAATGTGGTGCCGTCACTTGCACAACTCCTTACGAGACACTGTTCTGTAAAGCTGGGAGCCCTTACATAAATATGCCTGGAAAAACCCGCGTTGGGGTTTCTTCAAATAAAGGATTCTGAACATCCAACCTCGAATCTTGCTCTTTGTGTATCCTGCGTTGTGTGCAAGACTCGCTGCTCCTTGCTGTGTTTTTCCATATCTTATGTTTTAACCATTATATCTTATTGTTCTTAAAAAACCTTTCCACAGAAGCTGACTGGCTATCAAATAATAAAGTAAAGCTTAACTCTGATAAATCCGAAGTGATTATTTTTTTCAGGAAATGTACTTCATCCAGCTTTATCTTTCTTTTCATTCTTTTTGTCACTCTATTAAAATCTTGGGCATTAGCTTCAACAAGAAATCAAATTTTCAACTACAGCGTTCTAACACAGTTAAGAAATGTTTCTACATATTGCATCTGATTCATTCTATTTACGCATTACTAGACATCGTTGCTCTTGTTCATACATTTATTAATATGTCAACTGAACTATAGTAATATTTTTCTTAAAGGATCTAACACATCTGAGGAGGAATCAAATAAACACAAATTGTAACTGTAAATTTGTGCAAACCCACCCCTAGGAAGCTACATTTGACCCTACAAACTCTTGTGGCGATTGCTGCATGCAAGAAGCTTGAAAAATCTAGATTTGTGGGCGATATAGCAGGACTTGTTTCAACTCTAGCTCCTTGAGGGTTGTGGCCTGCAAAAATGGTGTCAAGAGGTTCTGACTCTGTGGTGGAAGGGTATAGTCCAACTAAAAAACACTAATCCACGTGCAACCAATGTAACCAGTAACAAAACGTGGATAGCAAAGGAAGGGATCTTTATTAATGAACACTTGAGAGCCAAGGCCCGACATAGGCCGTGTTTCGCTATGTCTTCATCAGGGGCTGTTATTGGCTACAAAAACATACAAAACATAAAATACATAAAAACAAATCAATTGATTACATATCTAATATAAACAATTAAAAACAATTAAATGTCAAAAAAGCACCTTAAGCAAAAATAATACATCCAAAAAAAGGGGGGAAACCTTGTATATTAAACCCAATGTTCTTAATGTATAAATAAATCATATACAGCTAAAATTATCCATATAAAAATAAAATTAAACTTTAAAATTGATGAAGATAAGAATAAATTGATAACATATTAAAACCAGCAAATGGAAACAAACATGTGGAAGTGACACACACCGTGAACATAAACTTTAAAAAGGGGGGACCATACCTGTCTGTTCAATATAATGTTCCTTGCAATCTATATTGTATTACAAAGAGAGGATGAGGAATGGTCAAATCATACTAATATGCATCATACCCAACCAAGATGATAGCGCAACAGGACTGAAAGAATACTGAATTAATAACTTCACTATAATTTATTATGAATACTATAAGTTATATTTAAAACCTATAAAAACTTAAAGGATTTACAAGATAATGTATCGTGTGAATATTGTTATTAAAGCAAACTACCGTGAACGCTATTAAAAAACACAAATAAATTTTGAAGTGCTGCCAAAAGCTTTACCAAATTTAATAGAATGATCTATGAATTGTACCCCCCAGATTGTTGAATCAGCATTAGAATCAACGGATTTACGTTGATCTTGTCCCGTCTTATCTGTCTACCAGCGTATCTGTCGGTAAATCATACTATATAACTTTTATTTCCTGCTCTAGCTTACCTGAGGGACTACCCCCCCCCCCCCCCCGCTGAGGGTACAGGACAGGGTATCTTGTAACAGCCCTCCCTTAATAGGTCGTATATTACCTCCCTCCCTCCCCAACACTCATCCGCCCCTGGGGTAATTGTAGCATTATAGGTACTTACACGTATTCGAGGAAAGGGGCTGCTCTCAGGTGCAGCCCTTTATCCAATTCAGTCACACATTGAGGACCTCAGATAAATTAAGCTTCAAGTGAACAAGGTATATTAGAAGTATTAGATGCACTTTATTAGTATAAGCATCTACACCAACCCTTAGTAAGTACAGAATTTAAAGACCTAAACACAAGTTTTAAACTAAGATGCAGTCAACAGTCCAGCAGCGAGATGGGGGCTTTCCAGTCTTTTGCATTGAGTGTCACATGTATGATTTTCTCCCAGTTGGTGAGAGGTCTTACATGTGCACTAGGTGCAAGGAGCTCTTTGCTCTCAGGGAACGAGTCCATTCTCTAGAGGCTAGAGTAGCAGACTTGGAAAACATAAGACAGACAGAGAGGTACATAGACGAGACCTACAGGGATATAGTTCTGAAGTCCCACCTCCAGTCTGGCAGCATCCCTGTTGCCATGGAGGAGAGAGGCCACGTGACAGGAGAGCATCATCTTGGTGTGGCAGGAAGCAATCCTGTAACTAGGACCTGTCCTCCAGGTGATGTAAAACCCTCTCGCCCCAAGGAAGTTTCTCTAGGGCCATGTGCCATGAGGGAAGGGTTAGAAAAGCCGTTATAGTTGGTGATTCGATCATTAGGCATGTAGATAGCTGGGTGGCTGGTGGACGTGAGGATCGCCTGGTAGCATGCCTGCCTGGTACGAAGGTAGCGGACCTCACGCGCCACCTAGATAAGGTCTTAGATAGTGCTGGGGAGGAGACTGCTGTCTTGGTACATGTCGGTACCAATGACATAGGAAAATGTGGTAGGGAGGTTCTGAAGGCTAAATTTAGGCTTTTAGGTAGGAAGTTGAAATCCAGAACTTCCAGGGTAGCGTTCTCCGAAATGATTCCCGTTCCACGCGCAGGACCCAAAAGACAAGCAGAGCTCCGGAGTCTCAATGCGTGGATGAGACAATGGTGCAAAGATGAGGGTTTTGGATTTGTTAGGAACTGGGGAACATTCTGGGGAAAGGAGGGGCTCTTCCGAAGGGATGGGCTTCACCTTAACCGGGATGGAACCAGGCTGCTGGTATTAACCTTTAAAAAGGAGATAGAGCAGCTTTTAAACTAGATAATAGGGGAAAGCCGACAGTCGCCCAAGAGCGCATGGTTTGGAAGAATGTATCCTTGAAGGATACTACCAAAAGCAGAGAGATTCCAAAAAAGAGTAAAGTAGCCCAAATGCCCTCGAGTATGGAGCAGACAGAGCTTAAAGATCCCAAATTACCCATGTCTACCAATAGCCAAATTAATATGAATAAAATACAGTCCCTAAAGTGCTTGTATGCAAATGCTAGAAGTCTAAAAAACAAGATGGGAGAGTTAGAATATATAGCACTAAACGAGAGGTTAGATATGATTGGAATATCAGAGACATGGTGGAAGGAGGACAACCAGTGGGAAACTGTGATACCTGGTTACAAACTATATTGTAATGATAGAGCTGATCAAATTGGTGGAGAGGTTGCGCTCTATGTTAGAGATGGCATTGAGTCAGAAAGGATAAACTTTTTGCAAGAAACAAAATTTGCTGTAGAATCTCTATGGATTGAAATTCCATGTAAAAAGGGGAAGGCGATGGCAGTGGGGGTGTACTATCGACCGCCTGGCCAGAATGAACAAATGGATGATGAAATGCTCAAAGAAATCAAGGAGGCTAACAAAAGTTACAGCGCAGTAATAATAATGGGTGATTTCAATTACCCCGGTATCGACTGGGTCAGTGTCACAGCAGGACATGCTAGTGAGATAAAGTTCCTAGATGGAGCAGCTGGTTCATGAAACGACCAGAGGGGAAGCAATATTAGGCCTAGTCCTTAGTGGAACACCAGATGTAGTGCAAGAGATAAGGGTGTTGGGGCCAATAGGCAATAGTAATCATAGCATGATCGCCTTTGATTTAATTAGTGGAGGAGGGATAGTAAGGAAATCCACAGTACTACCTTTTAACTTTCGAAAGGAAGACTATGATAAAATGAGGAAAACAGTTAAGAAAAAATAAAAGGAGCAGTTGCAAAGTTTAAAGACTTACATCAAGCTTGGGTGTTGTTTAAAGATACTATCTTGGAAGCCCAAGCCAGCTTTATTCCACGCTTTAAGAAAAGTGGAAGGAAGTAAAAAAAACTGCCAGCATGGTTTAAAGGTGAGGTCAGAGAGGCTGTTGTTGCCAAAAAAGCATCTTTCAGGAAATGGAAAAAAGAGCCAAACAACGAAACCTGGAAACAGCACAAGCATTGGCAAGTCAAATACAAGGCATTGATAAAGCAGGCAAAGGGAGAATTTGAGAAGAAGCTTGCTGCGGAAGCAAAAACGCGAAATAAAGATTTTTTCAAGTACATTTGCAGTAAAAATCCTGTGAGAGAGTCAGTTGGTCCATTAGATGATAGAGGAGTTAAAGGTGCATTAAGAGGCGACAAGGCGATAGCAGAGAGACTGAATGAATTCTTTGCTTCGGTCTTTACTGAGGAAGATATAGGGATGTTACCCATGACTGAAGTGGTATGTAAAGGTGCGGAAGAATTGAAGGAAATATGATACATCGGGAAGATGTATTACAACTATTAGATAAACTGAAGAGTAGCAAATCACCTGGGCCGGATGGTATACATCCAAGGGTGTTGAAAGAACTGAAATATGAGATTGCAGACCTGCTATTAGTTATTTGTGATCATTAAAATCATTTCTAATACCTGAAGATTGGAGGATCGCCAATGTAACACCAATTTTTAAAAAGGGTTCCAGGGGTGATCCGGGAAACTACAGACAGGTGAGCCTAACGTCAGTACCAGGAAAAATGGTAGAAACCATCATAAAGAATAAAATTACTCAGCATTTAGATAGTCATGGCCTAATGGGAGACAGCAAACATGGCTTTATTTATTTTATTTAATTTATTTATTTATTTATTTATTTAACTGTATTTATATCCTGCTTTTCACCGGGTCAAAGCTTTAGACAAGGAAGATCTTGTCTTACTAATCTGTTATGTTTTTTTGAAGGTGTGAATAAACAGGTGGACCAAGGTGAGTCGGTTGATATAGTGTATCTGGACTTTCAGAAAGCCTTTGAGAAGGTCCCTCATCAGAGACTTTTGGCAAAACTAAAGAGTCATGGGATAGGAGGCAGTGTACTACTGTGGATCAGGAACTGGTTAAAAGATAGAAAGCAGAGGGTTGGGCTAAATGGCCAATTTTCCCAATGGAGAAAGGTGAATAGTGGTGTACCCCAGGAATCTGTGCTGGATCTGTTGCTTTTTGACATATTCATAAATGACCTGGAAAATGGAATAATGAGTGAGGTTATCAAATTTGCAGATGACACAAAACTATTTAAAGTTGTTAAAACCCAAGAGGATTGTGGAAAATTGCAAGCGGATCTTGATAAATTGGAAGACTGGGCATCAAAATGGCAGATGAAATTTAATGTAGACAAGTGCAAAGTTATGCACCTAGGGAAGAACAACCCAAACTATGGTTACACGATGCAAGGTTCCACTTTAGGAACCACCACCCAGGAAAAAGATTTAGGCGTCATTGTGGATAACATGTTAAAACCCTCGGCCCAATGTGCAGAGGCGGCCAAGAGAGCAAATATAATGCTAGGTATCATAAGGAAAGGAATAGAAAATAAAACAAAAGATATTATAATGCCTCTATATCGTTCCATGGTGAGGCCGCACCTTGAATATTGTGTGCAATTCTGGTCGCCGTATCTTAAAAAGGATATAGCGTTATTAGAAAAGTTTCAGAGAAGAGCCACCAAAATGGTAAAGGGGATGGAAGGATACTCCTATGAAGAAAGGCTAAAAAGGTTAGGGCTCTTTAACCTGGAAAAGAGACGGCTGAGGGGAGATATGATAGAAGTCTATAAATTAATGAACGGAGTGGAACAGGTAAAATGTAGATCGATTGTTTACGTTATCAGAATATAGAAAGACTAGGGGACATGCAATGAAGCTACAGGGTAAACTATTTAAGACTAATAAAAGAAAATATTTTTTCACTCAACGTGTAATCAAACTCTGGAATTTGTTACCGGAGGATGTAGTAAAGGCTGTTAGTGTAGCTGGGTTTAAAAAAGGTTTGGACAAGTTCCTGGAGGAAAAGTCCATAAACCATTATTAAGAAGGGACCCAGGATATCAATGCTTGACCCAGTTCAAACATTGTGGAACCAGTGTCTTTTGAGGAAACTGCTAGGTACATATGACCTAGATTGGCCACTGTTGGAAACAGAATACTGGGCTTGATGGACCTTGGTCTGACCCAGTATGGCATATCTTATGTTCTTATATAGAGATCACACCTAAATAAATGGTGAGTGACATGTTAAAAAAGAAGAACCGACGAAACAAATCCAAACTATAAAGGCATAGATGCTTACCATAAATGAGAATAAACACTTTGTACTTTTGTGTGCTATGCACCACCTTGTTTGATGCATCTAATAACTTCTTGTGTAAAAAAACGCCGGCGTCTGCGCTGTAGTTTTAAAAGATTTACCGCGGGAAAGATGACGTCAGACTAGATTGACAGCATATGCAAATCCTATTTAATTGTATCCTGCCATTGAATACTGAAAATATTTAATGGATAAGTATATTCATTGCAATTATGCAGCCAAAGGTAGACATGGCAAACCACCCAATACTAGACGTACTGATAAATGAATAACCAAACTTCTAAAATCCGCACGCGATCTTTTAAAGGTATAAGGGACAAATAAACCCTGCTATGTTAAAATCAGTTTTGGCATGGCCATACGCCCATGAACTTTACCACTATGTCCAGTCACTTAAAAAGCTTTTTTCCCCTTTTTTAGTGACTGGACATAGTTACATTGTTTTAGTGCAGTTGTTTATTATTTTTTCATATGTTATAGCCCCTCTACATATGTATTGTATCAGCTGGTTATATGTCGGCAATAAATCACTTGGAGGGTTATTTTATATTTTTTGTTTCTCATTTTAGAGTGGTAATCAATTGATTTGTTTTTATGTATTTTATGTTTTGTATGTTTTTGTAGCCAATAACAGCCCCTGATGAAGACATTGCGAAACACGGCCTGTGTCGAGCCTTGGCTCTCAAGTGTTCATTAATAAAGATCCCTTCCTTTGCTATCCACATTTTGTTACTGGTTTCTGTGGTGGAAGGGCCAGTTTCATGGATTGAACTACAAAACTGGTTCATGAAACTTAGCATGGTCCTTAAGAGTGAGCTGGCTGTAGTAAAAAAAAGAGCTGCTGGGCCATAGCAGTCATGCAGATGGAGGTCTGGGAGATGGGGAAACAGATGGTGGAGCTGAATGAGAGGGTTAATGACCAGGCAGACATCACAGCGGACTTACAGAGGCAGTTGGCACAACTGAAAGAACAACAGATGGAGGACTTAGAGAATAGGTTCTGCCACAATAACATCCAAGTGTGGGGGCCTGTCAGAAGGAGGAATTTGTGAATGCCCAGGATGTGGTACAGGAAGTTTGTCACTTCCTCTTGCAGGCAGCTAATGAATCGGGAGTTGAGGAAGGCCGGTTCAGATAGAACGGGCACATTGTAGCCTGGGGCTGAAAAGAGTCAACCAGCCCCAGGACTTGGTGGCTTGCCTGCACAATTTTCAAATCGAAGAAAAAGTGATGCAGTAAGCCCAGAAGGGGTGCATCAAATGGCGTGGGCACCAGCTTGAAATTTTCCAAGATTTGTCAGCTAACATCTTGCAGAAGCACAGAGAATTGAGGGAGGTGACACATTTTCTGTGTACAGCTAACATCAGTTACTGCTGGCAATTTCCATTTGTGATACAGTTCATAGTGCAAGGTGTGTCCCACAGGCTTTAAACATTGGAAGCAGAAGCTTGTCAGATGTATGAAGGAACCAGGAGAGGTCAGCACTGGAAATGAAAAGTGTATGGTGTGCACCCCTCTGGAGATCGTCCCTGGGAGAACAGAGAACCACCCTGGAGGACAAGCACAGAGATGCTGGCAATGAACACCCAGCATGAACTGAAAGTTTTTCTTCAGTGGAATAATTTTATCCATGCAAGAACTGGGAGCCTTGCATGGCCCAAGTGCTGCATTTACTTTAGCGTATGTCTGTTGAATAGTTTTGGCTGGGATAGTGTATGTCTGTTGAGTACTTTTGGATGATACAAGGAAGAGGGTTCTAGCAGGTTTGATGGTTGGATTTTGCGTACTGGCAGAGTGTGTGGGGGTTGTGTGGTTTCAGTATGATGCAGAGGGTGAGTTTAACTGCTGGAGAGGTCCAGTGGGCACTACTTTCTTTGCCTCATTGTCACACCAGAATGTAGGGGGTTTGGGTGAGGGGGGAAAGGGTAGTGGTTGATATGTAAGGGCAGACTAGACAGGCCATGTGGTCTTTGTTCTATGTTTCTATAAAACCCATTGCGTTTTGGTTAGTACACTTGAATATATGTTGGTATAGTTACTAGCCTGGCAACTTAATGGAGAATTTTAATTTTCCTATTTTTCTTTTCTTTTGATTTTGATTTTGATAAATAGTAATGGTTATTTGTAACTTTGTTTTAATTTTATGTAATTTTATGCTTATTTTATTGCTGTAAATTGAATGTTATTATTTTTAGTAGATGAGTAAGAGAGACTCTTGGCAAAATTAAAAGTTTTGGAATTGGAGGCAGTGCAGTATTGTGGATCAGGAAATGGGTAAAAGATTGAAAGCAAAGAGTAGGGCTAAATGGCCAGTTTTTTCAATGGAGAAAGGTGAATAGTGGAGTACCCCAGAGATCTGTACTGGGTCTGGAAATAGGAATAAATAGGAATAATGAGTGAGGTGATCAAATTTACAGATGACACAAAATTATTCAAAATTGCTAAAATGTAAGAGGATTGTGAAAAATCGCAAGAGGATTTTGAAAAACTGGAAGATTGGACATCCAAATGGCAGACGAAATTTAATGCGGACAAGTGAAAAGTTATGCACCTCGGAATGAACAAACTATGGTTACACAATGCAAGGTACCACCTTAGAAACTACTACCCGGAAAAATATTTAGGCATCATCGTGGATAATACATTGAAATCCTTGGCCCAGTGTGCAGCTATGGCCAAGAAAGCAAATAGAATGCTAGTAATCATAAGGATAAGAATGGAGAATAAAACAAAGGATATTATAATGCCTCTATATCGTTCCATGGTGTGACCGCACCGTGAATATTGTGTGCAGTTCTGGCCACCAAATCTTAAAAAGGATATAGCTGAATTAGAAAAGGTACAAAGAAGAGTGACAAAAAATGGTAACGGGAATGGAAGGATACCCTTATGATGAGAGGCTTAAAAGGATGGGACTCTTTAACTTGGAAAAGAGAAGACTGAGGGTGGATATGATAGTGGTCTAAAAATTAATGAATAGAGTGGAACGGGTAAACATAGATTGATTGTTTACGCCATTAAAAAGTAGAAAGACTAGAGGGCACATAATGAAACTACAATGCAACCCATTTAAGACTAATAAGAGAAAATATTTTTTTTATTCACAACATAATTGTAATGGGTCTGCTCCTTGTTGGTCACTCCAGGCCAGGAAATCCCGAACCCTCATCTGCGGTGTGCTGCTCCGGCTGGCTGGAATCCAGGGGAATAAAACTCACAGACCACACAGAAGGACAGTATGCAAGTTTATTCCAAAGGGTGGAGGGATTGTCTGTATTTTATACATTATCAGAGACATAGTCATACGTCATTCACCCATCTTCTAGGGGCCCACTATAGCTTATCAGTAACTGTGCAAATACAAGTCATCCTTGAGTAGAACAATCAGTTTAGCTTACACAGCACATTCCTTTTTCCATACCCACCAGAATGTACAAAGGGCACACACATAGGATTCTGATTTCTATAGGATTCTAATTTCTCTTGTGCAGGCCTCTTGTATATGCACTTAAACTAAGCATTATTATTACAAAGGGCACATATATAGGATTCTGATTTCCCTAACAATAATCAAACTCTGGAATTCGTTATCAGAGGATGTAGTAAAAACTGTTAGTGTAGCTGGGTTTAAAAAAGGTTTGGACAAGTTCAACTTGTTCCATAAACCATTACTAAAGAGGACCTGGAAAATCCACTACTTGTCCTGGAACAAGCATTGTGGAACCAGTGTGCCTCTTTGGGAACCTGCTAGGTACTTGTTACCTGGACTGGCCACAGTTGGAAACAGGTTACAGGGCTTGATGGACCTTGGTCTGATCCAGTAAGGCATTTCTTACATTCTTATGTTGTTATTGTAGGAATGCTTATAAAGCGTTACTTTGCAAAATGAATTTTCATATTATGTTTTTGTGAAGATTTTTATGTATATGTTGTTGTATCATAAGAATATGCCATACTGGGTTAGACTAAATGTTCATCAAACCCAATATTCTGTTTCCAACAGCAGCCAATCCAGGTCACGAGTACCTGCCAAGGATCATAGTGTGGGTTCTAAAAGTCTTACATAAATAAATAATAGATATTTGCTTTATTAGATGGTGTAGCAAATATATTGAAACCTGAAACTAGAGTAAATAAATAAATAATAGATATTTGCTTTATTAGATGGTGTAGCAAATATATTGAAACCTGAAACTAGAGTAAAGAATAGAGATAAGGATATGATAAAAAACATTCAAATGTCCCCCTGACTCTTATGCATAACAGTACTCTCCCTCTCTGTGGCTCTGAGAGATCCTTAACCATACGGAACTCCAGTTGCCTGCCACACCCTCAGCTCCCTTGCTCCGCCTCCTCATGTTTGATCTTGCTGCTGTTCTGGCCCTGTCCAGTGGCTCTGCCCTGACACATACCCCACTCCTTGTTTTCTGTCTGCCTCTGATTTGAAAGACTGTCAAACAAAGTGGCTGAGAGATGTAGTAACACATAAATGGCATCTTATCAGAGAGGCATTAGTGTTTTGTATTTGCCTTGACCATTTCATGGGATAGGGTCTGGGCTTTTTCTTTCTGTGATGGGTTATACCAAGGGCTGTGAGAGCTGTCTGGCCGCACAGGGCGCAAGCACAGAAGAGGGCGCAGGTATTATCACTGGACTTTCAGGAAGTTCAAATAGCATGAGTTACTGAATGTGGCTGAGTAGAGGGGGAGGGCCAGATTTGTTAGTCGCACAGGGTACATTTTTAGCTTGGTATGGTCCTGCTTCTGCATAAGGGTTTTGACCACTTCCTTTGTTCCAATTCTTCTGCCAGTCTTTGTTCTATTGTACTTTTTACTGGCGATTCTGGGGGCGGTGGGCTTTTCTTTCCTGCTTGGTAATCTTCCCAGCAGAACTCCTCCAGGTATATATTTTTGTACTCCTGCATGGTGGTTATACACTGGTGCCTAGTTCTAATCATGCAAGCATTCTTGGATTTGCCTATAGCATCAGTACCTATAGGGTTTAAACTTGACATGGGTGACCTTTTCTTGGGAACCCCATCACTAGCCTTCCTCTGTTTGCGGACCTCATCACTGGGCCTTTCACCTGTAACCTTCATTTCACACCTCTGTTCCTCAAGGCTACTTGACTTTTCCTGATCTGTGGGGAGGAAAGGCAATTCTCCTCCCATTTCTTCAGGGGGTCTCATGCATGCACCTCTATTTTTAATATGGTCCAATGTCTGAGAATACCATCTGTTATGTTGCTTCCTTTCCTTTCCTGGAAGGGAAAGATCTCTGCTTCCCAAGGCCCCCTACCATCTTTAGAATTCCTGTGCTACCTTCTGCAAATATTGCTCCAGTACCAGCTCTGAGATCATTTGGATTTTAGTCTTCCCCTGTGATTCCAACCACTTTTGGGGCTAAACAATAAAGCCTCTGGGCCAGTGCCTTTGTTCTTTCTTGGGGCTCTAACCCAGCAGTCCAAAAGGTTTGCCTAGGATGTTCTTTTATTAAGCCCAATCTTCCTTAATGGGTGTTTTTACTACAGGGTAATATCTGACTTGCTAAGGGTTCAGGATTTAATAGGCTATCAGGGTTCTCTAGAAAGATGGGGAGCTACCCTGTAGGTCTATTGATCCTCTGTCCACCCTGCAGCTTGGGCCACTTGTTCAAGTGTAGTACACCTTGTAATGCTATACAAATGATTATTAGTAGTAGTAAGAAATTCTTCCGGGCATCTTTTCACCCATCTTCCCTGCTACTTGGGTCCGCTGAGTCCACTGGGGCATTCGCTTGAGTCATTCTTTCAGTTCTTGCTTCTAAACATCTTCTGTGTAGTTTCCAGCTATCACTGTATCCTATCTAGGAGTGACTGCTGCTGTTTTCGGCATGCTTCCAAGGTCAGCTGCACTATACGGTAATCTGTGCATCTTGCCACTGGACTTGCATCTGTGACGTGAACAATGGGAGCAGCTTGTCTGGAACCATGACTCCTGGAAGAAATAAAAGAGAAACCAAACCAAGTGCAGCTCTTACAGCTCAGGATCTCCCTTCTGCCTAGAGTGAATCCCTGATTTCCACATCCTTAGCAGTTTGTGAGCTGACTCGGGTCCTCGCCAGCTACTTTATCAGGTGCCCTTACAACACAAGCATTTCTAAGGGCAGTTTGTCCTAGTGATTCCAGATGGTGTGAAGGTCACAGATATCCCACTTCTTACACTATTCGTGACAGACAGAATGCACTCTTTGCTGCCACTTTCAGATCTTGACTCACCTGATCTCCTTTGTGTTTCCTTACCGTCCCGCTAGATGTATCCTATGTCTACAGTTACTGTTTTGTCTGTCTTGACTTGATTGTAAGCTCTGATGAGCAGGGGCTGTCTTTTATATGTGTCTGTGCAGTGCTGTGTACATCTTGTAGCACTATACAAACCAGTTAGTACTAGAGGAGATCAAACCTAAGCTTTCTTTAGATCAGATGATAAGACTTCGACTTTCATACCTTAGACACATCATGCGAAGAGAGAGATCATTAGAGAAAGGCATCATGCTTGGCAAGGTCAATGCAAAAGATGAAAGCCAGCAATGAGATGGATCAATACAATAACAACAGCTACAGGTGCCAGTCTATCAACAATGAGCTGCCTGACTGAAGACCGAAAACAATTTGGGACAACTTTCCAGAGGGTCGCCATGAGTTGACACAGACTCACGGCACGTAACAACAACAACATCTCAGATTGAGTCTGGTTCAAACTTTTGAGTCAGAAGCAATCCTCTAGACCAGGGGTGTCAAACTCAAATACACAGTGGGCCAAAATGTAAAACTTGAACAAAGTCGCGGGCCAGCATTGAACAAATGAACCTTTTAATATGGACCCAAACAAGATTTGCTTTAACATTGAATATGAAGCAACACTTATTACTATACAATTTATAACTTAATAGTTCAGATATGCAAAAACCAATTTCAAATAAAAAAAACATCAATGACATTCATTTATTAAATAAGATTTAAATAATAATAAATTATAATTTTTTATTGAAAATAACAATAATAAAATTAATCAACCATTCAAGCCCATGTCTTGGAGTAGCAAGAAAAAGTGCATAAAGAAAACGTTAATTATTGCTCAGTTTGCTGCACACTGATCTAATCTGATGTGCCCAAGCCAGATACCTGGCATCTCTTCTTGGATGATAGTTCATCAATGTCTGGGCTCAGGCTTTGAGCTGAGGAAATCCTCAGTATCGAGCGAAGGTGTTCATCAGTCAGACGTCTCCTGTGAGATGTTTTGGTCATCTTCATCGAGGAGAAAAGTTGCTCACATAGATAAGTGCTGCCGAACATGGAGAGCATCTGAGCAGCTTGGGTGCGGAGCTGAGGCATTGTGTCAGGGATAAACTGTGGAAACTGGGCGGCGCCCACAGCATCATACTTTGACTTCAGCGTGTCATTACACTGGAGTTCAATTAGCTCCATTTGGAGGTTGGTTGGTGCGTTTTCCACATTAACTGCAAAGGGATTACTGAGCAGTTCAAACCTACATTTCTGGACATCAAAGTCGGCAAATCGCCGGCTAAACTCAGCACCGAGTACACTGAGTTTTTCAGCAAACTGTTGCGCATGGGAACAAGTTGGTAAAGAACTGCGTTTTCATGGTTTGGCAGCAGGGAAAATGGCCAAGGTTTCCTTGCAGCATCTGATTCTCCCACAGGCACAGTTTAGTTTTAAAAAGACCTCACTGCAGCATACATGTCTGTGATGATGCGCCCCCGCCCCTGAAGCTGCAGGTTCAGCGCATCGAGATGGCTCGAGATGTCACACAGAAAGGCCAGCTCACACAGAAACTTTTTCTCCCGAAGCTCTGCTGTGTCCTTCCCTTTGCTTTCCAGAAATTGACATAATTCCTCATGCAGCTCAAAACATCTATTCAGTACTTTTCCTCGGCTTAACCATCTCACCTCTGTGTGATACGGCACGTCTGCGTATTCCGAACCACACTCCTCCAGAAAAGACTTAAACTGGCGGTGATTCAGACCTTTGGCTCTTATAAAGTTAACTACTTGTGTTACTGTGGTCATAACATGTTCCATCTTTAGGGCTTTGCCACACAATGATTCCTGATGTATGATGCAGTGATAAACAGTTAGTTCACCTGCACAGTTCTCTTCCTGCATCTTCTCCTGGACCCTGCCCACCAGTCCACTTGTTTTACCGCACATCGCTGGCGCACCATCTGTCGTTAATCCCACGAGTTTATCCCACGGCAGCTTTATTTCAGTTACGCATTTGGAAACCTCCTCAAAAATTTCCTTTCCTGTGGTTGTGCCATGCATTGATTTGAATCCCAATAGCTCCTCCGTAACACACATATTTGAGTCCACTCCACGGATGAAGACTGACAGCTGAGCAGTATCAGATGCGTCGCTTCTCTCATCCACAGCAAGGGAGAATGCAACAAAATCTTTTCCCTTTTACAAAAGCTGGTCATACAGATTGGTGGCAAGATCACATGTGCGATCAGCTACTGTGTTTCTGCTCAGGCTCACGTTTGAAAAGGATTGCTTTTTCTCTGGGCACACGATGTCACAAACTTTCAACATGCACTTTTTCACAAACTCTCCCTTATTAAAGGGCCGGGCTGATTTTGCGATCTCTGCTGCCACAATATAACTAGCCTTTACAGCAGCCTCACTTTGTGATGTGGCTTTTTTGAACATATTCTGTTGTGAAACCAAACTTCTTTTCATCTCCTCCACTTTCTGGCTCCTTTGAGTCATGTCCAGGTCCTTGTACTTGTCATGGTGTTTTGTTTCATAGTGTCGTCGAATGTTATACTCCTTAGTTATAGCCACGTTGACTCCACAAATCAGACAAACAGGTCTGTCTTTTACATATGTAAACAAATATTCTGTCTCCCACCTGTCCAGAAAGTTCCTGTTGTCTGCCTTTCTTTTTGCCATTTTTGGGAAGGGGTTCCACAGTGACAGTTGTAGCTTGAGATCGCTATGACTTCTGTCACACAGGAGAGGGCGTTTCTGGGACCTGTCCTGATTGACGCGCCAAAACAAAAGCAAGGCATTATGGGATTTGTAGTATTAGCGATGAATGAATGCGCTGTATAATACCGGCGGGCTAGCTCTAGTAGCCATTTGGTATAGCCTCGCGGGCCAAATATAATTACACTACGGGCCAAATTTGGCCCACGGGCCAGAGTTTGACACCTATGCTCTAGACTCTCACCATGTAGAAATGTACATTCTCAGGCCCAGAGTTCAATAAGGTATAATTCCAAACCTAAAGTTCAAAGGACTTCTGTTCTAGCTAAACGTTCACCAGAAACCCCGTCCCCTCCTTTAGCTTCAACTTCAATCAGTTGTAGCACTACTCAAGTACCTTTTTTCTTGGGCACCTTCTGAAGTTGTACTCACTGATTCCAGTTCAGACTTTCCAAATTATCAACCAACTCCACTCTGACTGAAATGTCCTCCTGGTTATTATGAAAGTCAGGCAGGGCACTCTTAACTATAGTATTTTAGCAGCAATGTTTTAACATAGGTCCTTTAAAGCCCCTGTTTCTGTTCCAAAGCTGCAAACACTCATAACTCTATCCATGTACCTCTGCTTTGGAGTTCCTTTGCTGGCTGTCTGGAAGAAAGTCATATCCTAACTGCGTTTACTTGCAGTCAGTTCTTAGCGTTTCCATGAGAGGGCAAAGACACTCCCTGTTTCTCTCTTTCAGAAGTTCATGGATATCAATTAAAAAAAGCAGTCTTAAAAACAAAAAGGAGCAACTTCAGTGGCCAGCCCGAGTTCAGCTGGGTCATATCTAGCCACCAGCATTAAATATCCAGTGTGCCTGGATAGCGTGTTAACTAACTGGATAGCAGTGATATTCAGTCACCTTTAAAATGCCTAAGTATAGCTGGTTTGCATTAATGATCAGTAATACTCATAGTAGCAACCAGCCAGTGGATGAATAATCACCACTCACAGGTTAACACGAGCACAGACACCAGAATGCCTCAATGCTACGTGGTCAATCATTTAGTGGCATTGGAAGGGGATATTCAGCAGCTGTTTTAGTGCCCCATAGGTGATTAAGCTTTATTAAATTTTGAAAGACAAGTTGAAAGGACTTTTTACAAAAATTAGGACATGTGTATCGATGATGAAATTAAGGGATTTGCAATACAATCATTTGACTGAACACTTTGATAAATGAGTTTTCCCTGTTGATGGTCCCAACATTTCAAAAACATTTTTCTATAGACGTACAAAACACCTAAGGATTCCTCTTGATCTTCCTTGACATTTCGGCTGCATTTGACTCTGTCAACTACAACATTCTCCTTCAACGCCTTCAATCCACCGGTATCCAAGGAACAGTTCTTCAGTGGTTCAACTCATACCTAACCAACTGATAACAACAGATAAAGATTGGAACAAACACCTCTACCCCTTACCAACAAATGTGAGGGGTACCCCAAGGCTCCACCCTTTTTGTACTCCTCTTCAACATTTGCCTTCAACCCCTGTCCTCAATCATCAAATCCTACAACCTCAATTTTCATATCTATGTCAATGGTATCATGCTCTATGGACCATTCAACATGAAACAACCCCCCTACACCAACCACCCAAACTGCTTCTCCAATGTCTCCAAATGGATGAGTGATAACAACCTCACAATAAACTACAAAAAAATGGAAACTCTATTCATAACAAAGGACAGCTCATTTTCTCCTCAAACCACCCTAACACTAAACAACACCCAAGTCAAGTTCAACCAGAAGTGAAATACCTTGGCATCATCCTCGATCAACACCTCACTTTTAAACAACAAATTTAAAAAAAGCCAAAGCCATGCAGTGCCTCTGACCCCCTCGATCTTCCAGACTTCTGCTCCATACTCCGAGCAATAAGTCCCCTACACCTTGATTACTGCAACTCCATCTACCAAGGTCTTCCAAAAACTGCCCTACTCTCACTATCTACAGCTCTACATACAACAGCACATATTCTGCAAGGAACATTGAAATATTACCATTTCACACCCATCCTCAAACAACTCCATTGGCTTCCAATAACAAGCAGGATAAAATGCAAGACTATCCTCCTAACTCACAAAACTATCCACTCACACTCCACCACACCTCCACACCCTACTCCAAACCCAACAATCAAACAGAACTAGATGAAATCCATACAAAACATACTCATCATCCTCCATGCTAAAATCAGATACAACCAAGAAGTCTGCAAACAAGCCTTCCAACTGTATGCCCTATCCATCTGGAACATCCTTCCTCTCATAATAAGAAACAGCACTGTCATCCTCACCTTGCGAAAATAACTAAAACCCCACTTTGTTTTTGAACACTTCGGCCCTACAACATAACTGCCCCCATCTACTGTTACTTACTGAAGATGTTCCAAGAAAATTCATGTAACAGAAGACTATTCACCCATTGTATATAGTAAACTGTTCCAGTTCTTACCCAATGTTCATTGCACATAATTAATATGTTCTATGTTCTATGTGAACCAACTGATATTGTTCTCTTGTTTCATGTAAACCTCTTTGACCAGGTGAAAAGTGGTATATGTTGTTGTTGTTAAGTGCTGTCGAGTCGTAGTTGACTCATGGCGACCCTCTGGATAGATATCCTAAATTGTGTTTGGTCTTCAGTCATGCAGCTCATTGTTGACAGACTGGTACCCATAGCTGCTATTATTGTATTGATCCATCTCATTGCTGGCCTTCCTCTTTTGCGTTGACCTTACATCTTCACAAACATGATGTCTTTCTCTAATGATCTCTCTCTTCACATGATGTGTCCAAAGTATGAAAGTCAAAGTCTTTTCATCTGAGCTTCTAAAGAAAGCTTAGGCTTGATCTCCTCTAGTAGCGACTGGTTTGTTCTTCGGGCAGTCAATGGTATACACAGTATTCGCCTCCAGCACCATAATTCAAAGGCATCAATAATCTTCCTGTCTATCTTTTTCACTGTCCAGCTTATGATGTTATTGAAAATACCATGGCTTGAACAAGTCGAATCTTTGTATGGAGAGAGACATCTCTGCTCTTGAGAATCTTATCTAGTCTTTCATAGCCATTCTGCCAAGAGCAATACGTCATCTGATTTCTTGACTACTTGTTGCTTCTTTATTGATAGTTGATTCAAGTAGGCTAAAGTTGTTCACAATTTCAATTTCTTCTCCTTCAACGATGAACCTGTTGATTATGCCAGTTGTCATGATCTTTGTCTTCTTTACATTAAGGTGCTGGCCCATTTTGAGACTATGTTCTTTGATTGTGAGAAGCAAATGTTTCAGATCATCTTCACTTTCAGCCAGTAATGTGGTATCATCAGCATAGCAAAGGTTGTTGATGAGTCTTCTACCAATCTTCACACCTCTGTTGTCTTCATACAATCCTGCTTCTCTGATGATTTGTTCTGCATATAAATTAAACAGATAGGGGAAAAGTATGCAGCCTTGTCTTACACCTTTGCTTATTTTAAACCATTCTGTTTCTCCTTGTTCCGTTCAAACTGTTGCTTCTTGATCAATGTGCAGATTAATGCATTAATGCAGTCACACTTACTGATCAAACCCAAAGGAACAGCGAACAGTTTGATCACTGGGTTTGATCAGTAAGTGTGACTGCATTAATGGAGAAGTCCAGTTTATAAGAGGGATGTCTACTACCATAGCCTTGTCTTAAAAAGCTAAAAGAAGAAGAGAAGCTCAGAGAAAAGGCGGGAAATTTCAAACCTCTTTGGCTGGAAACAAGAATCAGAGTAAAAATGTTAGCAGATTTTAAGCGTTGAAGCAGAGCCGAAAAGAAGTGTGCGGTTCTAAATGCAGTGCTGTGTCCGTTGAGATCTGCAGAGTTACCTTCATATGGCGATGTGATTGTGATTGTGATGTAGCATCAGGTTGAATGCGATTACTTCACATTATTTTATACAATGGTTAGGTTACCACAAAAGTGATTAAAAGGGACGTTACGCTTCAAGAGGGAGAAATCTCTCACGGCTAAAACTTCCGAGAAAAAAACAAAAAAAGTAAAAAAATAAAAAAATAAAGGCATCAGTTACTTAGGTTTCACTCAATAGGTAGGGTATGTTTAGGGACTAGAGTGAAGGGTTGAAGTTGTTATAGTTTATTGTTCTTTGATAAGGCTTTCAATGATGCTTCAACTTCTTCTTTCATCACCAATGGTTCCTGATCATAAGGTACAGGTTGAAACAGCTGTTGGTCCACTTGATCTTTATCATATAAAAGCTCTGTTTATTCCTTCCACCTTTTCTTGATCTTCTCAGCATCATTCAACATAGAACCTTGAGCATCTTATAACATTCCAATTTGAGGCTGGAACGTTTTCTTTAACTCTCGTAACTTTAGGAAAGCCAATCTTGTTCTTCCTCTAATAGTTTCTGCTTCTATTTCCTTGCATGCGTCATTGTAGTACTTTTCCTTGTCCTGTCTTGCTGCACGTTGTTAATCTCTGTTGAGTTCTGTGATTGTCTTTCTTTCTCCTCTGGCTTTAGCTTCTCTACATTTCTGGGCAATTTTCAGAGTTTCTTCCATCATCCATTTTGGCCATTTCTTTTTCACCTTTTGCAGAGACTTCTCGCTTTCTTCCAACACAACCTTCTTGATGTCATTTCATAACTCTTCTGGAGCTCTGTCATTTGCATCTAAAGCAGCAAATCGATTTTTCAGGCAGTCTTTAAATTCCAGTGGTATATTCTCAAGGTCATATTTTGCTGCATTCATGAGTGGTTTGCTCTTTTTCAACTTTAGCTTGAGTTTGCATACTAGTAGTTGATTATCTGTTCCACAGTCAGCTCCAGGTTTTGTCTTTGTTGATGTTATAGAGCTTTTCCATCGTTGAATTCCACAGATGTTGTCAATTTGATTTTTATACAATCCATTGGGTGAAGTCCTTATTTACAGTCGCTGCTTGTGTTGCTGGAAGAAGGTGTTTGAGATGAATAGATCGCTGGTCTTGCAGAATTCTGAGTCTTTCTCCAGCTTCATTTCTGTTGCCAAGTCCATATTTTCCAACTACTTTGCCTTCTTCTTTGTTGCCAACTTTTGCGTTCCAGTCACCCATGACTATCAGGATATCCTGTTTGCATGTTCTGTCAATTTCAGCTTGTACTTGTTCATAGAGCTCTTCAATTTCATTCTCTTCTGCAGCTGTTGTTGGGGCATTAACTGGGTAAGGCGGACATGTCGCCTCTCGCCCCTCCCAGCCACCCCCGTTCATTTTTCTCCAAAGACTAATTCAGAACAAACACATGACAACAATCTTGGACTTAAACTGGTCGCAGCTTTAATAACCTTTTAACAAACCAACCAATACAACTCAACACATTATAACTCTCCCCCCCCCAAGCAGAGCGAGCCCTCACCAGCCATGTTAGTAGCAAGGTGACGCCGCATTCGCTTCCCCCGGGCACAGGCCCGACATTTTTCCACGTCCTCCCTCTTCTGGCTTCGCCATGTTATTAACAAAAGCCTGAGGGATTAACCGGGTCGGGGGTACCCCACCCCCGCACTCATGCTTGCCACCGGCTCTGGACCCCGGAAACCTCTGGGATCCCGCCAAAGCCCCCCCCCCCCAGCTGCAACAACCCACTACCCCCCAACAACCAAGCGTCCCCAAGCAAGGGTGGGCGGGCGGGACGTCCGGCGCCTCCAGCCTCACACCCGCAATGGCCGGAGCAGCGCCGAGTCCCCGCACCACCCCCCCCCCCCACTGACGAGGTCCCAGCCCTCTCATTGGCTCCTGCGCGTTTAAAACGCCGATGGGAGCCAATGAGGCTGCCGGACCACGCGGTACACCACCCGAGCCGCGCGCCACCGTAACGCAAGGGCGCGAGCGGACTGCCGCCCCCCCCCCCCCGGTTAGAAGCAGCCACGCAGACGGGGGCCCGCGGCCTTACAAATACTTGAATTATAGTTGTGTTGATAGGCATTCCTCGTAGAAGAATAGAGATTAAGTGTTTGCTGACTGCATTGTATTTCATTACAGTTCTTGCAAGTTTCTTCTTTATTATAAATGCAACACCATTTTTTCTTTGTCTTTCATTTCCAGCATAGTAGACCATGTGATCATCTGATGCAAAGTGCCCAATGCCAGTCCATTTCAGTTCACTGACACCCAACAGATCAAGTTGTACACGTTCCATTTCATTCTTGACCACCTCCAACTTCCCTTGGTTCATGCTTCGTACATTCCATGTTCCAATGTGCAAAACATCTTTACAGTTTCTGACTCGCATTTCATGCACAGCTACATCAGCAGTCAGATGTCCTGAGGGCTTTGATCCAACCACATCATAAATGCTGGCTTTACTCTGAAAAGTCTTCAGCTCTTCCCCAGTAGCTAGTTGAGTGCCTTCCAACTTGGGGGTCTCATCTTCCAGCACTATAGCACAATTTGTTTTGTTGTAACTATCCATTGGGTTTTCATGGCAAGATACAGAAGTAGATTGCTGTGCCTTTCTTCCGCGCAGTTTAAGTTTGGTGTTGTTGCCGTTGTCACAGAAATGTGATCCTCCGCTGTCAACACTATCCCATTCTGCTGCTGCCCAGATGGTGGTTTGTCTTGGTCAGTAGTTAAACTACCGATAGTTTAGCTCTCAGCATCACTGATGCACACAAGCCCTCACAGCACGACAAGCTGCAAACCAAGTGAGGGAAGTGGTATATAAACCCTGCTAAATAAAATTAAATAAATAAATAAATAGTGGTTACATGTCTCATCTCAGGGATCTTTTTATTTTTGAGGCCATATATTCAGCAGCAGTTTTCTTAATGGATAAATTCACTCCTGTGAAATGAAGTTTGCCTTGCTGAGTTGCTGACAGTGTGAAGGAAGAAATACTACTGCAATGTTGCACTGGCTGGCCTGCCCCAATACCAATTCTATCGCCTACAACTCCTCCAAAATACTACCGCATGTCTTCTTACCCGTTCCTCTCACTTTAACCATGTTACACCCCTTCTTATCCATCTATACTGGCTCCCCCTCAGATTCCGCTTCCAATACAAAATACTAATCTCCTCCATATGCATACTCTCCACTGTGTGCTACACTCCACCCACAATAATACATTGCAGTAGTATTTCTTCTTTCACACTGTCACGCCTACACATTTATAAAATCCACCATACACATGTGTAAATGTGCCTACAATTAATGAAATTTCTGGCACTACATAAATGGATATGTTCCAAGTCTGGAAATACCGGTTATTTGGAAGGACTTATTCATTCAATTACATAGGTCTGCGACTAAAAAGCTGTTTGATTATTTTCATCTAATTTCCATGTATTTTGGTGTGCTGAAAACAAATAAAATATTGAAAAAACTCCTAGACGTCATGATTTACCACAACATGCAAAACTGTATTCAAATTTATCAATTTTTTTCAAATTACTATTAATTACTTCAAATTACTATTAATTAATTCACATAAGTGCATTTAATATATAAAATGCCAAAAAAACCTTAAAGGGGTTGTCCAAGTTATGTAAAAAAAAATATAGCACTGTAAATCTGATGGTCAGCAATATATACATAAGCTAAGCAAGTTTTAAGTCCGTGCTTCTAATGGTAGAAGGGGTTAATCTTTCCTGAAGAATCCAGTGGGAGGGAGACACAGGGCAGATAGCAGCAGCTCCGGTCAGTGTAGGGGGGCGTGGCCAGCACTGTGACTTCTCATATACAGACACAGAGCTGCTCTCTCCTGCATGCCACAAGTGCACAAATCATCATCAGGTTCTTGGTTCTAGGCTGTTCACATTTTTTCATCGCATTTCGTGTTAGTTCGTCATTCTTCAACCGTTATGTTATGGTTCCGCGAAAGTGTATTAATTCGCCAGACAGTTTCTGTTTCATCTGTGGTGAATATACAGTGTTGAAGCAACAGCAGAATATTACAGACTTTGTGAAAAAAGTATACTTTGCATACTTTGGACTAAAAATTGGAGATCAAGATAAAGTCTGGGCGCCTCATATAGTGTGCAAACGGTGTTTTGAGGACCTGCGAAACTGGTTCAAAGGTAAGAAAAAATCTTTCCGTTATGGCATTCCTATGGTATGGCGAGAGCAAAAGAACCATAGTGATGACTGTTACTTTTGTTCATGCGATGTGAAAGGGTTTAATTCCAAATGGAAGCATTCCATTTCATACCCCGATCTTCACTCGGCAATTCGTCCCATCCCCCATGGCACAGATATACCAGTACCCAAGCCCCCTGCTACCTTGGAAGAGATACCTAGCTCCGATGAAGGTGAAGTCATACCTGAACCAGATGACGAATCAAGTTCTGACTTTGAAGATGATACAAGACCAAAATTGTTTTCTCAGGAGGAGATGAATGATTGGTAAGAGACTTGAATCTTCCCAAAGATGCCGCTGAGTTACTCGGATCAAGGCTGAAAAGCAGGAATTTATTGTTGCCAGGAGTCATCTTCATGGTTCAGACATCGTGAACAGGTTCGTCGTTCCTTACTTCACCCAGGAAGACAAGTTGGTTTATTGCATTGATGTCGAAGGTCTGATGGGTCAATTTAAAATCCAATATGATTCAGAGCAATGGCGTCTTTTTATAGATTCTTCAAAAAGAAGTCTCAAAGCAGTTTTACTCCACAACGGTTTTTACACTTCCATATCTGTAGGTCATTCCGTACACTTGAAGGAAACCTACGAGAACTTGTAATTGGTTCTTCGTAAACTTAAATATGAAGACCATGGTTGGCAAGTGTGTGGGGACTTGAAGGTCTTGTGCATACTGCTTGGGCAACAAGCTGGGTATACCAAATATCCTTGTTTTCTGTGTCTATGGGACAGGCGAGACCGACCAAATCACTGGACAAGAAGAGTTGGCAGCCGAGGGTGCTAACAGTTGGTGAAAAAAATGTCCTCCGAGAAACTTTGGTACCTTCCCATAAAGTTCTTCTACCACCTCTCCACATAAAATTGGGATTGATGAAGCAATTCATTAAATCACTTCCAAGAGAGGAGAATGCTTCAAATACTTGGTCACCAAGTTTCCAGGCCTGTCGGAGGCAAAATTGAAGGAAGGTGTGTTCGTCGGACCAGACATTAGAAGGCTTATAGTTGATCAAGAGTTTGTCAATACCATGACGGATCCTCAAAAAGAAGGGTGGATTGCATTTAAAGAAGTCGTACAGAAATTTGTAGGCAATAACAAAGATCCTCACTACAAAAAGATCGTCGGACGAATGCTGAAAGCATTTCAAGCTTTAGGTTGCCTGATGAGTTTGAAAGTGCATTTCCTCCAGTCCCACCTTGAGTACTTTCCTGAAAATTTGGGAGCTGTGAGAGGAGGAACAAGGTGAACGATTCCACCAAGACATTAAAGAGATGGAAAGGAGATACCAGGGAAAATGGAGCATTACAATGATAGCAGACTACTGTTGGATGCTTCAGAGAGACATTCCAGATGCTACTCACAAGCGTAAATGCACCAAGAGGAGCCTCACAAGGAAGAAGAATCGAGTTTAGTGTGTGTAGGTGAGCTCATTTCAGTTCAAAAAAGGATTTTCATGAAAATATTGTAATAAAACTTTAATTTTATAAGTCTATTTCCATTTATTTTGAGGTATTGCCTTATTTAACATAGTTACCTAAATTGTCAGGAAACTTGATGTCCTATGACAAAATGGAGGTCATTTGCAGATTCAGCACACCAAAAAACATAAAGATTACGTGGAATAACCAAAACAGCTCTCGAAAAAAAAAAATTTGCAGACCTTATCGGCACTTTTACAAACTCATCGGGTACAAATGCCACCTCTTACCAGCCAGGAGCCTCTCCTCTGCCACATCCCACCATCTGTGACTCAACTTTCTGTTCAGAGTGGAGGTGGGACTTAGTAGAAGAGAAGCTCCTGCGTGAGTAGAGGCAGTGTTTGTAAACTGCTGTCACTGTTGACAACATTCCTGGAAATAAAGGCAAATAGGAGGATGTGGCAGAAGAAATGTAAGAGAAAGTGAGAGGGGTGCTGGACATCAGGGGAAGAAAGGGAAGAAAATGGGTCATAGGTGCTGGACCATGGGGTATGTTTGGGGATGGGGAAGGTGGCGGCAGTGGCGGCATGAATCATTTCTAACTTGGCTTTGGTGACAGTAGCAGGGATTGGGTAAAATAGATCCACTGGCTATTTTTGGCCTGCGAGCAATAGTTCGGGGACCCCTGCCAGTTGTACATACCTGTACATATAATTTTACAATCCCACCTATTTTATTTATTCCAGTGCCTTCACCTAATGTGCTGACAATATGAGGTATGCTTACTAAAGGGCATTAGTTGCTACCATGGCCCTAATGAGGAATTATTGTGTGGCAGTAGCAGTTAATGTGGGAAAAATGCAGACATTGTGGTGATTTTCCGTGATGTCAGCAGTTCACAAGGTATGTTCATGCCTGGGTGTGATTAGGGCAGGGGATGGATGGAGAGTATCATGGATGTTATTATCATGCGGTAATCGCCAAAGTTTGCAGGCTTCACAAATACAGCTATCGCTCCTCAATGGGTGGGAATAGCTGCACCAATGAACCTGTTTCACCATGATCTCAGCATTTTAGAAACATAGAAACATGATGGCAGAAAAAAAAATACATGGCTTATCTAGTCTACCCTTCCATATCAAGTACTACACTAGTCCCCTTTTTTCCTTTAGAGATCCTCTGTGTTTGTCCCATGCTTTTTTATACTTTAGATACTGTCCTCATCTCTATCATATCTACTGGGAGACTATTCCACATATCTGCCACTCTTTTCATAGGGAAATATTTCTGCATATTACTTCTGAGTATATCCCCTTTCACCCTTATCCTATGTCCCCTTGAAGCAGAGCTTGCTTTCAATCAAAATAGGAACTCTTCCTATTCATTGCCACAGAGGTATTTAAACATCCCAATCATATCTCTTTTATCCCATCTTTCCTCTAAAGTATATACGAGGGGGTACCCAAAAAAACCAGGAATTATTTTTTAAAAGCTATTTATTTCAAATTCTTTACAAAACAACCTTATCCCCTTCAAAATACTCTCCATTACAACTGATACATTTGTCCCACCGGTGCTTCCACTGTTCGAAACATTTTTTTGTAGTCATCTTTAGAAACGGCTGACAGCTCCTCCCTCCTTTTTTTCTTGACTTCTTCAATGTTGTCAAATCGGTGTCCTTTCATGCCCCTTTTCATGCGTGGAAATAAGAAAAAGTCACACGGAGCCAGGTCAGGCGAGTAAGGTGCGTGGGGCAGCGGAACCATGCCATTTTTTAGCCAAAAAACTATCTAACAGAGATGGCTGTGTGTGGCAGCTACGTTGTCGTGGTGGAAGAACCAGTCTCCTGTCTGCCACAAATTGGGTCTTTTTTGACGAACACTGTTGCGCAAATCTTCTTAAAACTTCCAAATAAAAGGTTTGATTGACGGTCTGACCTGGGGGAACAAACTCTGAATGAACTACCCCCTTGGCATCAAAAAAGCAAATCAGCATTGTTTTGATGTTTGATTTGACTTGACGACATTTTTTTGGACGGGGTGACGATGACGTCTTCCATTGGCTTGACTGTTGCTTTGTTTCTGGGTCGTAACCATAGCACCATGACTCATCACCTGTAATGACCTTTGACAGAAAATCTGGATCAGTTTCAAGCTGTTGTTTCAAAACACGACATGTTTCAACTCGATGTTCTTTTTGATTGTCAGTCAGAACCCGAGGAACAAACTTGGCAGCAACCCTTTTCATTCCCAAATCTTCCGTCAAAATTCGCTGAACCGAGCTCCAAGATAACCCACTCATCTCTTACAGTTGATCAATTGTCTGTCGACAGTCTGTGAGCACAAGCTCTCTAATTTTTTCAATATTTTTGTCGATTCGAGCAGTTGATGGACGCCCAGAACGAGGTTTGTCATCAATCGACATGTCGCCATTTTTAGACCGAGCAAACCACTGGTACACTTGACTTTTTCCCATAGCGTCATCTTGATAAGCTGTTTTCAACATTAAAACAGTTTCAGCAGCATTTTTACCGAGTAGAAAACAAAATTTCACAGCTGCACATTGTTCACTTAAACTTGTCATCATAAAAAAAGAAACAAGAACAAAACAGCGCTAGCAAAAACAATCACTGCAGATGAACAGAACAAGCCAGGTCGACAACACAGGCGGCACTGAACTGACAATGAGTTGCACTATACGCGCCCAGCGGCAGAAGTGCGTACTACACAAGCTCCGCCCACGGCAATGTTATTCCTAGTTTTTTTTGGTACCCCCTCGTATATATTAAGATCTTTAAGTCTGTCCTTATAAGCTTTATAACAAAGACCACTAACCATTTTAGTAGCCACCATCTGCACCAACTCCAACCTGTTTATATCCTTTTGAAAGTGTAGTTTCCAGAATTGCACACGATACTCCAAATGAGGTTGCACCAAAGACTTAAACAGAGGCACTATCACCTCCTTTTTTCTGCTGGCCATTTCTCTCCCTATGTACAGTACCAAAGCATCCTTCCAACTTTTGCCATTTCCTTTTCTACCTGTTTAGCTACTTTAAGATCGTCAGACATAATCACGCCTAGGTCCCGCTCTTCTTTTGTGGACAGAAGTACTTCGTCCCCGACACTGTACTGCTCCCTTGGATCTTTGCAGCCCAAATGCATGACCCTGCATTTTTTAGCATTAATTCTCAGATGCCAAATTCTCAACCATTCTTCAAATTTAGCTAGATCCCTCCTCATGTTATCTTAATTTTCCTAAATTCTAAGAAGCTCACTTTTGAATGGATTTTGAGAGGACAACCGAGGCAGGCGGACCCGGCGCTGCAGGCCCCTACCTTACACCCCCCCCCACCCGCTCCACAACAACCACGCCCCCCCCCATCCCCCACCCCCACAAAAACAACACACCAAAATTTCATGGAACAAAACTGGTCGCAGCTTTTATTAGCCAACAATTTAACAATCCAACAATAAATTTTCAAAACCCCTCAATTAGCGGCACCCGGCTGCACCAGCCATACCTCAGCAAAGTGCCTGCCACCGCTAATGCCATAACTCGCCACCCGGCAAGTTACCATACCCCTCTCCCCGACTTCGCCATGCTAAGCAAAAGTCGTCCGAGGGTTTGACCGGGTCAGGGGCACCCCGCCCCCGCCCAATTGTAGCCTGCTGCTCCGGACACCGGAAACCTCTGGGATCCCGCCCCCCCACCCCCAGCTGCAACACCCCAACCCCCCCCCACCGCCTAACGTTAGGGAGGGAGGGAGGGACGCCGGCACCGAAGCAGCCTCCGCTCAACTGACCACGCTGAGGCTGCTCGGCTCCAACCCCCCCCCCCGCACCCCCAACCTCCAAGGCGCTAATTGGCTCCCGTGAGGCCGCGACCCACGGGAGCCAATCAATTTAAAAGATGCGCCCATCAGGGCCGAGCGCACGCACCCCGTCCAGACCGCGCGTAGGGTCCCCGCGCTGGGCCGCGCGCCCGGTTAGCATCGGCCGCCGGGACCCTGCCCGCGGCCTTGGGATAACCAAGGCAGGCGGACCCGGCGCTGCAGGCCCCTACCTTACACCCACCCCACCCGCTCCACAACAACCACGCCCCCCCCATCCCCCACCCCCACAAAACCAACACCCCAAACTTTCATGGAACAAAACTGGTCGCAGCTTTTATTAGCCAACAATTTAACAATCCAACAATAAATTTTCAAAACCCTCAATTAGCGGCACCCGGCTGCACCAGCCATACCTCAGCAAAGTGCCTGCCACCGCTAATGCCATAACTCGCCACCCGGCAAGTTACCATACCCCTCTCCCCGACTTCGCCATGCTAAGCAAAAGTCGTCCGAGGGTTTGACCGGGTCAGGGACACCCCACCCCCGCCCAATTGTAGCCTGCTGCTCCGGACCCCGGAAACCTCCGGGATCCTGCCACTGGCACATAACACTGTTCATGTGCCGCCCCCCCGGCCCCAAGCTGCGACCAGCGAGCGTCATGGCCAGACATATATTCCAAGGCCTCCTGCCAATCATTAAGAAGTAGGTCCATGCCAACTGGCGACAAATGAACCCCATCAGCCCGATAAAGTCCCGAACACCCACATCCACCCAATCATGCAGGATCTGATACCCGCCCCTCTCACAGACCCAACGACCAATCTGACAATTAACCTTGGTCAACCCCCGCGACCAACGGTGCTGCTCCCGGCAGGCCGGCCTTGGAATGATGTCTGACCATAGAACAATAACACCGGGAAACATCCACAACACAAGTCCCAGATCATCTTGAACCGCCCGGATCAGCTGCAGGCAGGACCAGGACGCCAGGTCATTTCCACCCAGATGCACCAACAGGGCGGCTGGCCACCGCGACGTCCTCCCGTGGCGTCGCAGCAAAGGCAGCAGATGCGGCCACCGCATGCCTTGCACGCCCAGCCATTGGACAGCCACCGACGACGGGTTCAATCCCAAATTGGCGCCGATAGGGCGGTCCGCCACGCGCAGACTCGCCCAATGGACAAAAGAGTGGCCAGCAACCCAACATCCACCAGGTCCGACACCCCCATCTGAAAGAGAAATAGACAGTTAAAGCCCCACCCAACAACACCCCGGCACCCTTGAAAACCGAAGACCGCCACCTCCCAATGCCCTGGATGACCTGAGCCGGTAACCCCGCAGCCGCCGCACTAGTGGCTGCCCCAATCCGAAAGGAGTGGGGGGCAAATCGGAGCGGATCTTCCCCCACCGCGGACAACACCAGCCTCAACACAGCAGAAACCTGGAAACGGGTTACAACCAGAGAATCAGCGTGTACGAAAAACCCAACTGCGCCCGCCGGATGCACCGCAACATACTGGAGGAGCGCCCGAACCGGGCAAGTCCGTGGTTCCGCGCCCACACCCAGGCACACCCACAAACCTTTACCCAACGGATCGGTTTTGGACTTAGCCAAAAGAATCCGAACCCCCCTTTCAACCACCCGGACATGACGCGCCAACAGCCCCCCAACACCCCCCCCCCCCGTCCAGAGCCCGCAACCAGTTCCCCGATACGAAAAGCTCCAAAAAAGTCAAGGCAAAAAACCGCCCGGAACAAAACAGCCTCATACTCAGACGAAGCCACCTGCCCCAAGGCCCCACAAACCCGCACCAGGAGCCGATGAGTGATCGGCAACCGCGAATCGCGCGGAGTCGGCTGCGCCCGCTCCCAACCTTGCATAAGCCTACGCGTTAAGACCCCCCCCAGCCGGGAAACCCCAGCCCACCGCGCTCGCAAAAAAGTTAAACCCCGCCAAATGCGCGCGCACCGCCAATCGCGAAAACCCGGCGCCCTTGGCCGCCACAATATATTGGCCAAGCAAACCCTCCGGGACCCCCCCTGCCTGCCACCCGCAAGAGCACAAAAAAGCGACCACCCGGTCGCACCCCCTCCAGTACACAGACCAGGTCCCTGCAGACACCGAATTCTTCAGCAGGTCTAGCATCTCTCGAGGCCAATGCTCCACAATTTCTCTGGGACCACAGCACCGTCCTGGTCCGCTTCGGGGGCCAATGCCCGGAACCGCTCCCACTGAAAATGAGAAAGAGCATCAGCAATCTCGTTAGTGGACCCTGGGATGTGCCGAGCCCGCACCGCCACATTCAACTGTAAACACGCTAGGACAACTTCCCGCATCAAGCTAGCCACCCACACGCACCTTGGAGTGTATCGGTTAATCACACTGACTACCGCCTCATTATCACACCACCAAAGCACCCTCCTGTTCTGAAGGCGCTCCGGCCAGAGCTCCAAAACTACCCGAACCGGGAAGAGCTCCAAAAATGTGATATTCCTGGTCAGGCCCGCCGCCCGCCAAGACGCCGGCCACCGATCAGCGTACCAGGCCCCCCCGAAATACACTCCCAAGCCCGCCCCCCCCTCCGCATCAGTGTACAACTGTAATTCGTCACTGGATACCTCGGGCTCCAGGAGCACCGAAGTCCCATTGAAGTCCACCAGAAAACGATCCCACACCCGCAAATCCACGCGCATTGCTGCCGTCACCCGAATCCGATGATGAGGTTTCCGCACCCCGGCCGTCGCACAGGATAACCTCCTGGAAAACACTCTCCCCATCGGAATCGTCCGACAGGCAAAATTTAAGGACCCCAACAGGGACTGCAACTCCCGCAAGGAAACCTTACGAGCCGACAACACATTGGCCACCGAGATCCGCAAGCGATCTACTTTGTCTTGAGGCAACCGTGCCACCATGTCCTCGGAATCCAACTCCACACCCAAAAAGGTCAACCGCGTAGTCGGACCCTCAGTCTTCCCGTCCGCCAAGGGAACCCCGAACTCCTGTGCCAGCCGCACAAAGCCAGATAACAGCCCTTGACATTCTCCGGAGTCCGCTGTTCCTACAAACAAGAAATCATCCAGGTAATGCACAACAGATGACAAGCCATATGCGCGAACCAACACCCACTCCAAGAAAGTACTAAACATCTCAAAGTAAGCACAAGAGATAGAACAGCCCATCGGCATACACTTGTCAAAGTAATACCCATCCTGAAAATAAAACCCTAACAATGGGAAGGAAGCCGGGTGGACGAGTAACAAACGAAAAGCCGATTCAATGTCCACCTTCGCCATTAACGCCGATCGACCGGCCCCGCGCACCAGCGAAGCCGCCTTGTCAAAGGAAGCATAGCGAACCGTACACAATTGACGCGGGATAGAATCGTTCACAGAAGCCCCGATGGGACAGGACAAATTGTGAATCAAGCGGAATTTGCCCGGCTCCTTCTTGGGCACAACACCCAAAGGCGAAATCACCATGTTAGAAAATGGTGGCTCCACGAAGGGGCCCGCCACCCTCCCCAATTGCAATTCGCTCAACAATTTGTCCTGCACCACCTCCGCCCAACGACGTACCGAGGGGGAGTTCCTAGCAGATGGCGCCAACACCACCCCCCTCACCAGGATAACGAAACCGTTTCGAAACCCAAAGCCCAAAATCGCCGCCTCACGCCGCCGGGGATAAAGACTTAGCCACCCTACCAACACCTCCACCCGCACCGGGGAGGGGGCGCGCCCGTGCCACTCACTGCCCTTTTGGGGCAGGACCGGCCACGCCAGAGGTGCCCTTCTTGATGCACTTGACTGCTGCATGGGGACCCCCGCACAAGGAACATACGTGCTGGAACTTGCAATCAGGAAAGGGGCAGGAGGAACGGTTGAAACGCCAGAACACGTCACCGCTCCTGGCCGAGACCGCCTTTGCGGGCACCCCAGCCGCCCCTCCTCGAAAGGGCCGCACCGCCCCTCCCACCACCCCGATGCCACTCTTGGCCCCGCCCCCCGCACCCGAACCGGACCTCGCCGAAATCTGGGTCAACCACAGGTTAATATCCTGCGTGCCCCACGAAAGCACACGGCTTTCCTCCATCCGGTCCCTGAACTTTTCATCATAATTAAGCCAAGACCAACCCTCGTGCATCTGAGACACCTCGAGGATGGAATCGGCATACGCCAACAGCATCCCATACTGCGACGGATCGCGCTGGCCCCAAACACTGGCCAACCGCAAAAAGGAGCATGTCCAGTTAACCACATTACGCGCCACCTTCCTAACCCGGCCAGCCTTCTCATCGTCCCTTCTCTTTTTCCAACTTTCGCCCGAGCGCTTCCTCCCCTCCAGCAAACGGAAGATATCAATGTAGCGCCGCTTGCGGATTTTACGCCTCAGCATATGTGGCACCCCCACCCATAATTCCGGCAAAGACACCACCAAAGAGGCCCCCCCACCCACACCTATGCCCCCCCACACAATCCGTAAACTGCCGATCCCTCCCCCTTTTCGACCCCCCGGACGAACCACTCGAGGATGAAGAGGACGAGGACGAGTCGGAGCTGCGACGCCACCGACACGACCGCCGGTGCTTTTTCCGCGAAACCCCCCCTGCCTCTTTGTTCGACTCACCCCCTTCACCCATTAACTCACCCGGCGATGCCATCCGCTCACCAGCCACCGCAAGGTCCTCGCCATCTGTGCAGGCCAAATCCCTGGAACATCGCTGGGCCGACTCCGCTGTCGCTCCACGCTGCGACTCTGCTCCAGCCGGAGAACTCACCCAGCTCTCTCCGCGAGCCGCGCCCATGGGCCACGAGGTCTGCGCCATAAACTGCCTCTGCGGAGACAAAAAGGGAAAAACAGGGGGGGAAACCGACACCGGCCAGGCCGGAGACCAAGAACCTCCCCACCCCGCCCTAGAGGTACCCTGCCCCCCAGACATCCACTGCTCCCACGGGGATGCCCCCCCCCCCCGGCGCACCAAACCCCCAGGGGCCTGGGAACCACCCAACGGGTCCACCACAGCTCGCAACCCACGGCGCCCCATCGGGCCGCGACCCAACCCCTTGGCCCAGTGCCCCGAAGTCACCCCCCCCCCAACAGCCCCCGCCCCATCCACCCCACCAACATCCCCCCCTGCACCACTCCAGCCCCCGGCAACCCGTCTCCTACCTCCTGCACTCCACAGGGAGGAAGGGAACCCCTCCTGCCTTTTTGGCCCCGCACCACACCTCCCCGGCCCCTTTCACCCCCCCCCCGCTGCTGCAACCCCCACCCCCCCTCACCCACAGGCCCAGGCAACCCCCCTCCTCTCCCAGTGCCCCCCCGTGACCTGGACCCCCGCCCCTTAGCCACAGCTTTTTTAGGGGCCAGACCCCCAGCCTTTCCCCTGCCAGGCATCCCACCAACTTGCGTTTTTTTTTTTTTATATATATATGACGGCCGCAACCGGCAGCACCAGGGAAGCCTCAGAGCCGGTAGGCCCCCACCACGCCACAACCCGACGCGACCTCGGGAAGCTGCCCCACACTCACCCAGCACAGCCGGATGAAGACCAACCGGGAACCCGACCCAACCGATTCACCAGGCGACCACGCTCAGCGATCAGGTACGACGCCGGCACCGAAGCAGCCTCCACTCAACTGACCCCATCAGGGCCGAGCACGCGCACCCCGTCCAGACCGCGCGCAGGGTCCCCGCGCCGGGCCGTGCGCCCGGTTAGCATCGGCCGCCGGGACCCTGCCCGCGGCCTTGGGATTTTCTCCATGACATCTGTCAAGGAAATTATGGGAACATCTCCTGCATATACCTCAGGACTTTTGCAGCTATTACCCGGTGTTGTCTGCAAAAGCCTAACATAGCTTATTAGACATACCCCTATGAATTTTATATGTCTGTTTATTTATTATATGAATGTTCTACTCTGCTGTTTTAATGTGTATATTGTGGACACTGTATCATATTATTGTTATTTCAATTGGCTATTTCCAGTTGGACCTCACTGTTATAATTGTATATCACAATGGCATTTGGCCAATTTAATAGTTTACTATTACTATAATGTACTGTAGTTTGCTTGTTCCAAGACACACCTGTTGCACATTGCCTGTGATGAGTTTCTTCATAATTGTGGTGAAAATCTTAATAAATAAATAAGAGGCATGTTTGCTAAGCCCCCTGTTGGTAACGTTGGTATGGGCCATGGTACTAGTGTGGGACTTTGTTCTAACTGCAGGGGCCCTGTGCTACGTTTTACCCTGCCGCCGATAGCATGCACTACTCCATTCTACTTTTGCAGCACACATTATTAAAGCTGCCCCTAAATAAATCTCAAACTTTCAAAGAACTGTCCTTTTCATATTTTAAAAGTTCATGTTAATATAGATTAGTTCCATTATGGTGCCTATTCTGAACCTCTTCACATAATGGGAAAATAGAACTCTTTTTAATTCAGTCGCCTTGATTTAACCTGGTTGATGATCTCTGTGGTAGTTGTAGATACTGGTGGAATGAGATAGGCTAAGAAAATCAGGAAGAGCATCAGCATCAAATGCTAGGCTAGAAAGGAGGAACTGGCCATGGTGCTAAAAATAGTCTGTAAAACATCTCTTGGCTGTGATGGAGGACTGTAGAAATGAACTGAAACATTGCAATCTGAAAGCTTGGCCATGATCTCAGGATTGATGACAGTGGGTTTCTTTGACAACAAGGCATGGTTGGATTAAAACAAGCTATAAAAATTGGCAAAACTATAACAAATTGTACAGCTTAGTACAATTGAACGCTATGTGGTGTTCTCATTTTTTCAAGATTACTTCAATTTGATCTTGTACTGTGATCCAACCGATGGAAATGATAGTTGTTCTCAGTTTTAGACATAACTTTTACAAAGGGAACGAAATGTAATTAATACATTGTATACTTTTTTGAACACTTGTTCATGAAAGTTTGAATAAGTACACAAGTTCCTAATTCAAACAAATACACTAGAAGAATGTGCATGTGACAAAACAATAACTACATAAATGGCAAACAAGTACCATTTATGTAGTTATTGGCAAACAAGTGGCAAGCATAGCCCATGGTGTCAGCATTTGTTATATCCTCTTTTTTAAACAGATCCCAAAGTGATTAGAAATGTTTAGGTATCACACAGCAATCATTGCTTTATTGTGATCCGTACCAGCCACCCTCTTATGCTGACAGTATGTCCTTATCAATTATTTTTAAATTGGCCAGAGTAAGTGTACTGCAGCTGAACTGCAATGAGGCTTCTGAGAAAACTGAAGCCAGAATGAAACCATGGAGCACACTAGTTGGAGGACTGAGCATCCTGAGTGTCACGGACAGTGTACAGCAGCAGTGGTATGAGCTGGTCACCAAGCAGAATCAACAAGGGTAATTTTAAAAACCATTTTGAGAGCTACAAAAAAGCAGTTTACCCACAAAAATGGGATTTTAGAGAGTTGCACCCCACCCCCCATGTGGGGGTAAACCTATGTGCATAGTGTGTCATTTTACCAATAGTGCAAAGAGACATTCACAGGTCAGGCTTTGGGAGGATCTTGCAGCACTTAAGTGCATCCTTTCGGTTTTTCAAAAGCATATGTGCTTATTTTCATGTGAAAACTACCTGCACAAATGCAGCTGGTTTACCTGAGATTATAGGGAACATAAATGCATAACTTCACTATGAAAACTGGGATGAATTCTTCAGTGCGTGAATTCATTTGAGATGATACAGAAAAAGTTACTATCATACTACTGAAGAATAGATCATGCTACTGAATTGTGCACACAGCAGCCTTGGATTCCATTCTTCACTTCCTTCGGTGAAAACCTCTGTCACTCCCTTGTAGAACCTACCATCCTAACTATACAGAAATAAAAGGGAATAAAACCCTACCTGGCCTAACAAGGGAATTTATGTTTCATCCTCTTCACTTGTTCTCTTGCATTTATTTAACCAGGATGGAACCAGGCTGCTGGCATTAACCTTTAAAAAGGAGATAGAACAGCTTTTAAACTAGATAATAGGGGAAAGCCGACAGTCGCCAAAGAGCGCATGATTCAGAAGAATGTATCCTTGCAGGATACTATCAAAAGCAGAGAGGTTCCAAAAAAGAGCAAAGTAGCCCAAATGCCCTTGAGTATGGAGCAGACAGAGATTAAAGATCCAAAATTGCCCATGCCTACCAATAGCCAAATTAATATGAATAAAGTACAGTCTCTAAAATGCCTGTATGGAAATGATAAAAAATAAGATGGGAGAGTTAGAATATATAGCACTAAATGAGAGGTTAGATATGATTGAAATCTCAGAGACGTGGTGGAAGGAGGACAACCAGTGGGACACTGATACCTGGGTACAAACCATATCATAATGATAGAGCTGATCAAATTGGTGGAGGAGTTGTGCTCTATGTTAGAGAGGGCATTGATTCAGAAAGGATTAAAGTTTTGCTGGAAACAAAATTTGCTATAGAATCTCTATGGATTGAAATTCCATGTAAAAAGGGGAAGGCAATGGCAGTGGGGGTGTACTATCGACTGCCTGGCCAGAATGAACAAATGGATGATGAAATGCTCAAAGAAAGCAAGGAAGCTAACAAACGTTACAGCACAGTAATGATAATGGGTGATTTCAATTACCACCGTATCGACTGGGTCAGTGTCACGGCAAGACATGCTAGGGAGATAAAGTTCATAGATGAAATAAATGACTGCTTCTTTGAGCAGCTGGTTCATGAACCAACCAGAGGGGAAGCCATATTGGTCCTTAGTGGGACACAAGATCTGGTGCAAGAGATAAGGATGTTGGGGCCACTTGTCAATAGTGATCATAGCATGATCACGTTTGATTTAATTAGTAGAGGAGGGATGGCAAGGAAATCTACAGTACTACCTTTTAACTTTTGAAAGGGAGACTATGATAAAATGAGGAAAATAGTTAAGAAAACAACTAAAAGGAGCAGTTGCAAAGGTTAAAGACTTACATTAACCTTAGGTGTTGCTGAACAATACTATTTTGGAAGCCCAGACAAGCAGTATTCCATACTTTAAGAAAAGTGGAGGGAAGTCTAAAAAACTGCCAGCATGGTTTAAAGGTGAGGTCAGAGAGACTGTTGTTGCCAAAAAAGCATCTTTCAGGAAATAGAAAAAAGAGCCAAACGACGAAACCTGGAAACAGCACAAGCACTGGCAAGTTAAATGCAAGGCATTGATAAAGCAGGCAAAGGGAGAATTTGAGAAGAGGTTTGCTGCGGAAGCAAAAACGCATAATAAAGACTTTTTCAAGTACATTCGTAGCAAAAAACCTGTGAGAGAGTCAGTTGGTCCATTAGATGATAGATGGGTTAAAGGGGCACAAAGAGGCGACAAGGCGATAGCGGAGAGACTGAATGAATTCTTTGCTTCGGTCTTTACTGAGGAAGATGTAGGGATGTTACCCATGACTGAAGTGGTATTTCAAGGTGCGGAAGAATTGAAGGAAATATCGATACATCGGGAAGATGTATTACAACTATTAGATAAACTGAAGAGTAGCAAATCACCTGGGCCGGATGAAATACATCCAAAGGTGTTGAAAGAACTGAAATATGAGATTGCAGACCTGCTATTAATGATCTGTGAACTATAATTAAAATCATCTGTAATACCTGAAGATTGGATGATGATGAATGTAACACCAATTTTTATAAAGGGTTCCAGGGATGATCCAGGAAACTACAGACCGGTGAGTCTGATGTCAGTTCAAGGAAAAATGGTAGAAACCATTATAAAGAACAAAATTGCTGAACATGTAGATAAGTCATGGCATAATGGGAGACAGCCAACATGGCTTTAGACAAGGAAGATCTTCTCTTACTAATCTGTTATGTTTTTTTGAAGGTGTAAATAAACAGGTAGACAAAGGTGAGTCGGTTGATATAGTGTATTTGGACTTTCAGAAAGCCTTTGACAAGATCCCTCATCAGAGACTTTTTGGCAAAACTAAAGAGTCATGGGATAGGAGGCAGTGTGCTATTGTGGATCAGGAACTGTTTAAAAGATAGAAAGCAGAGGGTAGGGCTAAATGGCCAATTTTCCCAGTGGAGAAAGGTGAATAGTGGTGTACCCCAGTAATCTGTGCTGGTTCTGCTGCTTTTTCACATATTCATAAATGACCTGGAAAAGGGAATAACGAGTGAGGTTATCAAATTTGCAGATGACACAAAACTATTTAAAGTTGTTAAAACCCAAGAGGATTGTGGAAAATTGCAAGAGGATCTTGATAAATTGGAAGACTGGGCATCAAAATGGCAGATGAAATTTAATGTGGACAAGTGCAAAGTTATGCACCTAGGGAAGAACAACCCAAACTATGGTTACACGATGCAAGGTTCCACATTAGGAACCACCACCCAGGAAAAAGATTTAGACATCAGTGTGCAGCGGCAGCCAAGAGAGCAAATAGAATGCTAGGTAACATAAGGAAAGGAATGGAAAATAAAACAAAGGATATTATAATGCCTCTATATCATTTCATGTTGAGACCGCACCTTGAATATTGTGTGCAATTCTGGTTGCCGTATCTTAAAAAGGATATGGCATTATTAGAAAAGGTTCAGAGAAGAGCCACCAAAATGGTAAAGGGGATGGAAGGATACCCCTATGAAGAAAGGCTAAAAAGGTTAGTGTTCTTTAACCTGGAAAAGATACGGCTGAGGGGAGATATGATAGAAGTCTATAAATTAATGAACGGAGTGGAACGGGTAAACGTAGATCGATTGTTTACGTTATGAGAATATAGAAAGACTAGGGGACATGCAATGAAGCTACAGGGTAAACTATTTAAGACTAATAAAAGAAAATATTTTTTTCACTCAATGTGTAATCAAACTCTGGAATTTTTTTACCGGAGGATGTAGTAAAGGCTGTTAGTGTAGCTGGGTTTAAAAAAGGTTTGGACAAGTTCCTGGAGGAAAGGTCCATAAATCATTATTAAGAAGGGACCCAGGATATCAATGCTTGACCCAGCACAAGCAGTTTGGAACCTGTGTCTTTTGGGGAAACTGTTAGGTACATATGACCTAGATTAGCCACTGTTGGAAATAGGATACTGGGCTTGATGGACCTTGATCTGACCCAGTATGGCATATGTTATGTTTTTCCTAACCTAAACAGAAGGTATTTTGCTAAACCTTCCCTAACTAGGAAAGAAAATAAAAGAAATTTAAGTTTCCCTGACTTCTGAGACCTCTAATTTGCTGTTTTGATTAACACTCGGCACTCGCTCTGTCTCAGTCAAATTACAAACATTTCACTCTCAATTACAAATGAGTTTACTTCAGTAGGCAAGAAATATTACTGAGGCTTATCAGACTCTGGGACGACCTCAGAAATCCAGATTTTTCTAGTCCTTGTAATTAAGAGTTTCACAGGTTTATTTCACCTGACTCCCCCTCAGTACAGAACTTTTAATTGGGTTTGAAACTCTTCAGTACCATAGGTAAAGCGTTGGGTTGTTTCCAGTTAAAAGGTTGTCATGTTCTTACTCAACCAACTCTCGTTCAGTCTCAGTAAAAAAATTATGCAGACCATTTTTTTTTATTACATATTTTTAAATTTTACAATAACACAAACTATACATATAAAACAAATACATCTAGAAACCTTCGAACTGGTATCCCCCCACCCACCTCTGCTCTCTGAGGGCCACGCTATAGTGACACCACTCCTGACAATCCTCCGGTGTTACTTTATCCCTGAAGGGTGGAGAAATATGTTGTAAGGAGAAAACTTGTTCAGGGGTACTCTTATAGATTATTAGAAGTGGGAGGCCGCGGGCCCACGTGCCCGATGGCCGGCGATAACCGGGGAGGCGGGGTGGCGCGCACCCCTTCCGCGGCGGGGTGAGGCGCGTGCCCGCGCGCGTTTTGAATTAAATTGATTGGCTCCCGCTTGCCCAGGTGGCCGCGGGAGCCAATGGGGGGAGATCGCTGGACCCAGAGGGAGCGAGCGGACGGACGCCAGTCCGTTGGAGCTGGGGAGAGAGGACGGGCGTCCGGCTGGAGCTCCGTGCAGTTTTCGCTCGAGCGAGGGAGCAGGAGCTGCGAGAGAGAGCTTCTGGCCGGTGTGGTGTGCGGCAGCTTGATCGCGACGCTGTCCCGGGGGGCTGAGAGGAGCGTCGAAGCGGTGCAGAGGGCAGTGCGAGGAGCAGCGTGTGTTGGGCCGGCTGAGGCCTATTGCAGGTGGAGGGGGGAATTTACGGGCTAGGGCTCCGGTCTGGCCACCCAGAGCTCAGAGAACAGTTTAACTTGGAGGATAGTTTCTTTCTGCAGGGGATAGTGTCATGGGGCAGAGGGGCAAGGGGCAGAGGGGGGGGGGCATGAGGGGGGGAGGCACGAAGGGGGGGGCACGAAGGGGGGGGCGGTCCATGGGGCGGGCTTCTAAGGGCTCAAGGGGGCAGGCCAGGGGGAAGGCAGGGGCTAGGTGCAGGGTCCCGAGCAGTGGTGGGGTGGCAGTCCTCCCGGGTAGTTCCGGGGGACCGCAGGGGCGTATGGCTGGCCGGGGCCAGGAAATGGCGTCTGGGGATCTGAGGGGGTCAGTGCCTGGTGGGGTTCTGGGTGCGGGATCCTTCGGGGGAGCGGCAGGCACTGCGGCTCTGCCTCCTCCGGTGGTGGAATCCCTGGGGGTGGGGGGGGGCTACACCATTGCCAGCGGGGTGGCAGGGTCAGGATGGATGGGTTGGGGGAGGCCCTTGGGGTTGGCCTATGCTTCAGGGGGGAGGGGGCATGTCCAGTTGGGACTATTGGTGAGGGGGACAGGGTTCCTCCAGGGCTGATTGGACGGGGCCTTGGCAGCTGCCCTGGGGCTTGTCTGGTTCCCCTTCCTTGTTTTCGGTGTCTCCACAGGTACCGGCAGGAGACGGGGGAAGGACGACACTGAGCGGAACTGGTCGGTCTGCGGCGGAGGTGCCTATGGCGCAACGCGAGGACTTCCAGGAGGGGCTTCCAGCTTCTGCGTCCACCCCATCAGAGGTCGTGCAACCCCGGACTTCGGCGGATGGTGAGTTACCTGAGCCTCGGGCCGAGCAAGGCGCGGAGTTTAGTCAGGCTGGGGGGACGGGAGGCAAGGCGAAGAAGAAGAGCCGCAGCTCCCGCAAGCGTCGGAGGAGGGGGGGCTCATTGTCGTCTTCATCGTCTTCGTCCTCATCAGTTGGGGGAGGGGGCGGGCAACCTGTCGGTGGTGGGGGGGTAGTGGGAGGGGGCGGGGGTGGGGCTACATTGGCCTCGTTTTTCCGAGCTGTGGGAGGGGGTGCCGCGTAAGCTTAGGCGCAAGATATGGAAGCGGAAGTACATAGATATCTTTCGCTTGCTTGAAGGAAGGAAGCGTTCGGGGGACAGCCGGCGGAAACGGAAGGCGGATGAGAAGGCGGGCAGGGTCAAGAAGGCTTCGCGGAACGTCCTCAATTGGACCAGGGCTTTTCTTCGGTTAGCTAGTGTCTGGGGACAGCGTTACCCGGGGCACTACGGGATGTTGCTTGCATACGCCGACTCGATTTTGGAGGCGGCTCAGACTCATGATGGTTGGGCATGGCTCAACTATGATGAGAAGTTCCGCGATAAAATGGAGGAGAATCGCGCTTTGTCCTGGGGGACACAGGACATCAGCCTCTGGTTAACGCAGATGTCTGCCAGAGGCGGGGCAGGTGCGGGGGGGCAAAAAGGGGTTGCTGCGTCTGTAAGTGCGGGGCGGCCATTTCGGAGCGCCCCAGCTCCCGGGGTCCCAAAAAGCGCTGGGGAGGGGGTTGGGGACGTCTGCTGGCGCTTTAATAAGTCGTCTTGCCCCTTTCCGGACTGCAAGTTCCGGCACAGTTGCTCCTTATGTGGGGGAGGACACTCGGCTCTCCGCTGCGGGAAGAGGGGACCTGCCCCCCCGGCCACAAAGCAATAGTGTTAGTTCGAGGGAGTTGGCCCCTACCCCCATAAAATTTTCGGCACTCCGGCCTTGGTTGCAGCGCTATAAGCGGGTTACGGCTCGGCGAGTCTTGGAAGGGGGTTTCCAGTATGGGTTCCCCATACCGGTAGTTGGGGAGGGGGGCCCGGCGATGGCGCGCAATGCTCCATCGGTGAAGCGTCTTGCTCAGGTGGTTCGCGGTAAATTGGATGCTGAGTTGGCCCTTGGCAGGGTGGCCGGGCCCTTTGTGGACCGGCCATACCAGAATTTAGTAGTTTCTCCTTTGGGCATTGTGCCTAAGAAGGAGCCCGGGAAATTCCGGCTCATTCACAACTTGTCCTTCCCGGTGGGGGCTTCGGTGAATGATCTCATTCCGCGGGAATTGTGCGCGGTGCAGTATGCGTCGTTCGACGAGGCTGTGCTGCTGGTACGGGAGTGTGGGCGCGGGTGTCTCCTGGCGAAGGTCGATATTGAGTCTGCTTTTCGCCTGCTGCCGGTACATCCGGCTTCCTTCCCTTTATTGGGTTTTGTATTTGAAGGCTGCTATTACTTCGACAAGTGCTTGCCGATGGGCTGCTCCGTCTCTTGTCGTTACTTTGAGATGTTCAGTTCTTTTTTTTTTAAACTTTTATTTTCATTTTGCAACAAACAAAAGAAACAACACACCAAAGGAGACAAAACAAGTATACAATAAAGAAAAGTAAACCCAATTAGCCCCCACCCCCACGCTTCTTCTCTAGCTGATTATGTCAGCATGTGAGCGCTTCCAAACAACAGTGATTATACATCAAAACAATCAAAAGAGTATCTGCGATACAGAATAATCATGGGACAAAGATATATACAAATTTAGACAGTCAGATGAGAGCATTGAGCAGAATGTACATAGTCATTGAGCATCTTCCATTTAGACCGATGATGAGGAGTCTGAATGGGGGAAGCAAACATACGAGGTATTTGTTCATATTTACTGTAAGACAGACATGATTCCACCATTCATTGGGGCTCAGCTGGGAGCTATTTTTCCAGTATTTCGTAATTAGGGAAATAGCAATGCCAAGCATAAAGTCCAAAAGGAAGTAAGCCGTTTTTGGAAGAGAGGGGATCCCCGCAGCTGAGCGAAGTCCCACTATCCTCCAAGAAAGGGGCTCTTGAAAGTGCAAAATAGACTGGATACGACCCCAGACCCGACGCCAGTAATACTGTAGTGCGGGGCATTCATACATAACATGAGGTAGTGAACCAATGGCCGCATGGCATGTCCAACAACTATTGCCCTGAGTAGTGTTCCATTTGGCTAATCTGTCAGGAGTGTAAAAACACCGGTGGGCTAGAAAGAAGAGTGTCTGAGTGAGTGAGGCGGATCGGGAGACCCGTGTCACTCTACTCCAGACAAGGCTCCATTGCTCCGGGGTCAAAGTCACATGCAATTCTCTCTCCCATGCTTTCTGCGCTATAGGAGTATCTCTAGTTATAGCATTACATAAGGTTTTGTAAAAATTGGATGCTACACCCGGTGAACTACCGATAGATCGGATAGTCTCCAACCAACCTTGTGTAGGGGAGGCCGATGGCGGGAGCACCCTAGCACTCCGAAGACAATGCTGAAGTTGCAACCAACTGAAAATAGTGTTTCGCTGGGAGACCAAATTCAATTTGCAATTCACTAAAAGTTTTCCAGCGACCTTCATGGAACAACTGACTAGGAATCCAAATGCCCCTAGTGTACCAGGGGCTCCACGCCATCGGCTTATTTTGTATTCGAAATCGAGTGTTATACCAAAGTGGGAGCTTGTCTAACGGACAGAGTCGGGAGTCTAAAGAGTGCATAAGATTATTAAAGGCACCTAAGGTGTCTAAAAGCATTGGTGGAAAGTGGGAGTCTGATGGGAGAGTCATACCAGGGAGAAAAGTAAGAGGAATCGGTTTGCAAAGGTCCTCTTCTATGTCTAGCCACACAGGTCTACTCGGTACTGGATCTTCCAGCCAGCGAGCGCCTTGTTTGAGAAGAAAAGATTGATGATACTTCAGGAAATCAGGGAATCTGACACCCCCATTTTCCTTATCTGCTTGCAGCTTATGTTTCGCTATCCTAGGTGTCTTGTTTTGCCACAAGTATCTAGTCAGAAGGCCCTCTATATCTTTATATATACGTCGAGGGAAGAGACAGGGCAACATTTCTAAGATATAATTCACTTTCGGAACAATCATCATTTTTATGGGTTCTAATCGACCCCACCAGGTAAGTGTTAAAGGAGTCCAGCGGTGAGTGAGCGCCCGGACTTTAGAGGTTAAGTCTTTGGCATTGAAGGAGATAGTGTCTTCCAAAGGAGAACAATAGTGAACCCCAAGGTATTTGACCATGCGAGGTTGCCATAAAAAGGGGAAGGGTTGCATATCTGCCTGATGAAGCAAAGGATTTAATGGAAAGGCTACCGACTTGGTCCAATTTATCTTATAACCGGACAGTTGTGAGTATTTACCAATTTGCTCTAGGACAGCCGGTACTGAGTCTATAGAGACAAAAAGCATAAGGTCATCAGCATACGCTGAAATTTTGATTTCCCTATGGGTGAAGGGGACTCCATGAATCTCCTCCGATTGCCGGATTAGTAAAGCCAAGGGTTCAAGTGCAAGATCGAAGAGAAGTGGAGACAGTGGGCATCCCTGGCGAGTGCCGCGTTGAAGGGGAAAGGCTGAGACTTTAAAGCATTGGCACATATACTGGCTGTAGGCTGTGCGTACATGGTGCGAAGACAACGGAGAAAACCTTCCCCGAATCCGTACCAGCGGAGGACTGCAAACAGGAAGGGCCACTCTAAGCGATCAAAGGCCTTCTCAGCATCAAGTGAGAGGCCAACAAATGGGCGATCAAGATTAACTGCGGTGGTCAGTACATGGCAGAGAGTCTGAGCATTGTCAGCAGTTGATCTACCAGGAATGAAACCGCATTGATCTGGGTGTATTAAGGTAGGCATCCTATCCGAGAGCCGGGTAGAGAGAATGGTGGCAAATATTTTATAGTCCGCGTTTAGGAGGGAAATTGGACGATAATTAGCTGTTAGTTGCGGATCTCTCCCCTCTTTCTCAAAAACTACTACATTTGCCATTGAAAGGGACCCAGAAGGAGAACCCTCCTCGGCCAGAGCAGAAAAATAAATTTTCAAAACTGGAGCTAAGTCAGCGTGAAAAGTTTTGTAGAATTCAGCAGGGAGACCGTCTGGGCCTGCGGCTCGACCTGAGGCACATTTCTTGATAGCAGAATGAATTTCTGAGACAGTAAATGGTGTGTCCAAGGCCACTCTATCTTCGTCAGATAGGGTCGGTCTTTGTACCCCTGAAAGTAAGCGTTCAAATACATCTGGCTCAAAAATCACATTCAGATTGATAAAGCCGAGTATAAAAATCACGAAAGAGTTCTAAGATTTCGGTATTTTAGTGACCAAGCCCCCCCCCCGACGGATTACGGAGGGCGGTAACACGCTTGGCTTCTTTTTGACCTTTTAGGGCATTTGCTAATAATTTGCCAGCACGATTATTTTCCCGATAATATAGCCCTTGTTGTGATTCGACATTTTTAACAGCAGCAGTGTACAAAAGCTGATTGTATTGAAAACGCAAGCGTTGTAAACGGAGTAAAATACATGGGTCAGTACGGGACGTGAGGAGACGCTCCCCAGCTTGTATCTGCTGCTCTAGAATCAGTAAATGCTGCTTTCTTTGTTTCCCCTGCCGAATTTGATAGCTAGTTATAGTGGCGCGGATAGATGCTTTAAAACCCTCCCACCAAGCCCAGCTCGCTGTGTCATGGGGTGAGTTAAAATGAAAATAATCTTGGATAGCGGCCTTTATATCAATCTGAAAATCTTTTTGACCCAGTAGGGATCTATCAAAAAAACCAAGCTCGGGGAGAATCGTCCCGCGCAGTGACACGTAATGATAAAGATATGGCAGCATGATCTGAAATATGGAGAGGATGAGTCCTAGACGTGTCTACTTGAGAAATCAGTGCTTTGGAAATGAGAAAGAAATCTATTCTAGATTGGGAGTGATGGGGGGCAGAAAAGAAAGTGAACTCTAAGTCGGAGGGGTGAAGCAGCCTCCATATATCTACCAGCGCAAGATCTTGCATCAGAGCTGTAAGGGTAGCAAGACTCTTGGGTGGACTACTCGTTCTAGGCGGCTGTCTATCTATCAGAGGGTCTAACACTTGATTAAAATCACCACCAAGTATTAATGGAGTATTGGCAGAGGCCTGTGCCAACTGCGCAATACTTGCATAGTAAGCAGGGTTGTCCACATTCGGGGCATAAATGCAAATACATGTAAATTCACTATCTCCAACCTTAAGATGTACGCGGGCCCATCTACCCTCCTTGTCAGCGCTAGTATCAATTACAGTAGCTTGCAAAGATTTCTTAACCAGAATGGCTACCCCGCACCGTTTGGAAACGGCGGGAGAATAGGCAGCCACCATGTAAGGCTTAACATTGAGTTTCAGTGTTTCAGCAGAGTTTAAGTGCGTTTCCTGAAGAAACGCTAAATCAGCATGCTCATGGCTAAGATAGCTAAGGATTTTCTTTCTCTTGATTGGACTATTAATGCCCTTTACGTTGAGTGATAAGATTTTACATAAAGCCATTCAGACAAGTTAAAAATTCTGGGCATGATAGCGCACATAATTTCACAATGTCCCTCATATTGACTGTATCTGGCTGTACATATGGCATAAAAGAAAATAAGCTTAGATAATACAATGAAGCGCCCCACATTAAAAAAGAAAAAACCGCAGCGCGGTAGAGAAGAAGCAGAACCCCAAAAATTACTGGCGACCATGTGTCTGCGGGGAGAAGCCCCAGAGAAGGCCGAAATTGAAAAAACACATAACCTGTAGGACTGTGCGTGCTCCGAATCCGACCGAGGCACACATCATGGAGGGATAGGAGACCACAAAACAAAAGTCATAGAAAGAAAGAAAGAAAGTCCAGGTAGTCTCTGTGCTGAACTATGACCGCCGCATCGGGCCCTTCAAAATGGCGGACAGAGTCGGCAAATAAAAGTCCAAGTCATTGGATTAGCGCATCTGCTCTGCTTCTTTGGAGTCTAAAAATGTTGATAGTAGATCAGGATCTTCGAATGTCCTGGTTTGGTTGTGGAGAGTCACTCGGAGCTTCGCGGGATACAACAGGCCAAAGCGAGCCTGTAGCTGTTGAAGTCGAGGGCGAAAAGCAAGGAGTTTCTTCCGTCGGTCGACTGTAGGCTTTGCCAAATCAGGGAAGAAGGAGACTTTGTGACCTTCAAATTCCAAATGATGGTTCGCCGGGCAGCATTTAAAATTTGTTCCACTTGTTGATATCGTAGCAAGCGAAAGATAATAGGCCGGGGGGTCGTTCGGTTGAGCGCCATGTGGGTAGGAACACGGTGTGCTCGATCGATTTCCAGTTCTTTATGAAAGGTGATCTTCAGCAAGGAGGGAAGAGTTTTGAGCAGGAATTCTCTCATATCTCCCGCTTCCACCCCCTCCGGTATTCCAATGAGCCTCACATTGTTGCGACGGGCTCGATTATTGCTATCTTCTAACTCCTTTTGAAGATTCTGTATCTGGCGCTCGGCCTTGTCCAGTGTGCCCAAGCGCACCGCGTGCGAGTCGAGGACCCCCGCCATATTGTCCTGCCGTAATGAGAGACTTTCAAGTCGGTCCTGGAGCACTCCAAAGTCTTCTCGCATGGCTCTAAGCGCTTCTCCATTGGACTGCACCAATTCCTTCACGCCGCGTATTTCCTCTAAAATCTCCAGGTGCATTTCGGGGTTCTTCCCGAAATGGAACCATCTTCTGTGGGGAGGACACCTCTGTTTTGGAGCGTTTTCCATGAGAAGAAGAAGGAGACCCGAAGTCCAAGCGCGCTGGTTTATGGGCCGCCATCCCCCCCGAGGTACCCCGGTCAGCCCGGAGCGAAATAGTAAGTTTGTATAGGTATTATGTCAGGATTCTAAGTAGGCCTCTCGGGAGCTTCAGCGCGAAGTGTCTTACCCGCTGGACATCAGGCTCCGCCCCCCGAGATGTTCAGTTCTTTCATGCACTGGGTTCTGGAGGTGTCCGTCGGCTCTCGGAATGTGGTCCACTATTTGGACGATTTCTTATTTGTGGGTTCGGCGTCGTCCGGGATATGTCGGGCGTTACTGGCCGGGTTCATGCGGCTCACGCGGGAATGGGGGGTGCCCATTGCGGCGGACAAGACTGAGGGTCCTGCTACGCGCCTCACGTTTCTGGGAGTGGAATTGGACTCCGTTGACATGGTGGCGCGATTGCCTCCAGGTAAGGTGGAGCGTTTACGGGTGGTAGTGGCGAATGTGCTGGGGGCGAGGAAAGTTACGTTGCGCGAGATGCAGGCTTTGTTGGGCTCCCTTAACTTTGCCTGCAAGGTTATTCCGATGGGTCGGGTGTTTCTACGATGATTGTCGGCGGCTACTTCTGGAGTGCGGCGACCGCATCATCGCATCCGGATGTCACGAAGCATGAGGTCGGATCTCGGGGTTTGGGACCAGTTTTTGAGAGAGTTCAATGGCGTTACGGTTCTCCTCGAAGCGGAGGTGTCTTCCTTCGATTTGCAGATTTATACGGATGCGGCGGGCGGTTTTGGGCTCGGTGTTTATTTTGGTGGAGCATGGTGTGCCGCGCCGTGGCCATCAGCCTGGCGGGCGGCTGCATTAACCGACAGTATTACGTTTTTGGAGCTGTTCCCCATCTTGGTGGTTTTGGAGCTCTGGCCGGATAGGCTTCGTAATAGGCAATTGTTGTGGTGGTGCGACAATGAGGCGGTAGTTCACATTATTAATCGTTATGCGCCTCGTTGCTCACGGGTGGCGGCTTTGATGAGGGAGGTGGTTTTTGCCTGCTTGAAGCTGAATGTGGTAGTGAGGGCTCGGCATGTTCCGGGATATGCTAACCAGATCGCCGATGCTCTTTCTTCTCGGTTTCAAGTGGGACCTGTTTCGGCGACTGGCTCCAGAGGCGGACCTGGCAGGGAGGTCGGTCCCAGAGCGTTTATGGCATCTTGGCCTCCGGGTATCCTGAGCTTGCTGAGAGGTTCCGTATCGTCGGCGACCTGGAGGTCCTACTGCAAGGGATGTGACAGTGTGGTGGCCTTTTTGGTGACTCGGGGTTGGCGGCTGGGCCCGGTGCCTGATCATCTCATGGGGGAATACATTTTGGCTAAAAAGGCTGCGGGGGTGGCCCTATCCACTGTGCGGTCTCACCTTGCCGGCTTTGCTTTTTTCTCTAAGGCGGTCGGGTGGGCAGTGCACGGTTGGGGGTTTCTTTCCTCGCCGGCTCTTATTGGGTTGGGAGCGGGCTGCCCCCCTCCCGTCGGACAAGCGTCGGCCCATTACCCCCGATCTGCTGGTTCGGATGAGCGCAACCTTGCCTTTCGTGGTGGAGTCCGCTTACGAGGCTCTGCTGTTTCCGGGCTGTGTTTTGTGTGGCCTTCTTTGGGGCCTTCCGGTCGGGGGAATTGGTGGCGTCCAGTGGGATGTCGGGGGGGGGCAGCTCTGCAACTCCGGCATGTGCGTTTGGCACGAGGGCAGCTGAGCATATGGTTGTCCCGGTCTAAGACCGATCAGAGAGGGAGGGGCGTATGGGTGCATTTAAGGCCGCTTCCGGCTTCGGTGATCTGCCCGGTAGCGGCTATTTATTTATTTATTTATTTATTTAACAGGTTTTCTATACCGCCTTTTCCTTAAATCAAAGCGGTTACCAGACACAAGAAGGGAGAACAGAGACAGGGGGGCATACACTGACTAAACTAAAGAGTGAAGGTAAAATTGGGATACGCAACATCAAGGAACCGTTACAGTAAAACAAGTTATATGCAGGCTATAATAATAGAGACTGTTAGATGTCTGTGCCATAGTACTCAGTGAAGAGTACAAATTTCAGTTGTTTTCTGAACTCCTTTAAATCATCCATGGATCGCACATCGGGAGGGAGAGAGTTCCATATAAGTGGGGCCGATAAGGAAATTGCCCTTTGTGTAGTACATTTACACGCTTTTCTGAAACTACTTGGGGTGCTGAGGGTGTTTGATGTAGTTATTCGTCTTGGCCTGTTGTTATTCTGGAGTAAGAGGTTATGAAGGCTAAAAGCAGAGCATTTATGTCTGATCTTGAATATATTAATTACCATCTTGTATTTGACGCGCTGGCTTATTGGAAGCCAGTGGAGCTCTTTGAGAATAGGGGTAATGTGATCTTGAGATGCTGAGCCAGCAATAATTCTGGCTGCCGTGTTCTGAGCCATCTGAAGAGGTTTAAGTGAGTGTTTTGAAAGACCGTAGTAGATAGGATTACAAAAGTCCAGAATAGGAGTTATTAAGGCTTGGCAGACAGACCGGAAGTGGTCATATGAGAGTAAGGGCTTGAGGCGTCTAATCACTTTCATTCTGTAGTATGCAGACCTCACAGTTTTTCTGATGTGTGACTGGAGGGTTAGACCTTTATCGAGGGTAATTCCAAGATATCTAACTTCATCCTTAACTGGTATTGTAATGTTGTTGTATTTAATGAAAGGTGGGGGGTTGAAGTCGGTGTTTCGAGTGACAATAAGCGCCTCTGTTTTATTGTAGTTTAAGGCAAGGTTATTGCATGTGAGCCAGGAAGACATGTTGTCAAGGCAATTTGTGATCTTGCTGTAGTCGGGGTTAATGAGATCAATCGGTGTATAAATCATGATGTCATCTGCATAAATCGTATAACTTATTTGATGGGCTGCCATAATTTGACAAATTGGCTGAATAAAAATGTTGAATAGAAGGGAAGAAAGCGCAGATCCCTGAGGTACTCCTTGCTTGATATTTGTAGGCTGTGAAGTGTTGTTTCCAATTTTAACCTGAAACTGCCTGTTTGTTAAATAAGAGTTAAACCAACTAAGGACAGTACCAGAGATACCGATACTTTCCAATCTTGATAGGAGGATAGTGTGGTCAACTGTGTCGAAAGCTGCTGAAATATCTAAGAAGATCAATAATGATCCTTGCCTGTAATTGTCTATGGTCTGGGTGATATCATTGAACAGATATAGCAGCAGTGTTTCAACTCCATGGTTGGGGCTAAAGCCATGTTGATGTAGATCGAGTGGGGCATGGTCGTCAACATGGTCTTGGAGTTGTAGCTGTACTGCTTTTTCTATTACTTTGGCTAGGAATGGTATGCTAGAGATTGGCCTATAAGCCGCTGGATTGTTCTTATCCAGGTTTGTTTTTTTGAGGATAGGCCTTATTGAGGCTAGTTTAAGTTGTTCGGGTATTATTCCTTGAGATAGGGATATGGATACGATATTGTGTATATAACTGAGGAAGTTATGCTTGGTTGCTTTGAGCCATTGAACTGGGCAAGGATCAGTAGGGGCAGTGCTAGTATTGAGAGCAGAGATGATATCCGAAATCTGTTTGGTTGAAGGAGTGTGGAAACTGTCCCAACTTGTTGTTATTGTTGTTGTTGTTGTGATGGAGCTGTAGGTTTCGGTATGTATTTGAGTTGGTATGTGACCTATTTTCTCATGGAGAAAGTTTGCAAAGGTTTGAGGGTTGATTTGTATGTCTTTGTCAGGACTTGGTTCTTTAGTTAGGTCTTTTACTATCTCAAAGAGTTCTCTGGGTTTATTGTAGGCTTTCAGAATGGTGTTTGTGTGATGCTCTCGTTTTGTATCGTTAATAAGATCATTATATCTTTTTTGCTTTGTTAAGTAAGTGTTTTGTGCAGTTGGAGATTTGGAGCGTCTCCAGTGGCGTTCTAGCTTTCTTAATTCTCTTTTAGCGTTGCGAATTGTATTGGAGTACCATGGAGCGTGTTGTCTTACGTTCTTTGATTTTATGTACGGTTTGGATTTTTCTGCTGTACTGATGGTAATGTTCCAATTCTTAACCAGTTTGTCCAAGTTAGGTTCATCCGAGTTGAGGTAGGGTAGTGTGTCTTTTAAGAATTGATCTTTTTTGAAAGCTTTAAATCTTCTGATTCCAAATGAAGCAGAATGTGTTATGTTGAACTTGGCCGTATTGTTTGTCAATTCAATTTTGATTCTGTGATGATCAGACCAAGGAATCGGGGTGATTATGGGTGAGGAAATAAATCCCTTGTCTAAGAGATAATTTGGGGCAAAAACTAGGTCTGGTGTGGAACCATGTCTATGGGTGGGAGTGGTTATTAGCTGAGAGAATAGTAAAGAGTCCATTGCCTGAAGGAAGGTTTGCCTATCATTGTTAGTTGCAGAGCTGAGATTAAAGTCACCTAGTAAGATTAAAGGTTTGTGAATTGTGGTGATTGCACAGACAGTTTCAAGAGTGGTAGTTAGCTCTTCAGCTGGTGCGTGGGGGGCCCTATAAACAAGGCAAATAGTTAGATACTTGTTTCCCACTGCAATAGAACTGCAATGCTCAGAGTTGCTAGAAGTGAGTGTTTGAAGTTGCAATGAGTCTTTAGCAATGATTAGAACTCCGCCACCTCTCTTTAGAGTGCGAGGATTATTAAAGGCGGAGTATGTAGAGGGGACCAGTTGGTTGAGGAGGACACTATCAGAGGGGGAGAGCCAAGATTCTGTAATGCATAAAATGTCTGGGTGCTGGTCCACAATGTGATCTCTGATTAAATGAATTTTGTTTCTTACTGATCTAGTATTCATAAGTTCTATAGAGGTGATGTTTAGTGTGTGGGGTTTTTTAGGGCATGCTTTAGGATTCAAATGATTGAGGTGGCTGCCAACATCATGTTTGTTACAGGATTTACTGTGAGATCTCGTGGAAGAGCAATTCCAAATGTGGTATATTGATATGATTGTTAGAAGCCATATATATAAATGTTGGAGCTGTAAGTGGGGTGTGCCTAATCGTTGAAGGATGATAAGGGTGTCCAAGAGAAATTTGGGGTGGAAGGTGGGCTTGACCATGACTATGATACTTCTTTTTTTAACTAACGAAGGCTGTTGCTGCCAATTCGCATAAAACTAATGACATACCTTCTTTAGCTCCAACGACTTTCACAGTGTTTCTTGCAGGGAAAAAGAGGCAGATGGAAGCTCACGAAAAGGATACGTAGACAACACTTCTTCTTGAGCTTGCTTAGAGAACCGGCAACTGCTGGATGTAAATATTAAATTGCCGATATTCAAATCTTTCACCTGCGTGTTAAAACGCTGATCCTGATCTCTAAGCGCCTTCGTTCCACGCCTAAGGGCCACGCCAAAGGGCCCTCTTGCGAGGCCCTCAGGCGCGGCCCGCAAGGCGCGGGCGCGCCTTTGCTGAAGGGATTCTAAATGATTTGAAAAGTGCTCAGATTGGCTGCAGTTCTCTCTCACACACAGTTCCCAACTAAGTAGGCACAGCTGATTCTCACTCACTGCTCACAGGATCGTTGAAGCCTTTGCTGAAGGGATTCTAAATGATTTGAAAAGTGCTCAGATTGGCTGCAGTTCTCTCTCACACACAGTTCCCAACTAAGTAGGCACAGCTGATTCTCACTCACTGCTCACAGGATCGTTGAAGCCTTTGCTGAAGGGATTCTAAATGATTTGAAAAGTGCTCAGATTGGCTGCAGTTCTCTCTCACACACAGTTCCCAACTAAGTAGGCACAGCTGATTCTCACTCACTGCTCACAGGATCGTTGAAGCCTTTGCTGAAGGGATTCTAAATGATTTGAAAAGTGCTCAGATTGGCTGCAGTTCTCTCTCACACACAGTTCCCAACTAAGTAGGCACAGCTGATTCTCACTCACTGCTCACAGGATCGTTGAAGCCTTTGCTGAAGGGATTCTAAATGATTTGAAAAGTGCTCAGATTGGCTGCAGTTCTCTCTCACACACAGTTCCCAACTAAGTAGGCACAGCTGATTCTCACTCACTGCTCACAGGATCGTTGAAGCCTTTGCTGAAGGGATTCTAAATGATTTGAAAAGTGCTCAGATTGGCTGCAGTTCTCTCTCACACACAGTTCCCAACTAAGTAGGCACAGCTGATTCTCACTCACTGCTCACAGGATCGTTGAAGCCTTTGCTGAAGGGATTCTAAATGATTTGAAAAGTGCTCAGATTGGCTGCAGTTCTCTCTCACACACAGTTCCCAACTAAGTAGGCACAGCTGATTCTCACTCACTGCTCACAGGATCGTTGAAGCCTTTGCTGAAGGGATTCTAAATGATTTGAAAAGTGCTCAGATTGGCTGCAGTTCTCTCTCACACACAGTTCCCAACTAAGTAGGCACAGCTGATTCTCACTCACTGCTCACAGGATCGTTGAAGCCTTTGCTGAAGGGATTCTAAATGATTTGAAAAGTGCTCAGATTGGCTGCAGTTCTCTCTCACACGCAGTTCCCAACTAAGTAGGCACAGCTGATTCTCACTCACTGCTCACAGGATCGTTGAAGCCTTTGCTGAAGGGATTCTAAATGATTTGAAAAGTGCTCAGATTGGCTGCAGTTCTCTCTCACACGCAGTTCCCAACTAAGTAGGCACAGCTGATTCTCACTCACTGCTCACAGGATCGTTGAAGCCTTTGCTGAAGGGATTCTAAATGATTTGAAACGTGCTCAGATTGGCTGCAGTTCTCTCTCACACGCAGTTCCCAACTAAGTAGGCACAGCTGATTCTCACTCACTGCTCACAGGATCGTTGAAGCCTTTGCTGAAGGGATTCTAAATGATTGAAAAGTGCTCAGATTGGCTGCACTTCTCTCTCACACACAGTTCCCAACTAAGTAGGCACAGCTGATTCTCACTCACTGCTCACAGGATCGTTGAAGCCTTTGCTGAAGGGATTCTAAATGATTTGAAAAGTGCTCAGATTGGCTGCAGTTCTCTCTCACACACAGTTCCCAACTAAGTAGGCACAGCTGATTCTCACTCACTGCTCACAGGATCGTTGAAGCCTTTGCTGAAGGGATTCTAAATGATTTGAAAAGTGCTCAGATTGGCTGCAGTTCTCTCTCACACACAGTTCCCAACTAAGTAGGCACAGCTGATTCTCACTCACTGCTCACAGGATCGTTGAAGCCTTTGCTGAAGGGATTCTAAATGATTTGAAAAGTGCTCAGATTGGCTGCAGTTCTCTCTCACACACAGTTCCCAACTAAGTAGGCACAGCTGATTCTCACTCACTGCTCACAGGATCGTTGAAGCCTTTGCTGAAGGGATTCTAAATGATTTGAAAAGTGCTCAGATTGGCTGCAGTTCTCTCTCACACACAGTTCCCAACTAAGTAGGCACAGCTGATTCTCACTCACTGCTCACAGGATCGTTGAAGCCTTTGCTGAAGGGATTCTAAATGATTTGAAAAGTGCTCAGATTGGCTGCAGTTCTCTCTCACACACAGTTCCCAACTAAGTAGGCACAGCTCCGGGTAGCGACCTGCTCTTTGTGCATGAGGATACGCGGTGTTTGACGCGTTTTCAGTTTGCTGCGGTCCTGCGCATGGTGGTCCGACAGTTGGGCTTGTCACCGGGTGACTTCGCACCGCATTCCTTTCGGATTGGGGCCGCTACTAGTGCAGCGCTGGCTGGTTTGCCGGGTAGCGATATCCAGCGGATTGGCCGCTGGCGCTCAAATGCCTTTAAGGGATATGTACGTTGTTGATGTGGGTAGTGGGTGGCTCGGGTACTAACTATGTTTTTTCTTTTAGATGGGATCCGGGTGCCAGGTGCCTGCTGGATAGTCGGCCATTCTTTTGTGCATTGGGCTGGCCAGCAAGCAGCTTTGCGGCCGCTTGGTGCGAACTTGGGACTGCCTGCTGACGAAGTGGTGTTATCATGGCTGGGTGAGCGCGGTCTGCGCTGGTTACAGCTCTTACCCTTGCTTCGGCACCATCAGCGTGTCAGAGGATCCCCGGACTTCTTGGTGCTGCATCTCGGAGGCAATGATCTGGCGTCATGGACAGTGAAGCAGCTAATCCGGGCGGTGCAGCGGGATTTGGGGGAAGTCTTATTAATGTTCCCCGGGGTCATTTTGCTGTGGTCTGACATAATTCCTAGGCCTGCTTGCTGGGGCCAGCGGCGGTGGTCCCGGGGTTAGTTAAGGTTAACCGGCAAATTGGCCGTTGGGTGTTGAGCCATGGGGGGTATCAGATTTTACATTCCTGGGTGGAGGTCGAGTGCGCGGGCCTGTATCGTTCGGATGGAGTACATCTTTCCCCGATCGGGGTGGATTTACTCCTGAATGATTGGCAGGAGGCCTTGGAATTAGGATGTTTAGAGCGGGTTGGCTGGTCGCAGCTTTGATTTGGTGGGGGGGCTCAGGGACAGGTGTCACTGCGCGGGGGGCGGGCTCCCGGTGGTGGCCGGGGTCCGGCGGCTGGGCAATAGGCTGGGGGGGGGGGGGGGTACCCCCGACCCGGAGAAGCCCTCGGTTTTTGCTAGTAATATGGCGAAGCCGGATGAGGGGGATGGAATTGCCAGGGATGGTTCTCGGCGGAGGCGGGAAGGAACTCACTTTGCTACCCATATGGCTGGTGAGGGATTGTCCCGCTGCCGGAACCATAAGTTAACAGTTTGGTTGTAATGTTATGTTGTGCTTGTTTAATAAAGCTGCGACCAGTTATTTTGCCAATAAGTGATCATGTGGTGTTTATTTGGGAAGGGAGAGAGAGGGGGTAAGGGGGGGGATGTGGGAGGGAAGGGGACTGTGGGCCACGTCCGCCTTACCTGGTTATCGACTGCAGGCATAACTGTTAATAAGGAAACATATTACAGAACCCTAACTCCTGATGACCCGGTTACGTATATTTTGCAACAGATACATATTCATCCTACAATAGCCACTTTGTTAAGTTTGCGCCAGTACCACTCACCTGGTACAATTTACTATATAACTTTTCATAGTTAGCACTCTGACAAACTAAGTTCCACCACAACTCATAGTTCAATTTTGTGAGTCTTTCTAATATGTAAAAATGACTTTTAATGCTATTGCTATTAAAAAATTTAAGAGAAAAGCGTTATCTTTTGTTAATCCGTCTAGGCGCCCAACAGATCGTAGACATATAATATTCCAGGTGAGTTTACTTGCAAGACCCAATATTCGTTGTATTTTAGACCAAACTGGAATCCAAAAACTCTGGGTATTTGGACATTCATAAACCATATGTTTTAAAGTACCGGCCACCTTTTTTCATGACCAGCACTTATCACTAGCCTCTCTATCCCGCTTAGCTTTTTTTTACTGGGGTTATATATGCATGATGCAAAAAGAAGTACATTGACTGAGTGACCGCAGCTGATCTCGATACTCTAGTTATTGGACTCCACAAAATGCTCCAGTCCCTTTGAGAAAGAGGATTCTGCAATTCAGTTTCCCAGTTCTTTTCTAATCCTTTCGCTTGCCAAGGAGAGAGGTCTCTAAAGCAAGCATATATTTTAGATGCAGTTCCTGCTTTTCCTGCTAGATCTTTTATAGATTCCAACAAAACCCCTTCCTCCATTATTTCACTAAAATCTTGGATTACAGTTTTTATGCAATGTTTAAGTTGGAGCCACTGCAAATAATTTTTATGAGGGAGTGAAAACTCTTTTTTAAGGACCCGAAAACTTTCCAACACCGACCCATTAAAAGGTGTTCTATAGTCCTTATGCCACAACTCTGTCAACTTTTCCAGGCAGACATTTTCCCATTAATTCTAAATAATGGATTCCACCAAAGAGGAAGTGATTTAAAGGGCGGATTATTTTTACCAACTAACCGGACTAAACTCAGGTAAGCCATCTGTGTGGCAGAAATCGCATTACCCACTAACGACCCATATGGATGTTTCATACCCAAAAAAAGAGTTATTGGGTAGGGTTTAACAATTCTCGATTCTACCTCTACCCAGACTGTTTTTTTGTAAAAAGGAGTCCCTTTTGATCCACAAGGCTCCCTGTTTTAGCAGAAATGCATAGTGGTACCAGCGGAAGTCCGGAAAATGGACTCCGCCAGTTTCCTTGGAGGCTTTTAGTTTTTTTGAGAGCTATGTGAGGTTGGGCACCCCCCCCCCAAAGAAATCTACTTAGGCTCCTTTCTAGTGTTCCATACGAACTCACAGGGAGAATATACGGCAACATGCCGAGAACATAGTTTATTTTAAGCATCAATGTCATTTTTATTGTTTCTAGTCTTCCCCACCAAGTTAGGTGGAGAGGAGACCAGGATAACGCCATTTTCCGAATTATGGAAAGTAATTCATCAATGTTAGATTGGGTGGTTACTTCAGCGGATAACAATACTTGACTCCCAAATATTTAAAATTATCTGGCTCCCAACGAAATGGAAACCTTGCCATGAAATCCGAAGTAGCACAGTTATTCAAAGGGAAGGCCACTGACTTAGACCAGTTTATTTTATAATCAGAAATCTCCGAGTATTCCTCTATCAATGTAAGAATCTCTGGCACCTCAGAAGGCTGTGTAAACAGTAACAGATCGTCTGCATAGGCCGAAAGTTTAATCTGCATGTTATCTATTACCACACTAGAGATGGAGTCACACTGTCTAAGAGCTACAGCCAATGGTTCCAGAGCTAAGTTAAAGAGTAACGGGGATAATGGGCATCCTTGTCTAGTTCCTCGATGTAACTGAAAGGACTGAGAAAGGATGCCATTAGCCAGGATGCGGGCCTTCGGATTAGCGTATAACACCCTTATCATGCTTATGAAATTTGTTCCAAATCCAAAATATTCCAAAGATTTATACAAAAAGGGCCATTTGAGCCTGTTGAATGCTTTTTCAGCATCCAGCGACAGGCCCACGTAAGGAAGATAGCTGTTGGATGTTCTGTCAAATAGGTTGCAGAGAAGCCTTGCGTTATCAGAGGAAGATCTCCCTGGGATAAATCTTCACTGATCCGGGTGGACCAAATCTCTGATAACCTTAGTCAACCTATTTGCTAGAATCCTGGCATCTGAATTTATTAAAGATATGGGTCTGTAATTTGTGACTAAATTTGGGTCCCTTCCTGGCTTACCAAGGACCACAATTGTGGCTTCAGCACAGTCTCCTATTTGGTCTTTCGCATTTTGCAAATTTTCCAAATACGCCAACAAATCCAATGAGAGTTCATCTCTGAATGTTTTATAGAACTCAACTGGTATCCCATCTGGGCCCACAGTTTTCCCATATGGAGCACCATTTATAGCCATACACACTTCTACCTTTCATATGGGCTTTTCTAGCTCTATTATTTGTTGATGCCCTAGCATGGGTAAGGTTAACTTTTTCAGAAACTCACTGCTTGCCTCGGGGGTAGCGTTTGATTGTGAGGAATAAAGCTTCCCATAATAGCATGCAAATGCCTCCAGGATTTGCTCATTCTTGTACAATTTCCCCAATTTATCATCCATTATTAAAGTAATACGGGACCTTTCCTGCTTCCCTCTCAGTGTGTTGGCTAAGATCTTACCTGCCCTATTATGCTCCCCATGATATCTGGATTGCTGCTTAGCCATTACCGCTTCTACATCAGAACTTAAAATCTCATTATACTGATATCTGAGTCTCTGGAGCCTCAATAATAGATTTGTGTCCATTTGTTTATAACACAACCATTCCCCTGCTTTGATTTGGGCCTCGAGAGCAATGAGTCGGGCTTTCCTCTGCTTATTTTCCCGAATATTAAAACTAGTAATTGTGGCACGCAGATGAGCTTTGAACGCACTCCACCAAGCCCATGCTGCAGTATCGTGTATTTTGTTAAAAGTGAAATATTTTTTTATTGCTGATTTTATTTCTGATTGAAATAAAGGATCAGCTAGTAATGACCTGTTAAAAGACCAATTCTGCATCTGGTCTGACTTTTCCGGTAGGAGCAGCTTAAGAGTAATAGCCGCATGGTCCGAAATGAGTATACTTTGGATCTCCGACTCACAGTTTGCTGGGACCAGGGATTTGGAAATTAAAAAAAAATCTATTTGGGATGATGAATTATGTGGGGGCGAGAAAAAGGAAAAATCTTTATCCACCGGATGGAGCAGTCTTCAAATATCAGTCAGACCAGATGAGTCCATTAAGGCCTCTAGGGAAACCTTCGCCCTCGTGGGCCTCTCTATCCTGCTCGGATTCCGGTCCAACAACGAATCTAAAACCAAATTATAATCTCCCCCCATTATTACTGGTACAAGAATATCTTCCTGCAAAACTCAAGCTAGTTCTTTAAAGAATTTAGGATCATCTATATTTGTCCCATAAACATTTAAGATGGAGAGTGTGGACCCTCCTATAGTGATCAATGACTTTGCCCACCTCCCTGCCAAATCATTCTGTTTGGATTCTACCTTAATGCCTAAGGATTTGCACGCTAATATTGCTATGCTAATTTTTTCTGATTTGCAGGAGATTGCCCTAGCAAGTGGAATTGCTTGTCTTCCAGTTTTTGAGTTTCCACTAAATTCAAATGAGTTTCCTGCAGAAGGTTTACATCAGCATGTTGGTGCTTACAATACGAAATAATCTTTTTCCTTTTAGCAGGAGTTTTGATACCCTTGACATTAAGAGATAATATATTTAAGACATTAGCCATTAGTCAATTATACCAGAAGCTAGCAATATAGACATGGAGGTCTGTCTTGAAGGACTAGAAAGGGGGACTGTTACTTCTGGAGAGAAATCTTCAACTGTGAGTATATATTTCTGGTAATTTTCTGAACAGAATTCTTTGTATTAAAGCTACTTAACCTGTGAACCCACTGTTTTTTGTTGGATCAGCTAGGGCCTAGTAGCAGCAATTAAAGTTTGAATTTAAAACACAGAGGAGAACTTTCTGGTTACATTTCATACCCAGCAGAGAGCTTGTAGTTTAAATGTAATAGTCACTCAGGGCCAAGTAACAGCAAAGTACTTTTAGTTTAAATTTAACACACAGAAGAGAGCTTTCTGGTTACATTTGGAACCCAGCAGAGAGCTTGTAGTGTACATTTAATAGTCACTCAGGGCCTAGCATCAGAAAAGTACTTTTAGTTTTAAAACACAAAAGAGAGCTTTCTGGTTAAATTTAGAACCCAGCAGAGAGCTTGTAGTTTAAATTTCATAAGAAGTTAGAGCCTAGCAGCAGCTAAGATCTATAATTTAAATCAAATCAGAATTTAGCTTACCTCAGCAGCACAAGACAGGGTACTGTGTAGCAGTCCTCTTTTAATAAGTGTTATTTCCATCCTCCCTCCCCACACCCACCCACCCCTTGGATAATCATAGCTTTATAGGTACTTACACATCTTAAAAGACAGGAGGTGCTTTCAGGTGAAGCTCATTACCCAAATCAGTCATACACTAAGGACCTGAGATTAATTAAGCTTCAGGTGAACAAGGTATATTAAACGTATTAGGTGCAGTTTTATTGGTATAAATACCCATAGCAACCCCTAGTAAGTAAGAACTTAAAGATCTACACACAAACTTAAAACTAAGATGCAGACAGCAGTCCAGCAGCGGGATGGGGGCTTTCCAGTCTTTTGCATTGAGTGTCACATGTATGATTTTCTCTCAGTTGGTGAGAGGTCTTACGTGTGCACTAGGTGCAAGGAGCTCTTTGCTCTCAGGGAACGAGTCCGTTCTCTAGAGGCTAAACTAGCAGACTTGGAAAACATAAGACAGACAGAGAGGTACATAGACAAGACCTACAGGGATATAGTCCTGAAGTCCCACTTCCAGTCTGGCAGCACCCCTGTTGCCATGGAGGAGAGAGGTCATGTGACAGGAGAGCATCACCCTGGTGTGGCAGGAAGTGATCCTGTAACTAGGAACTGTCCTCCAGGTGATGTAAAACCCTCTCGCACCGAGGAAGTTTCTCCAGGGCCATGTGCCCATAAGGGAAGAGTTAGGACAGCCGTTATAGTTGGTGATTCGATCATTAGGCATGTAGATAGCTGGGTGGCTGGTGGACGTGAGGATCGCCTGGTAACATGCTTGCCTGGTGCGAAGGTAGCGGACCTCACGCGCCACCTAGATAAGGTCTTAGATAGTGCTGGGGAGGAGTCTGCTGTCTTGGTACATGTCGGTACCAATGACTTAGGAAAATGTGGTAGGGAGGTTCTGGAGGCAAAATTTAGGCTTTTAGGTAGGAAGTTGAAATCCAGAACTTCCATGGTAGCATTCTCCGAAATGCTTCCTGTTCCACGCGCAGGACCTAAAAGGCAGGCAGAGCTCCGGAGTCTCAATGCGTGGATGAGACAATGGTGCAGAGATGAGGGTTTTGGATTTGTTAGGAACTGGGGAACATTCTGGGGAAAGGAGGGGCTCTTCCGAAGGGATGGGCTTCTCCTTAACCGGGATGGAACCAGGCTGCTGGCATTAACCTTTAAAAATGAGATAGAGCAGCTTTTAAACTAGATAATAGTGGAAAGCCGACAGTCGCCCAAGAGCAGATCGTTCGGAAGAATGTATCCTTGAAGGATACTACCAAAAGCAGAGAGGTTCCACAAAAGAGTAAAGTAGCCCAACTGCCCTCAAGTATGGAGCAGACAGAGCTTAAAGATCCCAATTTACCCATGTCTAACAATAGCCAAATTAACATGAATAAAATACATTCTCTAAAATGCTTGTATGCAAATGCTAGAAGTCTAAAGAATAAGATGGGAGAGTTAGAATATATAGCACTAAATGAAAGGTTAGATATGATTGGAATATCAGAGACATGGTGGAATGAGGACAACCAGTGGGACACTGTGATACCTAGGTACAAACTATATCGTAATGATAGAGCTGATCAAATTGGTGGAGGGGTTGCGCTCTATGTTAGAGAGGGCATTGACTCAGAAAGGATTAAAGTTTTGCAGGAAACAAAATCTGCTGTAGAATCTATATGAATTGAAATTCCATATAAAAGGGGGAAGGCAATGGCAGTGGGGGTGTACTATCAAGCACCTGGCCAGAATGACCAAATGGATGATGAAATGCTCAAAGAAATCAAGGAAGCTAACAAAAGTTACAGCGCAGTAATAATAATGGGTAATTTCAATTACCCCGGTATCGACTGGGTCAGTGTCACGTCAGGACATGCTAGGGAGATAAAGTTCCTAGATGAAATAAATGACTGCATCTTGGAGCAGCTGGTTCATGAACCGACCAGAGGGGAAGCCATATTAGACCTAGTCCTTAGTGGAACACCAGATCTAGTGCAAGAGATAAGGGTGTTGCGGCCACTTGGCAATGGTGATCATAGCATGATCGCCTTTGATTTAATTAGTGGAGGAGGGATAGTAAGGGAATCCACCGTACTACCTTTTAACTTTCAAAACGGAGACTATGATAAAATGAGGAAAACAGTTAAGAAAAAACTAAAAGGAGCAGTTGCAAAGGTTAAAGACGTACATCAAGCTTGGGTGTTGTTGAAAAATACTATCTTGGAAGCCCAGACCAGCTATATTCCACGCTTTAAGAAAAGTGGAAGGAAGTCCAAAAAACTGCCAGCATGGTTTAAAGGTGAGGTCAGAGAGGCTGTTGTTGACAAAAAAAGCATCTTTCAGGAAATGGAAAAAAGAGCCAAACGACGAAACCTGGAAACAGCATAAGCACTGGCAAGTCAAATGCAAGGCATTGATAAGGCAGGCAAAGAGAGAATTTGAGAAGAAGCTTGCTGCAGAAGCAAAAACGCAAAATAAAGACCTTTTCAAGTACATTCGTAGCAAAAATCCTGTGAGAGAGTCAGTTGGTCCATTAGATGATAAAGGGGTTAAAGGAGCACTAAGAGGCGACAAGGCAATAGCGGAGAGACTGAATGAATTCTTTGCTTCGGTCTTTACTGAGGAAGATGTAGGGATGTTACCCATGACTGAAGTGGTATTTAAAGGTGCGGAAGAATTGAAGGAAATATCGATACATCGGGAAGATGTCTTACAACTATTAGATAAACTGAAGAGTAGTAAATCACCTGGGCTGGATGGTATACATCCAAGGGTGTTGAAAGAACTGAAATATGAGATTGCAGACCTGCTATCAGTAATCTGTGAACTATCATTAAAATCATCTATAATACCTGAAAATTGGAGGATTGCCAATGTAACACCAATTTTTAAAAAGGGTTCCAGGGGTGATCCGGGAAACTACAGACCGGTGAGCCTGACGTCAGTACCAGGAAAAATGGTAGAAACCATCATAAAGAATAAAATTACTCAGCATGTAGATAGTCACAACCTAATGGGAGACAGCCAACATGGCTTTAGACAAGGAAAATCTTGTCTTACTAATCTGTTATGTTTTTTTGAAGGAGTGAATAAACAGGTGGACAAAGGTGAGTCAGTTGATATTGTGTATCTGGACTTTCAGAAAGCCTTTGACAATGTCCCTCATCAGAGACTTTTGGCAAAACTAAAGAGTCATGGGATAGGAGGTAGTGTACTATTGTGGATCAGGAACTGGTTAAAAGATAGAAAGCAGAGGGTAGGGCTAAATGGCCAATTTTCCCAATGGAGAAAGGTGAATAGTGGTGTACCCCAGGGATCTGTGCTGGGCCCTGCTTTTTGACATATTCATAAATGACCTGGAAAGTGGAATAACAAGTGAGGTTATCAAATTTGCAGATGACACAAAACTATTTAAAGTTGTTAAAACCCAAGAGGATTGTGAAAAATTGCAAGAGGATCTTGATAATTTGGAAGACTGGGCATCAAAATGGCAGATGAAATTTAATGTGGACAAGTGCAAGGTTATGCACCTAGGGAAGAACAACCCAAACTATGGTAACACGATGCAAGGTTCCACATTAGGAACCACCACCGAGGAAAAAGATTTAGGCGTCATTGTGGATACCATGTTAAAACCCTCGGCCCAGTGTGCAGTGGTGGCCAAGAGAGCAAATAGAATGCTAGATATGATAAGAAAAGGAATGGAAAATAAAACGAAAGATATTATAATGCCTCTATATCGTTCCATGGTGAGACCGCACCTTGAATATTGTGTGCAATTCTGGTCGCCGTATCTTAAAAAGGATATAGCGATTTTAGAAAAGGTTCAGAGAAGAGCCACCAAAATGGTAAAGGGGATGGAAGGATACTCCTATGAAGAAAGGCTAAAAAGGTTAGGGCTCTTTAACCTGGAAAAGAGACGGCTGAGGGGAGATATGATAGAAGTCTATAAATTAATGAACGGAGTGGAACGGGTAAACGCAGATTGATTGTTTACGTTATCAGAATATAGAAAGACTAGGGGACATGCAATGAAGCAACAGGATAAACTATTTAAGACTAATAAAAGAAAATATTTTTTCACTCAACGTTTAATCAAACTCTTGAATTTGTTACCGGAGGATGTAGTAAAGGCTGTTAGTGTAGCTGGGTTTAAAAAAGGTTTGGACAAGTTCCTGGAGGAAAGGTCCATAAACCATTATTAAGAAGTGACCGAAGATATCAATGCTTGACCCAGTACAAGCATTGTGGAACTTATGTCTCTTGGGTAAACTGCTAGGTACATATGACCTAGATTGGCCACTGTTGGAAACAGAATACTGGTCTTGATGGACCTTGGTCTGACCCAGTTTGGCATATCTTATGTTCTTATGTTCTTATGAGGTTATAATCTGTGTACCATTTACCCTCAGAGAGCAACCCTAAACCCCAATAACCTGGGGGCCCCATTCAACAGGTAAGGCAACCCAGGAAAAGCGAGAGATAGTTACAAAGAGACCTATCTCTCCATTGCCCACCTCTGACCCATTCCAATCTTACACTTTCTTTGCTAATTATAATACATATCCAAGTTCTCAACAAATAACAGATAGGTGGAAATTATCGCTATATTGTGGACCCATAAACAATTTGACCATCCACCTTTGTGTCCTGTCCAGTGTCCAGCAACACATTCCAAGTGATGGCCTCATATGGCTTTACAGCTCCACTGGTAGCTGGATCCACCACGTTGTCAGTCCTTAATGAGGCTATCAAAATCCTTTAATATCCATAACTGTCACTCCTGACCATCTCATTGCATTACTAATGCTTCTTGATCCGAAATAAACTGCTCCAATGCTGATGGATCTTCAAACGTCTTTGTCGCGTTGTTTAAAGTTACCTTAAACCACGCAGGATAAAACAAGCCAAAGCGCACCTGAAGTCGCATAAGCCTAGGCCTGAACGTTAGAAATTGCTTCCATTTGTCGACTGTTATTTTGCTGAAATCAGGGTAAAAAGTGATTTTGTGACCCTCACATTGCTTTAGCAGCAGACATTATTAGTGATACCTTCTGATATCTTAATACACAACAGATTAGAGGTCTAGGCTTCCTGCTTTGTTGCGTTGAGATCGAAGGAACATGGTGCGCTCTTTCTAGCTCGAATGGCAAAGCAAAGTCTATTTTTAACAACTTGGGAATCAGCCCTTGAAGAAAAGCAATAGTATTGTTTGCTTCCGCTCCTTCAGGCACTCCAATCACACGAATATTGTTCCTTCTTACCCTATTATTCATATCTTCCAGGGAGCGTTCCAGAAAGCCTATCCTCCATGCTATTTGATCATGCAGCCGGTGCCGCTCTTTATGCTCAGCTATGCGATTCTCAATTCTATCGACTCTGCTCGTAATCGACAGCATTTGCTCCTTCATTTCTTTTATCTCAGCCTGGAGTTTGTTGAGGGATTCTCCATTTGCTTCCACTCTGCAGTGAATTGCTCGCACCTCCTTGAGGATTTCTTGAACACCGTCTGACGAATCTTGCTGTGATGCCATTTTAAGAGGGGATAATGGATCTGTCTTCGTCCTTTTTGTACCAGTTCCCTGTGGATTTGTAAAGTCTAAACGGGTCTTTTTGCTGTTGGCCATCCTTTAGGACACATCCACCAAAATTAAAAGCTCTAAGAATCTTTTTCTTCTCTGAAAACAGGATTCTGTGTCAGGGTCAGAGAGAGCTAAGCTCTTATGCGGCCATGTTGTATCCTGGTTGGCTCCACCTCCTCATGTGGACCATTTTTTTAAACACTCACATTTCATACAGTATGTCCCACTCTCACTCAAAAAATCCTCTATTATTTTACCTTTCAGACCTTTGAATCAGGCTTTCTGGAGACATAGTCCCTCAGCCACTTTAAAACAGGTCTGCACCCTTTGAATCCCTGGCGGTCTCTGACACAAACAAACCCAGGTTTCCAAAGGGACACCCCTGCTTCCAGAACATAACCACAACATTGTCATGGTGTCTCCCTGGAGGCACCAATCAGGTGTCGAATCTCCAGTTTCCCCACAGCTTAGGATACCAACTCTGAAGTAAACTGGACATTGGATGTTTTAAATGGCTGCCAAGGCAATGCCTCGTAAAATATACTCAATGTTACAATAAAATCATTAAACACTTCCCCAAAAGTAATGTCTATATCCTGCTCAAACTCCCACTACTCTCTACCATATAACATAGACTTCTAAAACAGTTATAACTCCACAACAATTTTCCCCTGTAAAAATATTTTTCCACCTCTGACTACCCTCTCTGTTTCTCCCTCATAGGTTGGAGCAAGTTGCCTCAGGCCAGAGGGCTGGGGGTTCAAATCCCACTGGAGGACAGCAACCTTGGACTGGAGGGATTGGGGTTTCTAGTCCCACAGGTGCTCCTTGTAGCCTTGGGCAAGCCACTTAACCCTCCGTTGCCTCAGGTACAAAATGTAGATTGTGATCCCTTTGGAGACAAGGGAAATATATACCGTACCTGAACGTACATTGCTTTGACCTGGTGAAAAACGGTATACTATAAGCATTGCTAAATAAATAAGGTCCCCTCAGATCCATCAAAGTCATTTTTACAGCCTCTTTACTGTGCTACAGTACTTCTGCCAAAGTGGGGTATTGGACCTTTAAATTTTTGGCATTGAACTCCTCATCCCTCCCATTTAAGAGTCCCTTCAGGGTCCAGGTTGTCCTCGGCCCAACTTCACCAATTTTTTAAAAGACTGTCCCTTTAAATGTTAAAGTAAGTACAGATCAATATTACTACAAAGTCCTTCCAACCTAACCAAACATCAGATCACCACTTCTTTCACTTTTTTAACCTTTAATTTTGATGTTGCGGCCCCTTTAAGCAGCTGGAGCTCAGCCGAGCACAGCTCCAGTTTTCTCAGGTTCAATGCGGCTTGGCTGCTCATGCAGCCACGGACCCTGGCTCCCTCCGAACACTACAATTCAGCATGGGAGGCCCCACACCAGACTCCCAGCACCGTGGAACATTGCAGAACACCACAGCCATGTCCCATCTTTATTTTTATTTTTTGTAATAAATAAGCTGGCTTTCACTCGCAGCCCTCCCGATGCCGCAAACCTCAGTGGCCCTCCCCCCTGAGGCACCAATGCAGTTTGGACTCCATCGGTGATGGGTCAGGCCCCCAGCACCACAGACCCCAGGTTTTTAATTTTGTTTCATACTATTCACAATAACATTATATGCAACCTGGATACAACCCAAACTTTTCACCACTGGCTCTGAGAAGGAATCCTCACTTAACAGAGACCTCCACCATCTCTTAGAAGTTGCGGTCATGTTCTCACCCTGAATTTTGTCCATGTATATGACTGGGTCAACACTGGATAGGTGGATCCATCAGGCCTATAGAGAGAAGGTGAATCATAAATAAATAATGCGGCATTATGAACCCCCTTCTGTGCTCTAGAAATTTAGATATCCAGGAGTTCATCTTCTTCAGGGTTTTTTTTTAATAGTGTCTTGGTTCTTTGCCCTTGCTAGACTTATTGTCCTGTGCCAGACTTATTGCCCTTTGCACAGTGCCAGACTTATTGCCTTGTGCCAGCCAATTCTCACCTGTGGGAAGAGGTTTATTATCTGAGTCAAGTCTGACTAAGCTTTCTTATGGAGTTCTATGCTGTGAGTTGTGACAAGGTCATTGCCATACAAGTGAATTATTTGGACATCAGGAAGAGCAAAACATCTATTCATGTTGATGACACTGGCAGCAGCTGGTCCCATAACATTTTTTGGATTCACATCCATTGGAGTTTTAAATTCCAGATTGCCAGACCAAGGTGTGGTCCAATGCCACAGAAGAGCCTTTTGGCTACAATAATGGGAAACAATTCTAAGAATATGATGTCCCAGGTAAAGATAGAAACATAGAAACATGATGGCACAAAAAAGACCGCATGGCCTATCTAGGGGCATGTTTACTAAAAACCGCTAATTTGCGCACCGCAAAATAGCGTACTAAAAGCGGTACTTAAGAGCGCTTAAACGCCCCGCAATAGTGCCTGTCACCCCCGCACAGGTGCGCGGCACAATAACGGGCCCCGCACAAGTACGGGCCCGCAAATGTCCGATAGAGGCGTGGAACGGCTAAAGGAGGGCGGAGGAAGGTTCCTGAGGGGCGGAGAGACGGGTCTAATGGGCGGGGAAGGGGAGGGGAGAGGCTCCCCGCACATTATCAGGGCCGGATCCCAAAGCAAAACTACCGCGTGTTTCACTCGCGGTAGAGGGGCATTTAAAGGGAAGAGAAACCATTTCCGTCAGCAATGTACAGCAAAACCGGGGAAACCTGCAAAACGTGAGCAGTGTGATACATGTGCACAGCACAAAAGTGAAAATAAAAATAGAAAGTGACCACAACAAAAATATCACAAATAGTAATTCAGCTGGGGAACAGTTATAGTAATGGGCAAATATAGAAAACACACCCAGGAAAGCTCCAGAAAGAACAAATGAATATTGGAAGGGTCTACGGAGCGGAGACTCATCCAAAACAAATTTCCTTTTTGGAGCTTTCCTGGGAATGTTTGCTATGGTTGACCATTAATATCACTGTTGCCCAGCGTGGTGATATATTGTCCCCCAGTTTCTGTGGTCATTTCCGGGGTTTATGTGCACGTTTGTCACCAGACAGGGTGCATGTGCCCACAGTCAAAATGCGTAGAGTAGGGTTTGTGTCTCCATCCTGCCAGGTTTACTACCTCCAGGGGCTACACTGTCTCTGTGAGCATAGTGTGGTGCAGCGGACAGAGCCATTACCTCTAAGACCAGAGGGTCAGAGGTTCAAATCCCAGCTGGGGCACTTGCCAGCCCAATCCCTATATTTTACCCACCACTAAACAAAGATAGCGCAGACACCCCTGTATTGCAGGGAACATAAGCATGGGGAAAACACCCATATTTTACCCAACACCGCACACACACCACAACAATGGGCATTACCTACAGCCAAGTCCCCCAAATGCAGTCCCGTACTGCCACATTGCAATCAGGTCATCTGCTTTTACTGAGAGAAGCTCATGCCAGCATGTTGGCGGATGAGTACATGTGGTGCAGGGGGCAGTGGCTGCTAGCCACAGAAGACAGAGGCCCAGCCATGTGCAGGCTGGCACAGTCCACTGCAACAGACAGGCCCTGCTGGATCCACAGTCATGGATGTTCCAGGGAATCCAGCCAATCTGTGGCTACACAGTGGTGCAGTGCACACAGACAGTGCATGCAAGAACAGAAGGTCACAAGTTCAAAGCCCAGCTGGGGCTACCACCAATCCTGCCCACATAATTTTCCCACAACTAAACAGTGATAGTAAGGACACACCTTTTGTGGCGAGGACATATGCAATGGTACTACGTCTATCTTTTACCCCACTGAGCACAGACACCATGAACAGGGGCAGTACCTAGAGCAGAAATCCCCCAAATGCAGTCCTGGTGGGCCACACACCAGTCAGGTTCCATGCTGCCACTCATACAAATGCCTGTGCTGTATATCTATGCACCACCCCCATGGCATGTAGATGTAGCTCATGCATATTCATGAGGGACAGCAGGAAAACCCGAACAGTGTGATGCTAACCTGGACTGGAGTTGGGAATCTCTGCCGTAAAGCAGCAGCCAACAGGGGCAGACACACCCACACCCACACCCACACCCACAGGCCCCATTGGCCAATGTCTCCTGGAGAGGCAGAACATTGGACCCTGCGTGCATCTCCCAATAATAGCACCTGCATACCTTAGCAATGTCACCCTACACCTGAGGTATACAGTACACAGCTCTGAGACGTTTGCTAGGAGTACTGGCAGATAGATATCCATACGTTACGCACATACTGCTAGTTGACCCCATCCAAACAATCTGTTAGGTGTTTGCGGTGCGTGCTCCAGGCCTGGCCTCTGATGGTGTTTACCACCCTGGGGAGTGACCCCAGCAGTGCTGCATACCATATCCATGCCTTGCTGTAGCCAGGACTGGTTTGGTGGGCAAGGCTAATTGCCTCCTCAATAGTGGCACCATGATGGCATAGGTGTGGAGGTGTGTGTCTGTCTATGCAGTGGGGGTGGGGGTGGGGTGTAGGATGGGGAATCTGTTGGTGGGAAGCCCTGTTTTGTCTGTCCAGGGGGGGGGGGGTCCACTAACTGAGACAGACAGAACTTCCCAAGATGTTTGTGCAGCACCTACCTATCTCACAGGTTAGTGCTGCTTTGGAGCTCTGGCATGGCCACATTAAGCCATGGAAGGTGTTGTGGACCTGGTCCTGGGCGCAACATCACACACTCAGGGTGAGCACAGTAACCGCACAATGTGATGGTGTTTAGCTACTCTTTGCCGTTTGTCCACCCACTCAGGACACCCTACCAGGCCGAGGTGCTGTGTGGGTGCACACGGACACGTCCCCCTACCAGGCTGGGGAGCTTTAGGGGTGCATTTCCCATCTTGTGTGCATCTGTGGACAGCTGATTTGCATGTACAGTGCATCATGGGTACGGGTGGCCTAACCCTATCCTGTTTACAACAGCACTGTCTGTGAGGTGACGTGCAGGCTATCTGCAGCCAGCCAGAGACTTGCTTACAGCTATAGAGCTGTAGCGCAATGGTTACGTCACTCCCTGTGCAGCCAGAGGTCATGGGTTCAAACCCACAGTGGGGTTCTGTGATAGGGGTGTCCATAGCATTTTTTAATTTACTGTACATATGTTGATGCCACCCTCAGCGTACTGTACCCATAAGGTGCCTCTGAGGGTGCTTTATGGGGCGCCCTATAGGGCACTTTATGGTTGCCATCCATATAGGGTGCACTATACATTATCCTGTGTCGCAACATACATGCTGCCCTATAGGGGACATTCTAGGGTGCCTTGGCGGACGGTGCACTGTAACATGTGCCTTATGGGCCGCCTTATGTTAACATGCTGTGAGAGTGCGCTTGCTAGTAGTTGTCACAAAATAAAATTAAAAGGCCTCCTACAGCACTCCACAACATAAAACATACTGCCTCAGCTAGCCTTTTTCACTGGGCATTGTGAGGAATTGAACCCCTGGTCCCTGCACCATTGGTCAGTGTCTTAACCATTGTGCTGTGGCTGTGTTCCTTTGCTTTAACATCAGCATGCCACCTTGTGCCCATCAGAGCGCCGCCTCCTGCTGCCCACAATGAACAGTGCGCAGCCTTGTGCCGCCCAAAAAGAACAGCGCGTCGCCTTGTGCCGCCCAAATTTGATAGCACATCGCCTAATGCCGCCCAAATTTTACAGCGCAATGCCTAATGCCATCAAAAATTAATTACTGCCGCCCAAACGTAACAGCGCAATGCCTACAGCCGCACAAAAGTAGTATGCCTCCTAAACAACTTTTTAACCATTACTATTCATGCCTCAGCTAGCCTTTTTTGGTTGTGCACATTGGGGGATTGAACCCATGGCCCCTGCACCATTGGTTATTGTCTTCACCGTTGTGCTACGGCTCTGTTCCTATGTGTGCCCAGCAGCGCCCCACTTAGCCTTCCCACGCGCTAATGTGGGCCCCGCACATTAGCGCGATGCACGCCCGTACGGTTGTTTTTTTTCCTTTTTCTGCCTGAACCACCCACTCCTTATATGGCACACGCACACTAACGGGGACCCGCACATTTTTGGAGTTTAGTAAACATGCCCCCTAGTCTTCCCTTCCATATCAGCTACTATAGCCCCTTTTCTTCCTTTAGAGATCTTCTGTGTTTGTCCCATGCTTTCTTGAATTCATATGCTGTCCTTGTCTCTACTACCTTTAGAAGAAAGGTAGGACAGAGGTGATATGATTTATTTATTTACATTCTCTAATATATTGCGCTATTCTGCATCAGTGCTGTTTACATTGAACAAACTGAAATTACATCAAACAGGAGATTATAACTTGGAGATAACTATTTTACAGGGAGCATGGGCTATGGGGGGTTAAGTGGCTTGCCCAAGACTACAAGGAACACCTGTGGAACTAGAAACCCCAGTCCTTCCAGCCCATGGTTGTTGTCCTCTAGTGGGATTTGAACCCCTGACCTTCCAGCCTGAAGTACCCTGCCCCAACCACTAAGCCACTCCTCCACTCCTTGATTGCGATGTTTAAATACCTCCATGGCATAAATGTACAGGAGGAGAGCCTCTTTCGATTGAAAACAAGCTCTGCTATGAGGGGACACAGGATGAGGGTGAAAAGGGATAGACTCAGAAGTAATATGCAGAAATATTTCTTTATGGAAAGAATGGTAGATGCAAGGAATAGTCTCCCAGTGGAGGTGGAAGAGATGAGGACAGTATCTAAATTTAAAAAAGCATGGAGCAAGCATACGCTCTCTAAAGGAAAAAAGGGGTCTCTTGTAGTGGTTAATATCGAAGGGCAGATTAGATAGGCCACGAGATCTTTTTCTGCCATCATGTTTCTATGTTACCTCCACTGGGAGACTATTCCACTCATCTACTGCTCTTTCCATAAAGAAATATTTCTGCATATTACTCCTGAGTCTATCTTCTTTCACCCTCATCCTATGTCCCCTCATTGCAGAGCCTACTTTCAATTGAAAGAGGCTCTCCTCATGTGCATTTATGCCAATGAGATATTTAAATGTCTCTATCATATCTCCTCTATCCTGCCTTTCCTCTACATATTGAGATCTTTAAGTCTGTTCCCATATGGTTTATAACGAAGACCACTGGCCATTTTGGTAGCCACTCTCCTGTTTATATCCTTTTGAAGCTGTGGTCTCCAGAATTGCACACAATACTCCAAATGAGGTCTCACTAAAGATTTATACAGAGGTGCTATCACCACCTTTTTTCTGCTGGCCATTCCTCTCCCTATGCACCCAAGCATCCTTCTGGCTTTCACCATCACCTTTTCTGTTTAGCCACTTTGAGGTAATCAGAAACAATCATGCCCAGGTCCCACTCTTCTTTTGTAGACAGAAGTACTTCACCCCTTATACTGCACTGTACTGCTCCCTTGGAGTTTTGCATACCAAATGCACAACTCTGCATTTTTTAGCATTAAATCTCCACTGCCAAATTCTTGACAATTCTTCAAGCTTAGTTAGATCCTTCTTCATGGATGAGTGCCTTCAAGGGGTCATACCTCTGCCCTTAGATGGCAGATTGACCCCTTGCGGTTGTACTGTGAGATCACTACTAGGGGTCATAGCCACCATTTTGTAGCTTGATGTCTCCAGAGTGAGAGAAGAGCTGATCATCTCCTGCCCTTGTCCACTAGACTACCAGGGAGACCTTAAATTAAGCTCCATGGGGGTTGGAGGGAGAGAAACGGTCGTAGAATGTTGATGGAATGTTACTTCTTGGCAGGGGTTTCTTGTAGAGGAAACTTCTGTTTAGGGTATTTCTAGTGGGAGGGTGAGCATGGTGGGTTCCTATTGGGGATTTGATGTTGGATGGATTGGATCAGGGTACGGGTGAGATTGTTTTGGGAATTCGAAAGAGGGGGGGAGGTTATGAAAAGGGAGATTTGGGTTGTGAAGCCATGGGAACTGACTGTTTATTTTTGTTTATTTTTAACACCAGGGTCCATGTTGCATACTTCAGCAGGTAGCAAGGATGCACTCACTCTATCTGCCGAGGTGTATGACACGGACCCATAGAAACAGAAAAAATGATGGCAGATAGACTATATGGCTTATCCAGTCTGCCCTTCCATTCCAGCTACTAGGCTTTACAGTCTGCCCTGTGTGGTACAGTAAATGGAGGGCAGATCTTGCAATGCCCCCTGCATTTGCTGCACAGGCTTTCAACTGACTGCAACTTAAGTTTTGGACTTAAGGTGAAGGACGTGCAAAACCTCATTTTAGTAAACATTCTGTATATACCTTTTAATGTAATGTTGCACTATTAAGTGTTTCCTGCATGATGCCCCACCTTGTTTTCTGTTTGTTATCTAATTCCTGTTTAGTTCCCATGTAAACTGCTTTGATTTAAAGAAAAGGCGGTATAGAAAACCTGTTAAATAAATAAAATAAATGTCCTATGAAAGTGGAAAGCCAGTGTTCAGAAATTGCTTCTCCCACTGATGGGTAAGTTTCTTCATGCTTCATTGTCCCAAATTGTAATGGGGTCTATAGAATGTTACCCATCTCTCTCCAAAGGGATTATCAACAGCCCAGAGTTCAGGATTGGGAGGATGTGGTTAAGAACCCAGCAGGCTGCAGGAGGGAGAGAGGCCTGTGGAGCCAGAAGTCCTTCCAAGACAAGCCATGCAAGGGAGTTCTGAGGTAGGAGCTTTAACTGGGGCTGGAGGAAGGGCTGGGAGAACCAGTTTGTGGAGATTTAACAAGCTGGGATAGAATAAAGGCTAATTTTGTGTTCCCTGTACTTCTGTCTGTCCGGTGTGTTTTAAAGAAAAGCCCTTCTCACCACACGTCGCGCTACCACACAGATACAGAACAGATATTTTAACCTCTCTTAAACAGGGAAATACCTATTGTACCTTAAGAGCTAAATTTTGAAAAGTGACTAATTAAATCTGAAAATCCAAATACATAAAGCAATGCAACGAAAGTCATATTCTACTAATCCATAATAGCATAAGAAATATAGCAAACTGGATATTTCCTCTCAAACGTTTGGGATATAATAGTGTAAAATGGAAGACTAATTTATTTAGGGCTGTCAAGTCAGTGCTGACTCTTGGCAAGCCTGCAGCCTCTGGATTTTCTTGGCAATGTATCACTGGAAGTAGTGTGCCAGTCCTGGTGCAGACACACTTTGAGTACTGAAAGCAAAGGTTCAAAGAAATTGAAGGCCGCGGGCAAGGTCCCGGCGGCCGCCGGTAACCGGTGGTGCGGTGCGGCGCGGGTCCCTGACCTTGGGGGGGGAAGCGGTGGGAGGCGGGAGACGCTGTGAGGCGTTCTGCATCATTTAAACTGATTGGCTCTGCCACGGGGTAGCGCGCGGCGAGAGCCAATCAGGGAAAGAAAAGGGCCATGTGCTGCGGTGACGGAGATGCCTGTACAGCACATGGTAGAAGACCAGGCGGCGACTGGTGTGTGGCAGCGATCTTGGTGAGTTGCAGGGTTGAAGCGGCGGTGGGGTTCAGCGGCAGCGGCGGCGATCGGCAGCGGTGCAAGGAAAGCAGGACGAGTGGCCTGGGGGTTGATCATCGCGACGGTTTTTGTGTGGAGGCCTACAGAGCGCAAAGTGGGTATCGGGGGGGGGGGGGGGTCTTGGAAGGTGGCCGGTTGAGCGGAGATAGGTAGGATAGTCAAAGGGAATAAATAAATAATGAGATTATTGGAGCAAAGTCTGGTTGTACTGGGATATTAAAAAAAAAAAAAAAAAGAAGAAGAAAGCAAGAAGCGGCTATTTTATTTATAAGGGGGAAAGAGTAGGCCGTGGGACCTGGGAAGGAGGATGCCGGGAGAGAATCGGAGTGTCAGAGGGGGGCCTGTGGGTGGCAAGGCGGCTGCAGAGCAGAAGGCTAAGGGCCGGGCAGGAAAAGGGGGAGGCAAGGGGCGCAAATGGGGTTCAGGTGTCCGGGAGGGGTGTGAGGCGGCGGAAGGGGCTGCTGGGTCGGTTGGGCCTGCAGCTAGGGGACATGGAAGGCCACCAAGAGCGGGGCAGCGGGAGCAGGTGGGGTGGGGGCGACAGCCACGGGGAGGGGCAGGGGCAAGGGGAACATGACAGCTGGGGGCTCTGAAGAGCGTCTGAGTGTGGTCGAAGGAGGTGGTGTGGGGCGGTTTGAGGGAGAAGAGTCCCGGGTGTTGGCTGTTGGGGATGAGACGGGCCAAGGCGGAAGGGGGGTGTGGAATGTTGCTGATTGGGCAGGGTACGGAGTTCCGGCGGGTGTTGGGGGGGTGGTATGTTCTAGGGGAGTCCGGTTGTGGCAGGGGCTGGGGGACAGCAGGGGTGGGAGCATTGGATGGGGGGTGGACAGGGCCACTCCAGGACCGGCTGGTCAGGGGCATGGCCCTCTGCATGGCCTGAGGTTGTTCCCCCTCCGTTTGTGCATTTTTTGTCTCCACAGGTTCCGACGATGGCATCCCCAGGACCGATTCATGGCAGAGTGCAGCAATGCAGGGCAGCGGGCGGGCCAGCACAGGCGACGACTGCACATGGAGGCCCTGGCGGTGGAGCAGAGGCACATGGAGAGAGTGAGCTGCGGATGGTCGATTAGGCTTCACGTGAGGTGCAACCACGACTGGTGCTGGAGTCGCCAGCTGCGGTGGAGACAGGTGAGTTGCAAATGGAGCAGGCTGGTGGAGTCAGCAGGGGGAGCGTGTGGAGAGGTTAGGGAAGGCTACCAGGAAGAGGCGCCATACATGCCGTCGGAGGCGCAGATCGGAATCGTCCTCGTCTTCGTCCTCGAGTTCATCCACAGGATCATCGGCTGGGGATGGGAAGAGCATAGAGAAGAGCACTTCCGGTGGGAGGACAGCGGCAGTGACAGCATTGTCGGAGTTGTGGGAAGGGGTGCCTAAAAAGTTGAGGCGTAGGATACGGAAGAGGCGGTATATTGACATTTTCCGGCTTTTGGAGGGTCGTAAGCGCTCAGGGGAAAGTAAGAAAAAACGGAAAGAGGATGAAAAGGCTGGGAGGGTCAGAAAGGTGGCGCGGACAGTGGTGAATTGGGTTAGGGCCTTTTTGCGATTGGGGCGAGTGTGTGGGGTCAGTGGTACCCAGATCAATATGGGATGCTTTTGTCGTATGCGGACTCTATTCTTGAGGCGTCTCAGACGCACGAAGGGTGGTCATGGATGAATTACGATGAGAAGTTCCGGGATAAAATGGAGGAGAACAAGTCGTTGTCTTGGGGCAGCCAGGATATCAACTTGTGGCTCACACAAATGTCAATGAGGTCAAGTACAGCAGGTGGGGGGGGGAGTTGTGGTGAAATCCAGGGGGGGAGCTAATGCTGTGGGGAACCGTTCCTTTCGTGCGGGTGCAGTCGGGATCGCGAGCAAGCAGGGGGTTGGGGGGGATGTGTGTTGGAGGTTTAACAAGTCCTCCTGCCCTTTCCCTGACTGCAAATTCCGGCATGCATGTATGATCTGCGGTGGAGGGCACTCGGCGACCAAATGTATTAAAAAGGGACTCTTGAGGAGCGCATTGCCGACTGCCAAGTGAGAGGGCAGTGTTTGGCGTAGCCCCCTCGCCCGTACGAGTTGGGGTTTTGAGGGAGTGGTTGCACCTTTATCCTAAAAAGCAGGATAGGGAAGTATTGCTTGGGGGGTTTCGTGACGGATTTATAATTCCAGTGCAGGGTGGGGTCGGGGCCATGGCTGCTAGGAATGGGCCATCGGTACGCCGTTTTGCAGATGTGGTGAAAGCCAAATTAGATGGAGAGTTTGAAGTTGGGCAGGATAGCAGGCCCTTTTTTGGAGCCCCCGTTTAGGAAGTTTGTTGTGTCTCCATTGAGGATTATTCCGAAGAAAGAACCAGGTAAGTTCAGGTTAATTCATAATTTGTCTTATCCGAAGGGGGCATCGGTGAATGATCACATTCCTCGGGAATGCTGCACAGTACGTTACGCTTCATTTGACAAAGCAGTTGGGCTAGTCTGGAAGGCGGGGTGGGGGGCTTTGATGGCGAAGGTGGACATTGAGGCCACGTTTCGCTTGCTGCCTGTGCACCCATCTTCCTTTCATATGCTTGGTTTCCAGGTCGCAGGAGAGTATTATTTCGATAAATGCATGCCCATGGGCTGTGCAGTGTCTTGTGCGTTCTTTGAGAAGTTTAGTACTTTTCTGCAGTGGGTAGTTGTGCAGCGAGTGGGCTGCCACGATGTTGTTCATTACCTCGTTGATTTTTTGTTTGTTGGGGCGGCTCAGACTTCCCAATGTAGGGCTTTGTTAGAGGATTTTGTCAAGGTAGCTAAGGAATTGGGGGTGCCGCTAGAAGAGGGGAAGATGGAAGGACCAGCGACTAGGATCACCTTTTTGGGCATTGAGTTGGACTCAGTGGAAATGGTAGCGCACCTGCCACCTGAGAAAGTGGTGAAGCTAAGGGTGTTGGTGGCGAATGTGCTGGTGTCAGCGAAGTACACTTTTAAGGAAATGCAAGCTCTGATAGAGTCATTGAATTTTGCATGTCGAAACATTCCGATGGGTCGGGTATTCATACGGCAGTTGGCGGTGGCAACGGCAGGTGTGTTTAAACCGCATCACCGTATTCGGATTACCAAGAGCATGCATGAAAACTTATTAGTGTGGGATGTCTTCTTGACTGATTTCAATGGGTCGGCTGTCCTGATGGAGGAAGAGCGTTCAAGTGAGGAGTTGCAGTTGTACACGGATGCGGCGGGGGGCGCGGGATTAGGTATTTATTTCGGAGGGGCATGGTGTACAGGGAGTTGGCCAGCAGCATGGGGAGATGAGGGACTCTTAAAGAATATCACGTTCTTAGAGCTGTTCCCGATTTTGGTGGCTTTGGAGTTGTGGCCAGGTAAGTTGAGTAACAAAAAAGTGGTATGGTGGTGCAACAATGAAGCAGTTGTGAGTGTGGTGAATAATTATACGCCTCGGTGCGGCCAGGTGGCGGCCTTGATGTGCAAAGTTGTGTTATCCTGTTTGCGTCGGAATGTGACATTGAGAGCACGGCACATACCGGGTCACAATAACGGCATTGCTGATGCTCTTTCCCGTTTGCAGTGGGATCATTTCTGGCAGCTGGCACCAGAGGCAGATGCGGTGGGATTGGAGGTCCCTTGGAGCTTATGGAGCTGTGGCCTGTGGAGATGAAAGAGATGCTGTGCAACTCGGTGGCTGAAAAAAAACTTGGGGAGGCATATTGCAGAGGCTGTGAGAGGGTGGTTGAATTCTTGCAGGAGTAAGGGTTGTGTGGGGGGGGGTGGTTCCGGATCAATTACTTGGGAGGTACATAATTAGTGCGAAGAGGCAGGGCGCGTCTCAGGGGTCTGTTAGGGGGCACTTGGCGGGCTTTGTTTTTTTCGCGAAAGCGGTGGGTTGGGCCCCATCGGGCGAGGGATTTTTAGTGAGGAAGTTGATGCAGGGATGGGGGCGGGCGAGGCTGGTTATGCCAGATCGGCGCCGTCCGGTAACACATGACTTGCTGAGAGGTCTGTGTGAGGCCTTGCCGGCGGTGGCGGCTTCAGGGTACGAAGCCAAGCTATTTAAGGCAATATTCTGCTTGGCCTTTTTTGGGGCGTTCCGGGTGGGGGAATTGGTAGCAGAGTCCACAAAGAGGGGTGTGGGGAACAGCTTGCAGAGGCAGCATGTGCACATGGACGGGGATTGCTTGAGGGCCCTGTTGAAAAGATCGAAAACGGACCAGCGAGGCAGAGGCCAGTGGGTGGTTCTGAGAGCGATAGAGGGGGACATGTGCCCAGTAGCAGCAATGCGGTTGTTCCTCGAGGATCGCCCGTTGGTTGGGGGTGGGCTTTTTGTGCATGAGGGTGCCTTGTTGGTCACAAGTGACGGCGGTGTTGCGTTTGGGGCTGCGGAGGATGGGGGAGGAAGCTAGCCAATTTGCGGAGCATTCCTTTCGCATTGGGGCAGCGACTAGCGCAGCCAGTGATGGCATGTCAGGACTACAGATACAAGCAATTGGAAGGTGGCGGTCCAGAGCTTTTCAGAATTATGTTCGGTTATGAGAGGGCTGGGGGGGGGGGGGCGCTGATAATTAACCATTGTTTTCTTTTCCAGATCTGGACGGAAGTGTGCTGGGCTGTTGGATGTTGGGGCATTCGTTTGTGTTCTGGGCGGGACGGCATGCGGAGGCGAGGCCTATCGGGCAGAACCTGGGGTTGGAGCCTGCAGCGGTGGTCGTTTCATGGCTGTGAGAGAGGGGGCTAAAATGGCCTCAGCTGATGCCCTTGCTGCGTCACCATGCACGTTGGAGGACACCGCCAAGGTTCCTGCTTTTGCATGTGGGAGGAAATGATTTGGCGTCGTGGACCTGCAAGCAATGTTCCCTCTAATTTTCTGTAGGCTGTGTGCGCATAAAATATCAGCTGTGTGCAGCTTTTGAAGGAAGGTTAAATTTCTGTGCGCCACATAACGACACTCGGAGTTATATACTTTAAAATTTGACTACATGTCAGAATACAGTATGTACACCACATTGATTTTAATCAAATCAAATTAAATGAAAATAGACGATTACTAAATGAAGCGGGAAATTTCTAGTAATTACAATCATAACTTAAATTTTAAGACGTCTGTGTTGTTTTCTATCAGAATCAGAAACGTAATTTTTGTGCGCTCTGTTGTAAAGTATGTGCGCTTGCTCAGCGAGGTGTGTGCGCGCGCACACGCGCACAGCTTAGAGGGAACAGTGCCTGCAAGCAGTTGATCAATGCTGCAAAGAGGGACTTTGCTCAAATATTGGCAATGTTTGAAGGGGTGGTGCTGATTTGGTCGGATGTCATCCTGAGGCCGGTGTGCTGGGGGCAGCGGCGCTGGTCTCGCGGGTTGATGAAGATCAATAGGCAGATCGGGAGGTGGGTGGTGGAGCATGAGGGATATCAAGTCCAGCATGATTGGGTGGATGTGGCTTGTTCCGGTCTGTACAGGAATGATGGCGTACATTTGGCCCCGGTGGGGGTGGACCTTCTCCTTAACGATTGGCAGGAAGCTTTGGAGCGGGTGGTGAGGGGCAATGCGGGCAGGTCACAGCTTGAGCCCAGGTAAGGGGGGGGGGGCGGCAAAGCCACAGGGTGTGACTATGCCGGTGGCGGGATCCCAGAGGTTTCCGGGGTCCGGAGCCGGAGGCTACTTGAGGCGTGGGCAGGGTGCCCGTGACCCGGAGAACCCAGAGACGACTTTTGCTAGTGATATGGTGAAGTCGGGCAGGGGTGGTAGTATCTGGACCGGTGGTTACCGGGCCAGTTGCGGAAGCGAGGTCACCTTGCTAATAGTATGGCGGGTGAGGTATCGCTCCGCTGGGGGGGGGATAGTTGGCTAAGTTGTTGTTCTTGTTAAAATGTTAAAGTGTTACTTGGGCAATAAAGCTGTGACCTGGTGTTTTCCAAATGTGGTGTCTGTGAAGTTTTTGAAAGAGATGCAAGCTAAGAGGAAAAGTAAGGTGGAGGGAGAGCGACGGGTATAGATCTCCGGTTAATTGAAGGCCGCGGGCAAGGTCCCGGCGGCTGCCGGTAACTGGTGGCATGGCCTGGCGTGGGTCTCTGCCCTTGGGTGGGTGGAAGCGGTGGGAGGGGGGAGATGCTGTGACGCGTGCTGCATCATTTAAACTGATTGGCTCTGCCGCGGGATAGCACGCAGCGAGAGCCAATCAAGCAAAGAAGAGGGCCATGTGCTGCGGCGACGGAGATGCCCGTGCAGCACATGGTAGAAGACCAGGCAGCAACCGGTGTCCCGCCCTCCCACCCATTAATTGGAGGGTCAGTTGGGGGGTTACAGGGGGTGTCACAGCTGGGGGGGGGGGAAATGAGTTGGCGTGATCCCGGAGGTTTCCGGGGTCCAGAGCCGGAGGCTACTTGGGGTGTGGACAGGGTTCCCGCGACCCGGAGAACCCTGAGATGACTTTTGCTAGTGATATGGCAAAGTCGGGCAGGGGTGGTAGTATCTGGACCGGTGGTTACCGGGCCAGGTGCAGAAGCGAGGTCACCTTGCTAATAGTATGGCGGGTGAAGTATCGCTCCACTGGGGGGGGGGGGATAGTTGGCTAAGTTGTTGTTCTTGTTAAAATGTTAAAGTGTTACTTGGGCAATAAAGCTGTGACCTGGTGTTTTCCAAATGTGGTGTCTGTGAAGTTTTTGAAAGAGATGCAAGCTAAGAGGAAAAGTAAGGCGGAGGGAGAGCTACGGGTACAGATCTCCGGTTAATGCAAAAAAATATATATATAAGTTCAATGCATTCAATACTCACAGTGTGGCTGCACCAGGGACCTCTACAGAGGCATAATGATATTTTCCGTTTTTCCTTCATCCCCTTTCAAATAATCTCTACCACTCTCTTATCAACTCTTTAGTCACCTCCCTCCTTGACTATTGCAATCTGTTCCTTGTTGGTCTCCCTCTGAATCATCTCTCTCCCCTTCAGTCTGTTCAAAACTCAGCTGCATGACTTATTTTCTGCCAGTGTTGCTATGCTCATGTAACACCTCTTCTCAAGTCACTTCACTGACTCCCTATCCATTTCCATGCCCAGTTCAAACTTCTCCTAATGAACTAATGAACTACATGTGCATTCATTCTGCAGCTCTTCACTACCTTTCCTCTCTTATCTCACTCTACACTGCTCCTTGGGAACTCTGCTCCTCTGGCAGATCCCTTTTATCTGTGCCCTTCATTTCACCTTGCTGCTCCTTATGCCTGGAACAAATTGCCTGAGTCTGTGCATCAGGCTCCTTCTCTAGCCCTATTCAAGCCCAGACTGAAGATCCACCTCTTTGAGGCTGCTTTTGGATCCCGATGCTCCTCACTCTCTTGTTCACTACTTATGTACAGTATATCTTACCATACTCTGGACCAGTGGTCCTTAAACCCAGTCCTCCCGCACCCCCTAGACCAATCAAGTTTTCAAGATATCCACAATGAATTTCCATGAAATACACTTGTATGCACTGCCTACACTGCATGTAAATCTATCGTATGCATATTCATTGTGGTTATCCTGAAAACCTGACTGGCCAAGGGGCTGCGGGAGGACTGGGTTAAGAACCACTGTTCTAGATCCTGGTTTTGTGAAATTCTTTGTTTTGATTAGATTGTAAGTTCTGTTGAGCAGGAACTGTACCTTACATCAATATGAACAGCACTGTGTACACCTTGTAGCACTATACAGATTATTAGTAATAGCAGTGGTAGTAGCGGTTTTGCTTTTTTTAGCACCCACAGCACACTGGGCTGAAAATTTCAATGCATTATCCACAATGATTCCAAGATTTTTTTGGGGGGTGGTATTATTTTATTTATTTATTTTCTCTTATATACTGTGCTATTCTGCATCAGTGTGGTTTATATTGAACAAACTGAAATTACATTGAACATGGCATTATAACTTGGAGATAATTATTTTACAGGGAACATGGGCTATGGAGGGTTAAGTGGCTTGCTCAAGACCACAAGGAGCACCTGTGGGACTAGAAATCCCAGTCCTTCCAGCCCAAGATTGCTGTCCTCTAGTGGGATTTGAACCCCTGCCCTTCTGGCCTGAAGTACCTTGCCCCAACCACTAGGCCACTCTTCCACTCCACTGAGTGGTAATGCAAAACCCAGCATTTTGTACCTATAATTGGGATAATTTTTCCCTATATGCATCCCTTTGCATTTGTTCCTATTAGATTTCATCTGCTTTTTCAATGCCCAGTTTCTTTTCTGAATTTCACAAGATTGTTTTGCAAATCTGTGCAATCCTCTGCTGTTTAATGGCGTGGTATAATTTTGTGTCATGCACAATCTGATCATCTCACTTGCCACTCTTATCTTTTTATCATTGTGAATATGTTAAACTGCACAGGTCTCAATACAGGACCCCTTGGGACATTCCACTACTGACCCTTTTCTATGTGAATAATTGACCATTCAGTCCTATTCTGTTTTTCCTGCCTTTTGGGCAGTTTTCAGTCCAAAATAGGACATTGCCTCCTATCCTATGTCTCTTTAATTTCCTGAGGAGTCTCTCATGCAGTGGTTCATTGAACGCCTACTCAAGATATTGTCACTGTAGATGCTGATGGGTGATTGCTGCTTTACTATTCTTAAGCACAGGCAAATTTTCTGTCCTGTTTGAAGAACAGCAGATACAATTGTTTTATTCTACTTCCATCATGGCCTTTTTGTCCTACTACACTGTAGCCAGCCAGTGGAGTGGAATCGTCGGAGAGGGAATAAGCCTTTCCCCTCATGTCTTGTTACATTTATAGCATTTGGCGATTATGATTTTTTTTGCTAGGCTTATGGGTCAGTACGGGGCAAATCTCTCCTGCCCCAGTGGCAGCATTGGATGGGGGAGGGAGGGAGGGAAGGAGGGAGGGAGGGAGGGGGGCATCTCACCATCAGGACCGTACCTCTGTGTGATGTTCCTCTCCCTTGTATATCAAACTCTTAGCTCTCCAAATAAACTGAATGTCCAAGCTTGTGTTATTAAACACCAGAACAAAACGTTTCTGAATAGATTGTTAGGAAGGTCTCAAATAGGAATGACAGACAAGGAGAGTGAAGCACCATTTGATTTAGTTCATATATTTTTTAGGACATCTTCATTTAGTGTCTTTGGATTAGGTGGTGTTTTATGTTTTTGCACCTGTTTTAATAGCTTATTATGATGCATTGGCAGAATGGTAGCTGAGCTGTTTTTCTACATTAAAGCATGATTTTTTAAGCTTGGTTGATTTTACTCTTCTAGGTTATATTGTTTTCTGGATTGTATTATTATAGTACACTGTGTATTACTGGATAGCACAGCATGTCAAATTAGGTTAGCACTATTATACTTCTACCCATATTTACTTTTATATTAAATTACATATGTACATTTACAAATACATATTCTTGTCTTTATCTTTTGTGCTCATGTGATATCTCATGGCTTGCAAATGCAAATGCAATGTGTGCCTTCAAGTCAGTCCTGACTCCTGGCGACCCAGAGGCTCCTGGGTTTTCTTGGCAGTGTCACCAGAAGTAGATTGCCAGGCCTTTCTTCCAAGGCAATGGAGGGTTAAGTGACTTGCCCAAGGCCACAAGGAGTGCTAGTGGGAATTGAACCCTGGTTGACTTGGTTACCAAGCCAGTGTTCTAACCACTAGGCTACTCTTCCACTCCATCTCATGGCTTACATGACTATTATTTTTTAATTTTTTGGTGCTATCAAGTCAGTGTTGACTCATAGCAACCCAGCTACCTCTGGGTTTTCTTGCCAGCCTTTCTTCTGAGGCAATGGAGAGTAAGGTGACTTGCCCAAGGTCACAAGGAGTACAGTGAGAACTGAACCCTTGATCTTCTGGGTAGTAGGCAGTTGCTCTAACCATTAGGCTACTCCTCCACTCCTATGACTATTATTATCTGGTTTTATTATTATTTTGTATTTTTTTACTGCATTTATAATTGTATCTATTGTTTATATTTTTTCATTTTATTGTACTTTGTGTTAGGTAAACCCCTCATACAAGTGGATTGTGCCAAAACATGGCCATGTTGGGCTGAATAAACTTCTTCTGTGGCTTTTTATTGACCCATCCTTTCTTGTTTTTTTCTGAAATTGAACCTGTGTCCTTCCTTGTGGCTAGGAGAGAAAGACATCTCTTGAATCCAGTTTCCTCCTCCTCCTCCTACTACTACTACTAATCATTTGTACAGCACTACAAGGCATATGCAGCACTGTACAGAGACAGGTAAAGATGGTCCCTGCTCATTAAAGCTTATAATCTAATCAACATAGAAAACACAACGGCTGGGAACTAGGATATGTCTAGGGGACTGGTCACTGGATACTGTACCTCTGTTGTCGTCTTTGTCTTATTTCTTGCTTCACTTCCACATCGGGTATATCTCAGTGAAGGGTTGATACCTTGTGGTATTACTTCTACTATTAATCATTTATATAGAGCTACAAGGCATATGCAGCACTATACAAACATATAAAGAAGAGAGCCCCTGCTCATAGAGCTTTCAATCTAATCAAGACAGACAGAACAAAACAAGAGAAACAAGGGGGTTCAAATAAGGAAGGAGACAAGGAGAACAAGGGATTAGGATCCAAATACGGCCTCAAAGAGGTAAACCTTTAGCATGGATTTGAAGAGGGGGAGAGAAGAGACTTGACATAAAGATAGAGGAAGTTTATTCTATGCATAAGAGCAGCAAGGTGAAAAGATTGAAGTCTGGAGTTTGCAGAAGAAAAGGGCCTAGAGAGAAGAAGCCAGAGGATGAGCAGAGTTCACCAGGAGAGGTGTAGGGAGAGAGAAGAGAGGAAAGGTAATGAGGAGCAGTAGAGCGAATGCATTTATATGTTAGATGGAGAAGCTTGAATAGGATATGGAACCGGAAGATAGATTGAAGAGGAAGGAGATGACACCAAGGGAGACCAGCAAGGAGGAGGTTGCAATAGTCAAGAACAGAGGTGACCAAAGAGTAGACAAGCGCCTTAGTAGTATGTTTAGATCAAGATCACAGACTCCTCTCTAAGCTCCAAATTGTTCAAAGGTTTTTCTCCTCTGGACTTCCCTCTAACCACTGGCAACGAAAACCACCTTCTTGTGCCCTGACTTCATATTCCTTTTCCCTTTAATTCTTATCTCAGGATCAGACACAGCTGTTACAGTTTAGCTCCCCACTCCTCTACTTCTTTTCTTCTCCAGTCTTCTCCACATGACCCTTCTTTTCTAACTCTGAAAATGGACTACTTGGGTTTCTCCACATAGGGAAAGTCCCTCTAATCCAAAAATTCCCTTTAAAACACACCCCAAGAGAGTGGTACTTTTGGGAGTCCTTATGGTGAGACTACGTCTTTCACCAAAAGCCATCTGAGATACCATGACAATAGCCAAAATGCTCTGGCTTGCCTGAGAGGGACTTGTAGCATTGAAATCTCTTAAATTGTAGAATTAGTGGGTCTTCCTTGGTGATTTTCCATGAGATACTTATGCTTGGGGATTCATTATACAGGCAGATTGAACTCCTAACAGCAAGTGCATTGTCAAAAGAACAGTCTGTGACCTTGTTGACCCTACCTATGGCTATTAGCTATTCCCTCAACAATCCCTGCATCACACATCATCGTATTGCTACTATATACTGCCTTAGGGCTAGTTGAAAGAAAAGAACAATCATATGTGAGGCTGAGTGGTTCCACAAATTTGGGGAATGTGCAAACAATTCTTCAAAACATGAACTTGCTTCATGTATCTGATAAGAAAGCAAAGGAGGCTTTTTGTCCCCAGATACTTCAGAACTTCTCCTGCGTGCACTGTTGTTCATAAAACTATGCCTTACCCACTGCTGTATATTTTAGAGGATAGTTTCTCAGTAGAGTATGCATGAACGCTCCATATGCATTCCCGGCACAATACATTAGAGCACTTCTGGACATCTCAATTATACCATCCTAGTTGTGCTGTACTGCCAGGTAATTAATGTTTCATTCAACAGTCAAATACTAGTTAGAACTTTGTAAGCAGGGAACTAGGGCATTGGTGGATATGTTGAGGGGATATGGCATTGCAGTCAAAGCTCTGTCTATTCAAATGCACTGCATGACAATCTTTTTGTATTCAGTAGCTATAAAACATGATAGTTTATTTTCGGAAGGTATCCTACTATAGTGCAAAAAACTGAAAAAAATAGTCTGGATTCTGTAGAAAAGGCCACTTTCTTAAAAAAAAACATTCTCTGAATACAGAATTAAAATTATTATGGAGAGAAATTAAAACACAAACTGCAAAACATTCATAATATCTGAACAGGCTTAGAAGAGATTGTGTAAAACATGGCAAGACACACATGGGAATTCATATTACATTTTACAAACTCCAGAAGGAAGCTCTCTTTGTTATGATGCAAGATTTACGCCCAGCACTAGCAGTAAATTTGAGAGACTGAGATCATACTACACACACCCTGGCTTAGAAGTGAGGTTCATGACTGTCATAGCATGCGCAAAATTAACCCATTTGGAGAAACTGCTGCAAGTAATTTTATAAGGAGCTGTGTAAAAATTACGATCATTTTACATGCAGTAGTCAACTATTTTCAAGGACTTACGCACCTGATTAGGCAATCCTGTGTGTACTTTATTTAACTGTTCTTCAGTAAGTATGCACATAAGACTAATTGTGTACTTCCACTGTGAGCATGCACATGGGCGGAGCTTGAGTGGAACATGGGCAGAGCCAAATTTATCCATGTAAGTTATAAAATACTTACACATGTTCTTTAGAAATGTAAGCGTGGGCATTTACACCACACTGAGAGTCGACATACATTTTTGGACACTTATGTCCCTATTTTATAAAGAAAAGTAGGCACCTGGTACACTCTGGATGCCTAAAACTAGGTGCTTGGTTATAAAATCGCCCTCATAGAATACAAAAAAGAACTTTCATGATTTAAATTTTATCATTTATGTGGGAATTTGTAGATATGGATTAGCAACAATATATGTGTGTGGGGGTGATTTTATCAATTTTCCATACATAAGGACCTGTTTTGTTTATGTAAAAGGACTTCTATATAATTTTTTTCACAGGTTGCACGTGTTGAAATATGTGAGATGATAAAACTGCATTCTTTTATGTGATGCACATGTATGCATGTTCTTAGATGGAGTTTGGGAAAATCATGAGTGGAGTCAGAAAGTATATGTATTCTTTATAAAATACATATGGCCGAGCAGATGTACGTACGTACGTTTTTACACCAGCTCCCGAATTGGGGTAAATATTTCCGTCTTCAATTTAGCCGCCATGATTTCTGCGGGTTTACCCTAGTATTTTATATCTGATGTGGAATGGTAAGGCATATATGAATATTTGATTAATATAGTAGGTCAAGAGTTATTATTTGATAATTTTCTTGATAACATAGGCATACAATAGATTATTTTTCTGAAAATTTATTAGGTGACTTGTTATGAAAGTACCCCTAAATGACATTTTATCTGACATGCATTGGCTGTCTGAAAATCACTTGTTCTCAATGATGGCTAAGTTTGCTAACTGTGGAGCAATGTTCATACTCTTGGCTGCACTGAGCCAAAGCATTTATAGAGGTATTTATTTAGACAGTTTTGCATGCCACCTTATCCTTCAATCAAAGTGGTCACAACACAATTGGGGGATACATTTAACACAAGGGGATATGAGACACATACACTAATAGTGAACATGGGCAATGGAGGATTAAGGGGCTTGCCCAAGACCACAAGGAGCACCTGTGGGACAAGAAGCCCCAGTCCTTCCTGCCCAAGGTTGCTGTCCTCTAGGGGGATTTGAACCCATGACCTTCTGGTCTGAGGTAACTTGCCCCAACCACTAGGCCACTCCGCCACTTGTTGAGGTATGTTTAGCTTACAGGAGAAAAGTACATGTAGACTGCATGTTTGAATACATGTGTATTTTTTTTTCAAGCAGAATTCTATCAGCACAAAAGCAAGGTGCAGTGATTTCACTTTTCAAAGAAAAAGTGCATGCATGATTTTGCTTTAAGAATTGCAACAAAACACATAGGGAAAAGTGCACATGGTCCTAGTTCCAATGTAGAGATTCACAATGAAATATGAATGACATCAATGACACAATGATCTCTCTCAGTGAAGCTAGGTAGACAGATAATATTTTTTTAAAGTTCCTTAAGCACCTTGCTTTCAAACCTAGGTATCTAAAAGCTGGAAAGTAAGATAACGTAGCTCCAGTCTCTCAGGTGCAAACTTAGGGGTCCTTTTATTAAAGTGTGCTAAGCGGTTATCACCCATTTTAGCAAATATTAACTGTTGGATCTCTAAAGGAAAAAAAAAGGACTATAGTACTGACAAACACAGAAGATCTCTAAAAGAGGTAAAAAGGGGAGTATAGTAGTTAATATGGTTTTTTTTTCTGCTGATTTGTTTCTGTGTTAATGTGTGGGCCACGGTAACTGTTTCCATACAGGCATGACAATTACTGTGTGCTAATTCCCACATTATTGCAAATCATGTGATGGGGTGGTAAAAAGGCAGATTAGGGATGGAGAGTAAGCATGAAGAGTTTTAGCGCTGGGGAGCATATCGTATGCGGTCAATGTTACAATTAGCAATAGAGCACTTAATGACACCTCAGTGGGTGGCATTAAGAGCATCTGCGTTCATCATGAATGCCCTGCTGAGCATTAGGCCATGTGTCCGTGTGGTACCTGCTAGGAAATGTTGGCTACACCCCCAACAGTCATTGTGGAGGCTTTGAACATACTGCGTAATCATTTAAGCACTAAATGCATATTAAGTTCAAAACCCAAATGCATCTTAGTAAAAAGGCCTATTAAATTATAAGCGCTGTGGGGACAGGGAAATGTTTTACATACTTGAATGTAATTCACTTTGAACTATTGCTGCAGATAAATATAAATAAATAAATACAGGTGAGGTGCATTTCGGCACACCAAGTATTTCCCTGTCCCTAGAGGGTAGGGATGTGCCTTCATTAACATGCGTTGGTTTGCTAAGGCACTTAGAACATTTTAGTGTGTGGATGTCTTGAAAGAGATACAGCCACACAGGTGTCAACTACAGACCTCTGTCTCAGACAGAGGAACTGGCTGTAGATATCAAAATATTGGGGAAGGAGAGGTGCTGTTGCTAAGGGAATTTCAACTTGTCAGATAAGGTCTGGAGTATCCCATCTGTGGACTCAGAAAGAAGTAGAGGGAATGTGGTCGGCTTTCGAGGGACTCTACTTAGATAAATGTCTATGAAACTAATGAGGAAAGGGATGGTGTCAGATCTAGCACTCACAATTGGAAACACTGAGCCCAGTTTTCAACTGGGCAGGCTATATGCTGCTATGGCATATAGCCCTGCCCGCTGACTCCTAAACCTGGCAATCCAATGCCACAATGATGTCACTGAATATCTGGGTTTGGCGCCGTGTGGATTCACCTGCAGAGCCTAACTGGGTAGCATTGACGTTGAACTGCTGCCCGGTTAGCATCTATGGCTAAAATTAGGGAAGCCAAAAGATGGCCTAGTTTTAGGTGCAGATCGCTAACTGGATAGTGGTCCAATATCACCGCCACCCAGTTAGCAGCAGACACCGCCTCCGCTCCGCCCCAGAAGGTCCCCAAAATGCCTGATGCTAACCGAATAGCATCAGGGCACGTAGAGGACTTAGACGGGGGTATTCAATGGCACTAACCATGTATGTGCCATTGAATATCCCCGTCTAAGGCATTTACACGGTTTATGAGTCTGTAAACCATCTAATTGCCCTTTGAATATCAGGCCCAGTGTGTCTAACATTTGGATAGTGGCTCACCTGGGCAGCAGTGACCATCACACAGTAAGGTTTGATATAAAAGCCGAAACAGAGCCCAGTCACACTATGCTCAAGTCCTGGTCTTCAAGCAGGCTAAGAAAACTGAGAATTACCAGAAGGAAGAGATGGTAGGGTGGAAGGAGACAAGATAAGTAGAAGAACAGTCAACTAAATTGCAAGGAGTTATAAAAAAACAATGGGCCTTTATGTAAGGAAAGTAGATAAAATCAGAGATAAAGAAAACCAGCATAGTTCTCCAAGGAGGTAGATGAAAAAATGTCAGAAAAGGATCGCAGGAAGAAGAGGAACCCAGAAAAGAATATCAAATACCTTTATTCAGTGTTCAGGAGAAGAGTCCCAGGTGACCGACAAAGGAGTAAGTGAATGGAGTAGATTCCTCACTCATCACAGAAGGAAGTGTTTGCAAACAACTTGCAGGACTAAAAGTGGACAAAGTCATCAGGCCAAATACTACTATTACGTACTACTTATCTTTTCTGAAGCGCTACAAGGCATATGGAAATTCTTTATATCAGGGTCTGCCCATAAAATCTAAGCATCCTCTTCAGTTAGTGCAGAACACCACAGCACGCGTTATTACAGGCACAGCCAAATGTGAACATATCACACCCATACTCCAGCAATTGCACTGGCTACCGATAAACGCATGGGTTAGATTTAAGACAACTATAATAATATTCAAGATTATGAATCTATTTTCAGCAGATGTCCTTCATGGATTATTGACCAAGGACTCGACTAATAGGCCTAGATGATCTAACAATATTAATAAACTCCGCTTACCTGCAGGACACCACAAAACTAAGCAATCTATCTCCAACAGAGCATTATCACTCTCAGTGCCGGCCCTCTGGAACTCCCTTCCGGATGATTTAAGAAATATGAATGACATCAAGGATTTCCGCAAATCACTTAAGACACTCTTATTCATGGAAGTTTATGGTCAAGTTATATAAGAATCCCTGCTCCTTTCACATTTGAGAAAGATTGATGAACTGATTAACTTATACTATATGTATGTCTTGTCTCCCCTTCCCTTATGTTCCATGTAAACCTTCCATTGTATTGTAACCTTTAGTTGAATTGTTGACCACTTTGATTGAAGGATAAAGTGGTATACAAATCTGGTTAAATAAATAAATAAAATAAATAAATATGCAGCACTGTACAGAGGCATGTATAAAACAGCCCCTGCTCATAAGAGCTTAGTCTAGTCAATACAGACAATACAACAACTGGGGACCGGATATATCCAGGGGAATGGTAGGGAAACACATTGAAGGTGAGCAGGAGACTGGGGGATCAGGATCTAAAAGAAGTCTCAAAGAGGTGAGTTTTTAGCCTGGATCTGAACTAAACAGAGCCAGAGATGGAGCCTGATATACTGACTCAGGTAGTTTGTTCCAAGCATTATGAGCAGCAAGGTGGAAAGATAGAAGTCTGGAGTTGGTAAGATACTAAGGAAAACAAGAGATTCCATTTCATCAGGAAGGTCTACTGCAAGATATTTTTAACAGGACCCTGGAGAGGGGAAAGGATAGGAACTAGGCTGGTCTCACCTCAAAAGTGGGAAATGCAGTGGAGATGCTACTGACGGAAAGGATAGCAAACTATTTACAGTCCCGTGGGTTGAAATATCTGAGGCAACATGGTTTTACCAGAGGCAGATTGTGCCAAATGAATCTGATTGATATCCTTGAATGGCTGACATGAGGGCATGTACTGGACGTCATCTATCTGGATTTCAGAATGCTTTTGCTCATAGTTGGCTCATGAATAAACTGAGTGGCCTGGGGGTGGGTTCCAAAGTGGTAAAGTGAATTAAAATGTGATTGACTGACAGACAACAGAAGATAGTGAAAAATGGAATCCAGTCCAAAGAAAACATATCTAGTGATGCCCTTTGATATATATATATAATGCTCCTGCTGTTTTCCAGGATTCTATCAAATGCATCTTTAGAGATATATTGGGGAGATATGTTGTCATATATCTGGATGATATTATTACCTTCATTGACAACATAGTTAAAGTGTCCTGCAGTGTTTATGGCTAACCGCCTATGGTTATGTTTTTTGTTTAGGCTTTTGATATACCACCCTTTACTTACGCATCAGAGCGATTTACATGTATACTAACAGGTGTTTTTTTATTCCCTTGTCCCTGAAGGACTCACAATCTAAGTGTACCTGAGGCAATGGAGGGTTAAGTGGCTTGCCCAAGGCCACAAAGCTTGGGATCACTAAGGCACCATATATACTATCTACATTGACTTGAAACGAACCATACCAAGGTGTCAGCTGTTAGGGACTGGACCCATCCACAAAGTCTTAAGGCAATGCAATACTTCTTGTGCCAGTTTATTAAATGACTCTCTACCTTAGCCACATCCATGTTATCATTTCCTATCTTTTATCAATAGTGTAAACTATTGATCAATAGTGCAACTATCATGCAATAGCATGCACTATTCATTCATGTGTGAATAGCACGCACTATTGAATGATAGTGATAAACAATACTGCATACTACTGACAAACTATGTAAAATGATGAAATAAATGTAAATGAAACAAAACGAAATGAAAGCTTTCAACAAATGAACTTGAACCACATTTTTTTTTGTTTTGCCCGATGGTCATTTTGCTATTGTTCAGCTACTATTACGAGGTAAGTAGCTAATGCCAAATGACATCTGTTGTACACCATCTTGGATATATCTCTTCATAAAGGCAGTTAACAAATCCCAATAAATTAATAAATAATCCCCCTTCTTTTTTTTCTGCTCTATTGCAATGATCTTATATTCTATTTGCATCCATTGCAGAGAAGTATTCTTCCTGTTATTAGCCATTGCAGTACTAAGTTGGGCTGCTTGACCAATTGATATATACAGTTTGCCAGATCTTGGCAGAATGATGCAAACTGTTTGAGCCATCAATTGATCATTCCATCTGGACAATGGCTTTTACTGTTTGGGAATTTTAACAACCTGCTTTCCAACGCTATTTTTGTTACTTCAGGTCATTCTACATGTTTTATGTTTGCCTTTTTTAGTAGGGTGACCATTCTGCTTCTCGATTGTGCTCCTCAGTGTCCTTTAGATTTCTCCAGAAGGTTTCTGTTTCAGGTTTAGTGAATTCCATTTTAACCATAGTAATGATCTTCCTCCAATTCCCCATTAAACTCTTTTGAGTTCTCTCTAAATGGTTTATTTTATTATCTCTCTTTTCTCTTCATATTTTCACAGATTTTATACTTATTACTTTTTGTTTTTTATTGGAAGACATAAATTTAAAGTCTTATCTTAATGCTTTGGGTCTTCCTCATTGTTACTGATGATCATAATCCTTTTAGATACCCATCTTTCAGGGACAGTCCTGCATGCAATGAGTTTCTTTTCCCTTTACTATGTTTTTCAAAGGAGGAGTTGTTACCCACCTCCTTTTCTTCCAGCCCTGTGTTTTCATTGGTAGGATTCTCTGCTAATAGACTACCTACTGCAGGATAAACAACATCCAAGAACAGTAACAGTCTCAGACCAAGAAGCAACCGGCAACTGTAACACCCCTCTCCAGACAAACTCTATGCTTCCAAGAAGGTGTTGTTTAAAAATACTATCTTGGAAGCCCAGATCAGCTTTAAGAAAAGTGGAAGCCCAGACCAGCTTTAAGAAAAGTGGAAGGAAGTCCAAAAAAACTGCCAGCATGGTTTAAAGGTGAGGTCAGAGAGGCTGTTGTTGCCAAAAAAAGTGTCTTTCAATGGAAAAAGGAACCAAATGATGAAAACTAGAAACAACACAAGCACTGGCAAGTTAGATGCAAGGTATTGATAAGGCAGGCAAAGAGAGAATTTGAGAAGAAGCTTGCTATGGAAGCAAAAACGCATAATAAAGACTTTTTCAAGTACATTCATAGCAAAAAACATGTGAGAGAGTTAGTTGGACCATTAAATGATAGAGGGCTAAAAGGGGCACTAAGAGGGGACAAGGCTATAGCGGAGAGACTGAATTAATTCTGTGCTTCTGTCTTTACTGAGGAAGATGTAGGAATTCTACCCATGACTGAAATGGTATTTAAAGGAGATGCTGCGGAAGAATTGAAAGAAATATCGATATACCGGGAAGATGTATTACAACTATTTGATAAACTGAAGAGTAGCAAATCACCTGGACTGGATGGTATACATCCAAGAGTGTTGAATGAACTGAAATATGAGATTGCAGACCTACTATTAGTAATCTGTGAACTATCATTAAAATCATCTGTAATATCTGAAGATTGGAGGATGGCAAATGTAATGCCAATTTTTAAAAAGGGTTCCAGTGGTGATCTGGGAAACTACAGCCCGGTGAGCCTGACGTCAGTACTGGGAAAAATGGTAGAAACCATCATAAAGAATAAAATTACTGAACATGTATATAGTCATGGCTTAATGGGAGACAGCCAACATGGCTTTAGCCAAGGAAGGTCTTGTCTTTCTAATCTGTTATTTTTTTTTTGAAGCTGTGAATAAACAGGAACACAACGGTGAGTCTGTTGATATAGTGTATCTGGAATTTCAGAAAGCCATTGACAAGGTTCCTCATCAGAGACTTTTGGCAAAACTAAAAAGTCATGGGATAGGAAGCAGTGTACTAGTCTGAATAAGGAACTGGTTAAAAGATAGTAACCAGAGGGTAGGGCTAAATGGCCAATTTTCCCAATCTAGAAATATGAATAGTGGTGTATCCCAGGGATCTGTGCTGCATCCGCTGATTTTTGATATATTTATAAATGACCTGGAAATGGGAATAATGAGTGAGGTTTTCAAATTTGCAGATGACACAACACTATTCAAAGTTGTTAAAACCCATGAGGATTGTGGAAAATTGCAAGAGGATCTTGATAAATTGGAAGACTGGGCAGCCAAATGGCAGATGAAATTTAATGTGGAGAAATGCAAACTTATGCACCTAGGAAAGAAAAACCCAAACTATGGCTACACGATGCAAGGTTCCACATTAGGAACCACCACGGAGGAAAAAGATTTAGGTATCATCATGGATAACATGTTAAAACCCTCCGCCCAGTGTGCAGCAGTGGCCAAGAAAGCAAATAGAATGCTAGGTGTCATAAGGAAAGCAATGGAGAATAAAACAAAGGATATTATAATGCCTCTATATTGTTCCATGGTGCGACCACACCTTGAATATTGTGTGCAATTCTAGTTGTCGTATCTTAAAAAAGATATAGTGTTAATAGAAAAGGTACAGAGAAGAACCACAAAAATGGTAAAGGGGATGGAATGATACTCCTATGAAGAGAGGGTAAAAAGGTTAGGGCTCTTCAACCTGGAAAAGAGACGTCTGAGGGGAGATATGATAGAGGTCTATATATTAATGAATGGAGTGGAATGGGTAAACGTAGATTGATTACACCATCAAAATATGGAAAGATTAGGGGGCATGCAATGAAGCTACAGGGTAACCTATTTAAGACTAATAAGAGAAATATTTTTTCACTTAATGTGTAATCAAACTCTGGAATTTGCTACCGGAGGATGTAGTAAAAGCTGTTAGTGTAGCCGTGTTTAAAAAGGTTTGGACAAGTTCCTGGAGGAAAAGTCCATAAACCATTATTAAAGTGGACCCAGAATATCCCTTGCTTGCCCCAGTACAAGCATTGTGGAACCTGTGTCTTTTGGGGAAGCTGCCAGGTACTTGTGACCTAGATTTGCCACTGTTGGAAACAGGATACTGGGCTTGATGGACCTTGGTCTGACCCAGTATGACATATCTTATGTTCTTATGTAACTCCACTAATCAGCACTCCCAGTCACAATTCAAACACAAACTGCACTCAAAAAGGTAACTGAAGCTCACAACCCTCGCCATTACTCAGCGTCCATCCCCTAACGCTTCAAAATGTACTCTTCATATATAACCACATGCACTTTCATGGCACTCCTCACTCTAGGTCTCAATATTGGAACACTATATTTCACCCCAACCCCAACCCATCATTCATACCCTATACCTCTCCCCCTTCAATTGGACCCCTTTTTCAGACAAAGATACATAAATAACCCAATCCACGTTCCAATTCAGCACAACTCCACCATTTACCCTCATACCAAATGCAACAAACCCCAGTCCATCAAATGTGCTCTCATAAATGCACGCTCAGTCAGGAACAAAATACCAATAATCGACGATTATATCACATCCAATAAGATCAACATCCTCTGCATCACCAAAACTTGGCGGTGATGATTGGGACCAGAGTGGCAGGTAGGAATGCCAAAAATCCCCATTTTGCACAGTGCATTGATATGAGTATGTGTGTGTGTATGTCTATCCATTGTTTTATGGCTTTCTACTCCTCATTGAGCCTCGCAGTGCCTAAGCTGTTTCCATTATTAGCCTGCAAATGTGCATGATGAGGGCATAGTATTTGGGTATAGGCTGAAACAGGGCAGATTGGCCAGGCTGTGTCTGCATCGGGGGTGGATCAATGGCTGGGACATCATAGCACTCAACTGCCACCTGAAAGGACTGAGTGGCCACAGCACGTCATGCTGGGAGGGCACTCTCACTCTGACTGAGCAATGACCGTGGCATGGCTATGTATCCACATAGTGCTGCATAGTGTCTGGTTCTGATGATGCAGGTGCACTTCCTGTCCTGGGGGCCCGATCACTGTACCAACTGCTGGGTGCCATGCTGTATACCCCACGCCTGGGTGCACATGCAATGTGCAATGACTAGGGAACTGTCTGAATTTGATATGTGCATGGTTGGTAAACCCAGTGGTGGGCAGCAGGTGCAGTTTGCTGTGGGTGAATGTTAGACTTAGGTGGTTGGGATGTGAGACATCCTAGGCCTACTCCCAGTGGTACTTGTAGGGGACAGAGGCTTGATTCCTACTTGTTCTTTTCATGACTGTGCTACTCAGATAATTTACATGCCTGTAACTGTCAGGGTTTTGCACATCGGTGCTGCCAGCCCATACCACCCTCTCCTCAGCTGCCATCCGCTCTTTGGCCATCTGTCTGCCTTTGTCAGCTGTGTATAGTCATGCCTTCTTGTGCAGTCTGCTACCCCATGACCTACACTGGTACTGTTTTCTACATTTCGTCTCTTTGCACTCACCTCTCTTATTCCTCATCTGCATGTCACCATTACTACTCTGACCGCCTGTCGCTGCAAACGTCCTGCGACTTCTGCCTCCACTTGGGGACACGTCTTCCCCATCCTATGCCAAACACAGACATTGAGCCGTTGTGCTGAGGAGAGGATGTTATGGGCTGGCAACATCTATGTGCAGAGCCCTGACCATTACAGAGAACAGAGTTGGTATATTTTCTGTGAGCAGCCTTAGTTTCTCTTATCATTGCAATGCTGCTGTCTGCTAGAGGTAAGAATATGAAAAAAATCTATATATTTTTTTCATATTCTTACCTCTAGTAGACAGCAGCATTGCAATGATAAGAGAAACTAAGGCTGCCCAAATATATCTGGATGAAAAGGATGTTGGAAGCCAAAGGTCTTTTCTGAGTTAAAATATTCTTTGTTGTCTCCCGTTCATAGAAATGCAATACATTTGTTCCTTATTGTATTCAGCATAGTAATTTTATGTGGATCCTATAACAGCTTAACCATAAAGCAGAGACATTTTCATAAACAAAGGACAGCACAGCATAGACAATATTTGTGATATTCCAGCAAAGGTCATAACCTGGGGTTTCTTGCTTTTGAATAACTATAATCATGAGGAACAAAGAACAGTCAATAAAAGGAATAGTTTTAATTTATTCCCAATCTACTCCAACAGAATATCGTTTATTTATAATTGCTCGTGGCAAATTCTGTAGGCCCCTGTTCTTTGCATGCACTGAACTGCCATCTAGTAAATTATTTAAATTACACAAAGCAGTAATTCCGGAGGACTTTCATACTTCATTTTCTCTATTAGTGTAATGGTGGGGGAAAGTAGATGTTCAAGGATTGCTCTGAATTCCCAGTATGTGATTTCCAAACTGTGGATGTGGTTGCATTTTTGCCTATGAGAAAACTTATCTTCACCTAAAATTTATTAGAGGGGTCTTTTCACCAGAGCTACTCATTGAAGCCTGCATGATTTAAGAACCTAACAAGAAATAGGTCATGTAAAAGAAAAGAAATCCATGTATTTAAGCTACCTTCGCTTGTTATTTATGTACAATGACGTGTAAATTAGCATGCTGCTGAATGTACGAGAGGCAGTGTGATTATTTACCATTATATGTAGTAAGATTTATCTCTGCGTTTTGGTGAGATAAGGTGATTTTCTGGAGTTGATAGCCATTCTACATTACAAAAAAACCTGAGGATAAAGCTTACTAGTCAACAACACCTGAATCTCTGCAGGCCTTATTTTATCAGTGGGTTAAATAGCTTTCAAGAAACTGCATCACCTCTCTCCATTCTCCAACACCTGTTAAACATCGGGGATACTTTCCATGCTACAATTATGAAAGGTGTGCTCTGGGCTACTACCTCCCACAGAACAATGCCATCACCGCATCATTTTTTGAGAGGCATAAGCAGGTCAAGGTGTTGGTGAGCACATCCTTTAAGCTCAGGTTCGGGTCTGCAGGGTCAGCTGTTTTTGAAGCGCTGAGGAGAACAGAGCTTTTGCTGCATGCAACACAACGGGGTACCTTGTTTGCATCGTCTGTCAGAGCAGCCTTTGCAAAGGCTGATCATTATCAGAAGAAAAACTCAGCGAGCTAGAGAAAAAAGGGAGTTCTTATTCAGAAATAATGCATGAATATGGATAATCATGACAGAATATAAGGCCATCCTTTACATTCAAATCAGAATAAAATATATGAACACTCACATGAAAATAACTCTTTGATGGATAATATGCACTGCAAATTTGATAGCCTCCTTATGTATCTAAAAAAAATCTAATTCACACATGAAACTTTAAAAATAATTGATTTTCTTTTATCTTAGATGTCTGAGATGGCAAGGATGGTTAGATTTGCAAGAACTGTTCAGAACACATAATTTGTATGGTCATGAATGACTTCAGGAGTCACGTTGTGTTGATGCCATTCAGCCCATGGAAATTCAGGTCATAAGGCTTACTGTCATCCTAGTTTGGTATGAGGATCTCTTACGAGTTTGGGGGTGGGATGGACTAGGAGTGGGAGTGGGAGCAGAGTTTTTTTTCCAAGTATTGGATAGATAGATGTATGGGTGGGAGTGAGAACTTTAAGACACTTTTGTTAATGATCAGAGGAATAGAAACAACTATTTGGCAGGGTTCCCCAGGTTTTTTACACGAAGGGCCACATAGGTCATTTCAACTCGCAGAGAGGGCCTGATTGGGAAGAGTTTGCTGAGAAGGGAACAGCTGCCTGGTTAGTTTCTTGGCAATATGGCCAACCCAGATATTCAATTCTGGGGCCCGGATATGGCCCCAGGATTCAATATGCGGTGTAGAGTTCAGCGGCGGCAGTTAGCCACATTAAATTGGCTAGTTGCCACCGCTGGATATTGGGCCCACTATTTTCAAAACACATGAGTCAATAAATAAGAAAGTATTTGTAAAAATATCTTTAAAGAAACATTTTAGAAAGGCTATTTAGGTGGTTCTAGAGACCTGGAAATGAAAACATCCGAAAATATATGCCAAAGAGGGTGTGCACATATAAGTACGATCTAAAATCATATAACCCAGCTCCCATACTGTTAGAAAAAGGACCCAGACAGAAGGAAGTGTCCACATGCAGTGAGAGGAGCCATTTCAGAAACATCCATATGAGAATAAACAACATGCAGTTTCTGGCATTTCACAATGCGCACATGTAAATCTCAGCATTTATACATGTATCTCAGCCATTTTGCAAACTTAGACATGCAACCACACGTGATCACTTACAGCATCATCTAATTTCACACCATTTCAATTTTTAGGGGGAAATAATCATGGAAAGATTAAGGGGTATATCCTCCTTCAATCATCCTACAAAAGGTTGACCAAAATAAACAAGTTTCACATAGGAGGTAATTCCAGAACATGAATAAGGGGTTTATACATAGAGCGGGAACATTTATGTACTGAAAACTTCCCCAACTGTTTTCTGAAATATTGTTATCATGCATGTCCATGGCATTATCACAGGGATCTAAAAATGTGCCCAGAAGGGGTAGAACGGGGACATGGTCAGCCAGAAAGATATATAAAGCGTATTCAGGAAAGGCCTGGGTACATTTTCAGTGCTTCCCGCTGACCTCCACGTTACTCCTGTCGAAACGTGGTATATGGCCAGGACTTAGAAAAAATTCTGCTTTTCTCTGCAATGCATCCCAGATTGAAGAATGGTTGTAACAATTATGTTTTGAATTGATGTGAATGCAGTCTGGAAAAACACAAGATGCAGTTTTAAGGAACAGAAAGTAGAGGTGAGGGAATGTTGTAAGGTATAGAAACATTAATAAACACCTTTACAGAAATATTAGGAAGAGCAATAGTATGTATTATGGCTATGCTGAAATGTGTTATTTGTGCTAAAGGAGCCAATCTAGAGGACCCTAACAATTTCCATGTTCTGAAAAATTGGACTGCTGATGTAGGGATAGTATGGGAATGACTAGGGAAAGTATTCTTGTTTGGGTGAGAAACTGAGATCATATTTTAAGTCCTGGTACCCCATGCTATTATGTTATGTCATAGCTGTTGTATATAGATTCAGGGCATCTTTTTGGCAAAATTATGTTTTTGTGACTGAAAGTGAGAGAGAGAGAGAGAGGGTGTGTGTGTGTATGTGTGTGTTTGTGTGTGGTTTGAGGGGTACATGGGAGGATCTGGTGTGCTCATCTGAAAATTAGCCTGGCCAGTACTTGGACTGTATGGATGACTGCAGCATCACCAGGTGCCAGTGTTATTGGGCAGACAAAATCAGAGAAGGGTCTCTATAGCTAAATGTCAAAACATATCCCTGTCAATAATAAGGGGTCAGAATAAGAGCATTCAACAGTGAAAACAGAGCTAATTCATGTCCATAATGCACATTTTCAGAGACCAATGATGTTGCTGTTGAATATGTATTAGTGTTGTTTTCACTGCTGAATGCTCTTATTCTGAGGGTCCCTTATTATTAACAGGGATATGTTTTGACATTTAGCTGAAGGGAACCCATTCAGATTCCTTCTGGATTATTATTTTTTGGCAGTGTGGTAGGGCATCTACACTGCCAGGCTTTGGGAGACATGACTGATGTTGTGCCAACATTCCCCAGATTGTTCCATGAAGCCTACATCCCTCCAGGATCTATGAGAGCTGCAAGAGTGGTGATATATCTGGAGGCTGGCTGTTTGGCGTGATAGCACAAGGATCTCTCCTCCCATGTCCACACAGGCCTGACCAGGGGAGCAGTGCCACAAAGCAGACTGTGGGAAGGCAGACAGGGTTACCCCACAGATAGCGGATGTATACAGACCGACATACACCATGATTGGATAGGTATAGCTGCTGTGAGAAATGCCAGTACTCAGGTGGGAATCAGATTCCATAGCCAGAAGGCCCTACAACTACTATTTCTACTACGGATCATTTGTATAGTACTACAAAGCATATGCAGCGCTACACAGACAAATGTAAAAGATGGTATCTGCTCAGCGGAGCTTACAATCTAGTCAAGACAGACAACACAGCAGCTGCAGACAGGATACATTTAGGGAGACTGGTAAGAAAACACAAGGGGGTTTAGGTGGATCATATTCAAAGGCGGCAACGAAGAGGTGAGTCCTCAGCTTGGATATGTGAAGGGCCAGAGAAAAAGCCTTAGGTACACACTCAGATAGTTTGTGCCAGGCATAAGGAGCAGAAAGATGAAAGGAGCAAAGTCTGGACTAGGCAGTAGAAGAGAAGGGCATAGATAGAAGCAATCTGACAGAAGAGCGGAGTTCCCAAGGAGGGGTGTAGGGAGAGATAAGAGAGGAACGGTAGTACGGAGCAGCAGAATGAGCACACTTCTAGGCCAGAGGCATGAAAAGGGCATACAATTTTTGCTCAGCAATATTATGCATCCTTTGGGGAACTGCAATGTTAGTTTTAGGTTTTGTGCACTTGGTAAGCATGTTTGTAGAGATGACCATGGTAGGGTTCACTGGGGCCATTTTATAATGCCAAGTACCATTTGATAATTTGCATCAATGAACTACTGTCAGTGTGAAGAACAGCTTAGGAGTTGCACATTCTATCAAGGAAGCGTGGCATCCGCGGGTACATCCTGGAGATGGGCAGGATCCGAAACATGCAACTTTTCAGAATACGGTGTGTGCAGGGATGACCAAAACATTTACCCATGTCCCATAATATCACAAAAATGTGTTTCTTCATTATATCACCTGGCCCAGGCCTGCACCTGTGCATGGGCCACGTGCCAGATGCGTGCATGGGCTGGCTGCATAACACTTCGCCGTGCCATGTCTGACACTTCTATCTCCTCAATTCCAGACCAGCAGGCATGTCTAGACCAGCGGATGTGGAATTAGGTTCAAATGGGGCCCATTTTCAATTTAGACATGTCCGTGGGCTGGACTTGCATGTTATGGAATCGGGCTTATAGCTATTCATATCGGGGAGCAGGTGTAACTCCAGACATGCCCGTTTTTAAAATTGCACATGCATTTCCTATATGAAATAGAGGGACACGTGCAACTTTTTCTCCTACCCAAGCCACCACCAGACATTCCCTGACATTTTCAAAACTCAATAAAACTACAACAAATAGGGCTTTCAGCTTCAATGCTCCTTTAATATGGAACGCTCTGCCGGATAAACTCAGAGATATCACAGATCTTTCAGCATTTCGAAAAGATCTTAAAACTCACCTATTTATAGAATACTTTGGAGACTCATTCCCAATAGATGAAATATTTCCCACTTAAACTCATGTATACTCATATTCATTAATTCACAACTTACTTTTTCCTTTTTCTTACTCTATCTTACAATACCCAATTCTCCACATTATCACATTTACTATTTACACTAATAATTCTAGTGAACTACAATACATTTTTCCTTACTCAGATAAGATAAGATTTTTGAAATTTGTAAATATTTAAATCTGTATATATGTTTAAACTATCTATATACCTAATCAGCATTTACTCAGCATTGTAACCCTCAAATTACCATTTTTATTATATACAATTTAATGTTCACTGTAATTTCAATTGTTTGAATAAGTTTCAATGTAATGTTCAAGTTATGTTCTTTGTAAACCGCTTTGATTTTTCTGAAAGGCGGTATATAAAACCGTTCAATAAATAAATAAATAAATAAATATCCCTGTATATTTTCAGCATGGTATGGCCATCCACATGTAGATTTACCCTTTTCTAAAATGGATGTGATTTGCCATGTAAGTGACTGTAGCTACATGCAAATCACGAATAAGACTTCCAAAAGAACCCTCAAAACATTTAGGAGGTCATTTACTAACACTTAACACTTGATGACACCATTAATGTGTTATTTAGTTACCACAAGGTCCATTTTATGCAGTAAGCTATACTTAACTTGTTTTTTTTTTTAATTATTTATTTATTTATAGTCTTTTAACATTTAAATCAAGAAAGTTCACAGAACCATCTTGACAGAAAAAGAACAGATACAATCAGAAATAACCATGCCCAAATATTGTAACAAAGTAAAGCAAGGAGAAACAATATATCTGTTCACTCTAGCCCACAACAATTGAAAAAGGGGAAGAATTTCCAAGTAAATTATCACCAGCAAACCAAAAAAGAAAGGGCACAGTTAACTATACCAGTGCTTATTTAAGAGAGCTCAGGTGAAGCACCAATAGAGGTCTCCAAGCGCCTGGCATTAATGAAAGCTGTTAACAGGGGGGGCTCATAAAAATATAAGGAATAGCTTTATATTTCACCAAACATTTGCAAGGATGTTTAAGAAAAAAGAGCCCTCCCAACTGCAGAATACCAGGGCGTAACAGGAGAAACTCCTTGAGACGCCTCTAGAAACATAGAAACATGACGACAGAAAAAGACCACAAGGCCTATCTAGTCTGTCCTTCCATAACAACAACTACAACAGTCCACTTTTTACCTTTAGAGATCCTCTGTGTTGGTCCCAAGCTTTTTTGAATTCAATTACTGTCCTCATCTCTACCACCTCCACTGGGAGACTATTCCACGGATCCACTACTCTTTCCGTAAAGAAATATTTCCGCATATCACTCCTGAATCTATCTCCCTTCACCCTCATCCCATGTCCCCTCATAGCAGAACTTGCTTTCAATTGAAAGAGGCTCTCTCCCTGAACATTTATGCCATGGAGGTATTTAAACATCTCAATCATATCACCTCTATCCCGCCTTTCCTCTAAGGTGCACATATTAAGATCCTTAGGTCTGTCCTCATATGCTTTATAATGAAGCCCATTAATCATTTTAGTAGCAACCTTCTGCACTGACTCCATCCTGTTCACATCCTTTTGAAGGTGCGGTCTCCAGAATTGCACACCATACTCCAAATGAGGTCGCACCAAGGACTTATTCAGAGGCATTATCACCTCCTTTTTTCTGCTAGCCATTCCTCTCCGCATGCACCCAAGCATCCTTCTAGCGTTTGCCGTCGCCTTTTCTACCTGTTTAGCTACTTTAAGATCATCAGACACAACCACGCCTAGGTCCCGCTCTTCTTTAGTGGACAAAAGTATTTCACCTCCTATACTGTATTGCTCCCTTGGATTGCTGCAGCCCAAATGCATGACCTTACATTTTTTAACATTAAATCCCAGCTGCCAAATTCTAGACCATTCTTCAAGCTTAGCTAGATCCCTCCTCATGTTATCTACACCTTCCTGGGTGTCTACTCTATTGCAGATTTTGGTATCATCCGCAAAGAGGCAAACCTTACCCGACATTCCTTCCGCTATATCACTAACAAAGATGTTAAAAAGAATCGGACCAAGGACAGATCCCTGGGGCACACCACTGGTAACATCCTTCTCCTCAGAGTGAGCTCCATTTACTTGTACTCTTTGTCACCTCCCACCCAACCAATTTCTAACCCAAGCAGTAACTTTAGGGTCCATCCCTAGGGTGCTCAGTTTGTTTATAAGTCGCCTGTGAGGAACAGTGTCAAAGGCTTTACTGAAATCTAAATACACCACATCTAGAGCTCTCCCTCGGTCCAACTCCCTGGTCACCCAGTCAAAGAAATCAATCAGATTTGTCTGACAAGACCTGCCTCTGGTGAATCCATGCTGCCTCGGATCCTGTAATCCGCTGGACTCCAGAAACCTCACTATTTTCTCTTTCAGCAGTGTTTCCAATAATTTACTCACCACCGAAGTTAAACTAACCGGCCTGTAGTTTTCAACCACATCCTTACTTCCGCTTTTGTGTAAAGGCACCACATGAGCCTCTATCCAGTCCTTTGGCACCACTCCCAACTCCAACGAGGCATTGAAAAGGTCAGTCAGTGGAGTTGCTAGAACATCCCCAAGTTCCCTCAGTATTCTAGGGTGTATCCCATCCGGTCCCATCGCTTTGTCTACTTTAAGTTGAGCTAGTTTCTCACGAACACAGTCTTCTGAAAATTGTTCAAGATGTCCCTCGCTTCTGTTCTTATTTGTGGGTGTTTTCTGAGGTCCTGCTCCTGGTTCTTCATCTGTGAACACAGAACAAAAATATTTGTTAAGCAATTCCGCTTTATCCTTATCAGCTTCTACATATTCCCCTCCTGCACCCTTGAGTCTGACAATACCACTTTTGCCCTTCCTCTTCTCACTAATATATCTGAAAAATGTCTTATCCCCCCATCCTGTGTTTCTTTGGCTAAATCCGGATATATACGTACCGTTAAACCCCTAAACAACAAATTTCTTTTCCTAAAAAATAGCTTAAGAAGCCACTCTCTATCTGATAATAGTGCAAAGGTAACTAGTAACGTAGATGGAACCAGAATCTCACTCTCAGAAGTTTCCAATAGATCTGTAACATTCAATACATTAACTTGATCCTGTACCCCCCCCCCCCACACACACACACACACAAATTAACCACACTTTCAGCTAACTTAGCCTTAGGGAGATAATAAATTCTCACCAAAGGTGGTATTAATTCAGGGGCCACCCCCAAAACAACCACCAGGTACTGCCTAAACATTTCTCTAGAAGATACAGACATTAATCTAGGAAAATTAATTAATCTAAGATTATTATTTCTAGAAACATTGTCCAAACATTCCAACTTAGCTTGAATGAAAGACATATTCTTTTGAAAAGCATATGCTTGTTCTTCCAAAGCTGTAACTTTCCTCCGAGACTCAACCAAATCCGTTTGTATTGTCAAAACCTTCTGCTCCAACTGTTCCACAGCCACCACAGAATTATTCAATTTCCGTTCCAGATGTGCAATCTGAGGCACCAATAGTTCCCCTAAGGAAAGAATGGCCTGCCAGATAATCTCCAAAGTGAAATTCTCCAGACATTGTAACGTAAACTTGAACCCAGGAGAAGCCTCCAATGAAACAGCCTCCATTCCTGCCCCAGACGCTTGGCCTCTATATGCCCCAGGAGACAGCAAACCTGCGGTCACTTCCTCAGCCGCCGCCAAGATTGTACACGAAGAGCGCTACCCGACAACTGCACTCTTCTGGCTCTGCAGTCCTTCCGTTCCTTGCCCCCTTGAACCAGCGGCTTCCCACAACTCTGGAGGGGAGCCCAGCTCCAGGAACCCTTCAGGCAGGGACTGATCTCTGAAGACTTTTGGTGTGGGGTTCTCAGGGGAAGAAGATACAGCCGAAGCAGAAGCCGAGCCACCCGACTCCAGACAAACTGCAGCTCGACGTTCTCCCCTAGAATCCACTGGAGTCTGATCGACGCACACCACAAAAGCATCAAGGCGTCCAGCAGAAAGCGGCGTAGAGGTCTGTGAGGGCTGAGAGGGCACAAACCCGCCTTTCCCTTTACGCTTCCTCCCCATTACAAGAAATAACGCGTTCACCACGGACCGTTAGCTGCCACCATATTAGTTAGGACACTCCCCTACTTAACTTTTTTTAAACAGCATTAGTACATACTATACATATATGGCACACTTAATTAAATAAAAAGAGCAAATCCAATAAAATAATCCTGATACAAACATCTAAATAACATCCAACATGGCGATGTTTCAGCATTGTGCCTGCGACAGAGGTGTGAAGCTTGATTTTGCATTGATTTGCTACATAGAAAAGGGGATGTCCAAGTCAGGACATTCAAAATGATCAAGGACTTTTACAATAAGCTTGCTGAATGCAGATCCTTTTGTAAAATAAAAAGTTGTGGGAAGAACGCATATAGTTAATGGCGGAATCAGTGGGAACAGCCTTTTACAAAGAAACTCATTCAAATAAAGAACAACATTGCTCTTGGACATATAGGGCTCGATTACCATTAAGGCATGTCCGGCCCATCCAAATGTCCAAAATCTGGACGGGCCAGATTGGCACTTTATTCTGAACCTATGGGAGTTATACATTCCAGCGGGATTATAATCGGGTGCAACGGGCCTGGACGTGCAGGATGTTCCTCGATTCTGTGTTGCTGCATGTCTGGCCTGTTCCCCCATACAACCCATCCAAGGCTCCTGCATAGAGCCTCTGTGCCATGGCAACCTGTCGCCATGGCACCAGGACACCATGCAGGAGCCCTGATCGGCCACAAGCAAGGTCAGCTACCCATTCCCTGCCCCCCGACCCCCGATTGGACCTTTCAAGGCTGGGATCATGTGGCGGGCCTCCTTCTGCACCACTCACCTGGTCAGTGCTGGCCCCGTTGCACTGTCCACCAACATTGGGGGGGATTATTCCACCTCTGAGGTAGAATAAGTCCCCCATCTAGGAAGGCAACCTTGGACGTACAGGGCTGTGACCTCAATCGGCCCTGTACATCCAGAGAAAGAGTCCCACCTCCCCCTGCCCTCGCTCCTCCTCTGGCTCTTCCCTCCTACCCTCATCCAGAGCTCCCCACACACTGATGTATGTGCGGGGGACCTGGTGTTTGGCATTCTCTCCCTGCGAATAGCAGGGGTTGGACATCCAAACTGGACTTCCACCCTCTGCTATTCACAGTTCGCAGTGACCCCCATAAGGAACAGCACTCACACATGTAAGGAACTGATTTTACAACATACATGTGTAAGGGCCACCACTTATATGTGTAAGCAGTGGTTTTTAAAGAACAGGATGCACGAGGGAGTCAATTAGGGATATGCATTAGTTTTCATTAAAATGGAAAAATACAGTGAATGTCAGAATATTCACTTAGTTTTGCCATCTCTAAACCTAATGGGTGAAGATAGTTGTTTAGAAGAACCTTGATTCAGTTGGTTTGTACTTTCCAGGGACACATATGCATGTAATACAAACACAGTGGCACAACTCAGAGAGGGAAAATAGGAGGAGATGAGGGACAAGCCAGAAGCTTGAGACACTTTAGCCAATTATCTTCAAACATTTGGACAAGCAACCAAACCAGCCTATGTTGTCAGCTGCCATCTCCACCGAGTGCCAAAAGAAGACAGAGACAGTGCAGAGTGGGAGGATAGGAGACGAGCTGTAGGAAACATAGCAACGGGCACACCCTATTCCCTGCTGAGACGTGCCTGTAGCTGCTTTTAGCTTATACAGAATTTGATGAATCCTCATGAAGCATCAGATATAGAAAGTTTCATGGCTGAAGCACATCTGAAAGATCTTGTTGTTATTACACTAAGTGGTGAAGAGATAGGAAATGACACTGGCGCCACACAGATGGAGCAGATTGTAGAGAGCAGGAAGGGTGCCCCCTGACCTTTCATCCTCTTCTCCTTCCTCAGTCCAAGGTCCAGCAGTAGCAGCAACAGCAATAGTCAGTCCCAAGGAAGTAGAGAGGGCATATTATAAAACTTCACTGAGGCCTTTTAAAGTGTTTGAGGATCCATGGTATGCAGACACAATTATTGTAGGAAACACTTAAGTGCCAACAATGGCATACTGCGTCATTTGCCGAAATGACACCATTTCTAGCTAAGTTTAAGGGAAAACACTGATCCTAGCCTGGGGACTCCACCAGTGATAGGAAACCAAAAGAAAAACAAAAACAAATCTACTTCCCAAGTGGAGCCTCCAGCCTCTTCCCGTAGTTAGATGCATGCCAGCAGCTCCTATGTACATCAAAGTTAAGTCACTACTGTCAGTGAGAGCAAGACCTGGACAACACGGTACATCAGGGAAGTGATTACCCTGGATGACCAGCCCCTGAAGGTCATTGAGAATGTGGGGCTGGTCATCAGGCTGCTGCATCTTTTAGCACCAAATTATCAAGTGCCCTCCGGGACCACTTTTAGTAGGTAGATGATCCCCAGTTGTGTATCGATCCACAGGCAGGATGGAAAAGGCAGAGATTAGCAGCATTGGGATTACTCATAATGCCGTACATGCTTACCTCTCCCTCACAGCAGCTTGGTGGCAGCTGCATGAGGTAGGCATAAAAAGGGTGCACCGAGAGGAGGGTACCAGTGGGCTGTGCACCCATTTAACTGCAACATTACCATTCAGCGAATGTTAAGGATGTCCATGCTAACCACAATGTGCATGTTTCAACTCCAAGCTGTCCAGTCTCCCCCCCCCCCAACCTAAAGAGAGGAGTGGCCTAGTGGTTGGGGCAAGTTACCGAAGGCCAGGGGCTCAAATCCCACTAGAGGACAGCAACCTTGGGCTGGAAGGATTGGGGTTTCTAGTCCCACAGGTGCTCTTTGTGGTCTTGGGCAAGTCATTTAACCCTCCATTGCCCATGTTCCCCGTAAATAGTTATCTCCAACTTATAATGCCCTGTTCAATGTAAACCATCTTGATATCATGAAAGGCAGTATATAAGAAATGTTAAATAAATAAAACCCTTATTAAGCCTCATCTTTAGCATGGGGTGACAGTAACCACAGCGCACCTAGTGCTGGTAAAACCCACACTAGCTATTAGTGGACACTTTAGTAAGCATGCCCCTTATAAGTCAGTATTTCAGTTACTGAAAAGAAGTATTTGCTTCTAAAAGTTTTTGGATTAAACTTCTATAAACAAAAGGTTTATGAAATGTGATTTAGCATTTTTTAAATTTAATTTTCGGCCAAATTGCTGAGCCTTTAAGACCAATTGAATAAGCAGAGGTAGGCCACACACAGTGTTTAAATAGCACATGAATTAAACTCTATATAAGCAAATTTCTTTCTAAGTAATTTATATTGTATGGTAAACTTGTACCCAACTGGAACAGCAAATTAAAGCATTAATCACACCTGTAAAATTTAAGGCTTGGTGCATACACAAAAAATATTAGGGAAATACATTTCCCTGTATTGCCAAAATAAATATTCCACATAGGGAAGCTGGGCTAATCCTTCTCATTACAGAGTGGATGAAAACGAACATTAAGCCCATATAACATTCTTGTTGGAATTAGTCAATAGCTCATTTTGGTTGGTAGCACATATTTCCAAACCTGAAATAGCACGCTTAATCAGATTTGCAGTTCTTTCCCCTGTCTCGCACCCCCTTCCAGTTATAGCTTTTCTGCTATTACTATTACTGATCATTTGTATAGAGCTACAAGGCATGTGCAGCACTGAACAGACACATGTAAAAATGGTTCCTGCTCATCCGAGCTTATTATCTAGTTAAGAAAGACAACACAGCAGCAGAGGACAAGGATATATCTAGGGGAATGGTAAGGAAACACATAGGAGGCTAAGCATATCAGTATCCAAAAGTGGCCTCGAAGAGGTGAGTTTTCAGCCTGGATTTGAAAAGTAGTGTGTGGGAAAAATGGTGAAGGGTATAAAACATATAAAACATGCAAATTAAATAACCAGAATCCAGAATAGTCGTTGATGCAATGAGCGCTACTGATGGTATTTAATATACTTTTTGATCTATGCGCTACAGAGTCTGAGACTTTCTGGTGTAACACCATTGAATAGTATAGCATTTGCTCACACTACTGTTTTCATTACCACGTGAATGTTACTGTGGAGCAATCATTAGATTGAATTACAAGTATTATATGCTCTGGTGAAGACCAATCAGCAGTGCTGTATGGATTTGAAAAGGGCCAGAGATGAAGCCTGATGCACAGACTCAGGTAGTTTATTCCAGGAGTAAGGAACAGCAAGATGGAAGACTCAAAGTCTGGAGTTGGCAGTAGAAGAGAAGGGCACAGATAGAAGGGATCTGTCAGAAGATTAGAGCTCCCGATTTGGGGTGTAGGGAGAGATAAGAGAGGAAAGATAGTGAGGAACAGTAGAATGAGTGCACTATAGGTCAGTAGGAGAAGTTTGAACTGGATATGGAAATGGCTAGGAAGCCAGTGAAGCGACTTGAGAAGAAGGGTTATATGAGCATATCAAGGCTGGTGGAAGATTAGCCGCACAGCTGAGTTTTGAACAGATTGAATGGGAGAGTGATGATTTAGATGGAAATCAGCAAGGAGGAGGTTGCAATAGTCTAGACAGGAGGTGATTAGTGAGTGGATAAGTGTCTTAGTTGTGTGTGTAGAAAGGAAGGGACACATTTTGCCAATGTTATAGAGAAAGAAGTGCCAGGTTTTAGCTGTCTGTTGAATGTGTGCAGAGAAAGAGAGGGTAGAGTCAAAGTTGACCCCAAGGTTGCAAGCTGAGGAAACAGTAAGGAGTGTAGTGTTATCCATAGACATAGAGAAGGGGGGAGGTGGGTTTCGGGGGAAAGATAACGAGCTCAGTTTTGGCCCGTGTTCAGTTTCAGACAGTGGTGAGACATCCAGGCAGCAATGTCGGATAAGCAGGCAGAGTTCTGGGCCTGGATTCCTGGAGAGATTTAAGGCACAGAAAGGTAGATCTGAGAGTTATCAGCTTAAAGATGGTAAGAAATATGATGGGAGGAAATAAATGCACCAAGGGACTGAGTGTAGAGAGAAAAGGAGAGGTCCCATGACAGCGGCTTGAGGTACACCAACTGAAAGTGGGATGGTGGTAGAGGAGGAACCACCAGAACAGACATAAAAGTGTGATGGGAGAGATAAGATGAAAACCAGGACAGAACAGAGCCCCTAAATCCAAGCAAAGGAAGGGTATTGAGGAGAAGGTGGTGATCAATAGTGTCAAATGAAGCAGAAAGGTCAAGAAAGATGAGAACTGAGTAGAGGCCTTTGGATTTGGCGAAGAACAAGTTTATTTTTTAGCACATTCTGATGAGATGGGGTATTGCAGGGTGATGGGCCTTCTTGCCTGCCTCAGGAAATGGAGGCCTGGAAAGTATTTAAGGAATCATGAAGTCAGAGGACGACCAAGATATTTTGGAGCAAAATGTGCTACATAGTATCAGAAAGCTAGGTCTGGATCAAAGGTCATGGGTCCTGCAGCAGGACAATGACCCAAAACATACATCCAAAAGAACAAAAGAATGATTAAAAAGGGACTGTTTTAAACTGTCCAACAATGAGTCCTGATCTTAGTCCAATTGAGAAACTTTGGAAAGAGCTGAAATCTGCATTGTTAAAAGGAATCCTGGAAACATTCATGAGCTGGAACAAATCGCAGTTGAAGAGTGGGAGAAGCTAACAGCAGACAGATATACGAAACTTATAAATGGCTACAAGAAATGTTTGGAGGCTGTCATCACTGCCAAGGGTTGTGTTGGTGAAGGGTGTTAATATTGGTAAAGGGTACCATTAGTGCTGTCCAAGTCATATTTTGTTTTTTTTTCTCATAAATTACTGTATCTAAATTGCACAGCCATCTTTTTTTGTTGTATACCTTTGAACATACTATTAAAATATTACAATGACATACAGTTGGAATATTTCCAATTATTTTACAAGATATCGTACACAACATATCTAAAATGCAAGGGTGCCAATCATGTTGACCACAACTGTACACTTACCATGTGGTAGTGAACTGGTCTAGGAGGTATCTTATTGGGAACATCCCTTACATAACTTTGCATTTAAAATAAAGTAACTACAAAATGTTACCAAATATGTATCTCAGTTGCCCTGCAATTATGAAGTGCACCAGTGTAGGCAGTTTCCAAAAAGCAAAACAAACCAGTACCTCTCATCAAAGATATTTAACCAGCTGCTATAGAAGGCGTACAAGATTTAACTTTACGGTAGTATTTAAATAAAATGTAAATTGTTTAGCATCAAGGATGTTTTTTATGCATCTTCCCCTCCCATGTCCAGAGAGAATAGGAAGTTACAGAGGCGACACACTGACCTACACCTGCAAATAAAAAAAAAAAGAAATCCACCTTTCATTCCACAAAGTAAATGCATTTCCAAGCACTAGATGGAGAGGCTTGAGAATGAAGAGCTGTCTGTTTTTTTTCACGAGTGTAGAGCTCATCTCTGTGATCTCTGAAGCAATAGGAGATTAGGGATGCACATTCTTTTGCAACAACATGGCAAAGAGCAAGAACATTTCCCTATGTTGTTTTGTATCATTTTTAACATAAAACAAAAGGAAAAAATGAATTTTTGGATTGTTTTTCTTGTGGTATCAATAGTGCACACTACTGATGATGTTGATCCCCTACACAAAAAAAACCTAAATAAAAAAAACCCTAAGTAAGACAAAAAAATTCCATAAATGACACAGAAAACTAAACAATATGGTGATGTTTGGCCTGCACCCCCTATATGAGATGGCATGGTACAGCCACTGCAGTTTCCTACCCTAGTGTTTCCCATCTTTGTCCTGCAGACACAAATAGTCTGGTTTTAGGACTGCTACTGGAAGACAATCAGGACATTTATTTATGTTGATGTATTGTGGTTTTAATATTATTTTATTCTATTTTTAATTGATGTTAGCTTTTTCCTAACCTTTTAGATTATTGTATGCTATTTTTTATTGCTTTTACTTTTTATTTTACAATTTGAATCATATGTACAACACTTTGCTGTTCACATTTGAATGATGGTCTATCATGTATTAACGTAAAGTAAGTCTATGAAATACTAATGGAGATTACATAAGCTACTAGCAATGGAAATTCCAGTAACCCCAATATGTACTAGGTAAATGGCATATCAGGGCATGCAAAGGTGATTACGTTTTTCGACCCCATAAATCAGTGTTTCTCAAGTTGGTCCTGGAGTGCTCCCTAGACAATCTGGATTTCAGGATTTATTTATTTATTTACAGTTCTTATATACCGCACTTTTGGTACCAGCGCGGTTTACAGTTAACAAAATTTTGCATTGGAACAATCCTTTGCTTACATTATAACAGGGTCAAAAACTTGGAGAACGGGGGGAACTATATACAAATTATATACAAACAGAGTTTTATCTGTGGCTAATTACAGTACAGGTTACATTGGGATCATGATTTTGGGTGTGCAGAGAGTTTAGATCATGATCTGACAGTACTAAGTTGTTGGGATGTCTGAGGCTGTGTGAGTGATTTGAGAGATGGATGGAGGGGGTGTAGTGCTGGGGCCTAAAAGGTGAAGACAGAATAGGTAGTGTTTAAGGGTCTTCCTAAATTGAGAGAGGTCTTTTATTGATCGGATATGTGGAGGGAGATTGTTCCAGCAGGTTGGTGCGAATAAGGTGAAGGCCCTGTCTCTGGTTGCTTGATTACATTTAGTGTACTCTTTTGGTACAACGAGAGTATTAGCGGCTGCGGATCTTCTTAACCTGTTTGTGGGGGTGTTGATAAGAAGTGAGGAGAGGGAGGGTGGGGCTATTTGATTGATTGCTTTAAAGGACAGTAATAGCGCTTTGTAAGTTATCCTGGCTTGTAGGGGTAGCCAGTGAAGATCTGTTAGTATGGGGGTGATGTGGTCTCTTCTGGATGTACAGCAGAGGATGCGGGCTGCTGAGTTTATTGCCAATTGAAGTGGGTTGAGGGTGCTCTTGGGTAGACCATGCAGGATGACGTTGGCGTAGTCAAAATGTGGTGTTACAAGGGACTGGAAGATTGTTCTGAAGTCATTCGGGGAGAGTAGAGGTCTTAATGGTTTCAGAGTTCTTATTTTGTTGTATACGGATTTGACAGTCTGCTTTATGTGATCTTTGAAGGTCAGTTCTTGATCTATGATGACTCCCAGGTAGCGAATCGAAGATTTACACGGAAGTTCCGCATCTCTCACCTTTGATGTTGTGGGGGGTGAGAATTTCTTATTTCTGGTTACGAATAAGACTTCAGTTTTCTTGAAGTTTATTTGTAGGTTATGGGATAGGAGCCAGTCTGTAATCGCGTTGAAGCAAGAGATTATTTGAGAGAAGTCAGGGGCATCAATTTTTATTGGAGTGAATATGAGAACATCATCTGCATAGATCAGACTGGAAGCGTTGAATGCTCTGATGATTTCACAGATTGGTTGCATATATATGTTAAATAGTAAAGCTGATAAGGAAGATCCTTGGGGAACACCTTGTTGTTGGTGGAAGGGATCGGATGTTGAGGATCCTATCCGGACCTGTTGCCAGCGGTTAGTTAGGTATGATCTACACCATTCCCAAGCAGATCCTTGAACTCCCTTTTCTTGAAGGCGGTGTAGCAGTTGAACATGGTTAACCGAGTCAAAAGCTGCTGAGATATCCAGGAAGATAAGTATGAACCCATTTTCAATTTTGTCGATCCCTCTTGATAAGGTGTTGATGAGTAATGTGAGTAGGGTCTCTATGCCGTGGGACTCACGGAACCCATGTTGGCAGGGGTCAAGAGGGGCTGAAATATCAATATGCTGCTGCAATTGAATTTGTACCACCTTCTCTATGATTTTGGCTAGAAGGGGTATACTTGAAATTGGACGATATGATTCCGTTTTTGCTGGGTCGAGTTATTGTTTTTCAGGAGAGGTCGTATTGAAGTTTGCTTGAGAGATGTTGGGAATGATCCGGTTGTGAAGGAAAGTTGCATGATAAGGGCAAGTGTGGGGCTCAGTTCAGCACGCAGTGCTCTGATCCAGTAAGCAGGGCATGGATCATTTGGGACAGTGGTGGTATTCAAGGTAGCAATAAGGTCAGTGATAGATCTCACTGTAGGGGCGACAAAATTTTTTAGAGGCTGTGTAATTGAAGCAGGGTTGGGTATACAACTTGGTGCAAAAGACTGAGGCTGAATTGGAATTGTTTGATTGGAAGATGGTGCCTTTGTTAGGGATTTAGCAATGTTAAAGAGGTCTCGTGGTTTGTTTAATGATCGGAGAAGGGTTTCTGTATGATGTTCTCTCATCTTTCCAGCTATTTTCTCCCGGTGTATCTTTATGGCATTTTCGTAATCCTTTTGGTCGGATGGAGATCTTGATCTGCGCCATTTTCGCTCTTGTTTTCTGGAGGGACAGTCGTAATTCAGCCGAGAACCATGGTTTTGAGCTTCTACTTTTTGGTGATGTGCTGGATGCTGGTGGTTTCCTCGAGGAAGGTAGCTGTGAAGAGGAGTTCAGCGTGGTGTACCAATTGTTGATCAGCTCATCCAGGTTGTTGGTTGGTAGACGAAGAGTTGGAAGCGTACGGCTGATGAAGTCATCCTTATCGAGCGTTTTGAAGCGGATTGTTGATCCTGATGGGATTGTATTTGTCTGTGTTGTTGGTCTACTGTTTTGTAGATATGGGACTTGAAAGGATATCAAGTTATGATCGGACCATGGGACAGGGGTAAGTAATAGGTTAAAGTTGGTGATTGCTGTATAATAGGGCGCAAAAATGAGGTCAAGGGTGTTACCCTTGAGGTGCGTAGGGGAGCTGACTAGTTGTGAGTAGTTAAGCTCGGTCATGGCATCTAGGAATGTGGTAGAGTGACTATGGTGAAGAGAGGTGAGGTTAAAGTCACCCATTAGCCAGTTGGATTTGTGATGACTACAATATATATGCACAAGGTAGATTTGCATGCATTGCCTCTCCCACACTCATCCAGCTGCTGGTGAGGTGCTGGGGATGTTGCAGACCATATTAATATTCTTCCCCAGCGTCCACTGGGGTGACTCCCAGGTCCACCCCAACCACTTGGGCTTCCACTGCTGATACTCTATATTCCATCCAGCTGCTTGATAGATTTTTATCTTGTTCTATTTCATACAACTCAGCTGGACTTTATTTTCCTAATGCTAAGAGTAGCCTAGTGGTTAGAGGAGCCTAGTGGTTAGAAGATCAGGTGTTCAGTTTTGGAGACCGTATCTTGCAAAGGATATAAAAAGAATGGAAAGGTTTCAGAAGAAGGTGACTAAAATGATTTGGAGCCTGCATCAGGTGACGTGTGAGAAGAGAATTGAAGACCTAAATATGTACACTCTGGAGGAGAGGAGGGACAGGGGTGATATGATTCAGACCTTTAAATACCTAAAGAGTATTAATGAACAAACCTCTTCCAAAGATTGGGAAGCTGTAAAACTAGAGGGCATAACATGAAGCTGCAAGGGGGTAAACTGAGAGGCAATGTCAGTAAATACTTTTTCACTGAAAGGGTGGTGGATGCTTGGATTGCCTTCCCGATGGAAGTGGTGGGGGCAAAGACAGTGACGGAATTCAAACTGGCATGGGACAGACACTGTGGATCCCTTTATAGCAACAGGATAAAATCGAAATAAACTAAACCATCTCATTTCTCAACAAATAGGGGTGTCCTACATGGAGCGGTGGGTTCACCCCTAAACAAAGACATGGGGAGGGGTGACCTGCACAGAGCGGCAGGTGCACCTGCTCTTGCCGCCATGTTTAGCAGACTAGATGGATCATACTGGCCTTTATCTGCCGTCATACATATTATGTTTGATTCCCACTGGCATGCCTTGAGCAAGTCACTTTACCTTCCATTGCCTTGGAAGAAAAGGTCTGTCAATCTACTTCCAGTGATACATTGCTAAGAAAACCCAGAGGCAGCTAGGTCACCAGGAGTCAGCACTGAATTGACGGCACACAAAAAATCCTCTCTCTCCAATTGTATTCCTTACTTCAAGCCACTATAAACCTTAAGACCATGCTATCCATTCTCTACTTTATTCAGCACACCCCACCATTTTGTCTTCTACCCCATCTCATTCATTCATCTCTATTCTCTCTGATACCATCCCACCCTCACTGTCATCATGCCTCCCTTTCTTCTCCTCATATTCTCCTGTTCCTCCCCCTCCTCTTCCATTCAGCTGGGGATGTCAGTCTTAATCCTGGTCTTTTAAGACAAGTCACACCCCATCTGTGCAAATCAAACTGTAACAACTTCAGTATTATTCTCATTTCTCTCCTTCCTCCTCCTTATCACCTTTTCTAATGTTCCCTGTGGAATATCTATTCTGTCTCTAACAAGATTGCCTACTTTGATGGCCTCTTTATCTCACATGCCTTGCATCTTCTTGTTTTAACCAAGACTTTTTTTTTTTTAAGACTCTGCTTCAGTTGCTGCCCTCAGTCATTCTAGGTTACCTTTTCTTCCCTATAGCTCACCTGGTTGTTTGTAATGGTGGTGTTGGTCTGCTACTCTCCCCTTTCTGTAAACTCAAACCCTTATTCTGCCTCCTTTTCTTTGAAGTCCACACTGTTCTATTCACTCTATGTCTCTCCAGATAGCTGTCATTTATCAACAGCCTGCCAAGCCCCCCTCTTCCTTTCTTATTAACTTTGGCTCCTACTATTCCTTCCTTCTTTAACCATCTTCCCCTTGCCTTTTCTTGTGGCCTTCACTTTCATGCTGATCAATCCTGTTACTCTTATATCTCAAATCCCCTCATTCTAACCTCCTCATTCAACCTCCAATTATGCTCTACCACCTCTACTCACAAAATGGCCACTGCTTTGAGCTCGTCCTTTTCTCCAGTTGCTCACTCTCAAACTTCTCCACTTCAGTTATTCCTCTGTCTAAGCATCATATAATAACTCTCACACTTAACTAGCCTCTACATTGGACACGCTTGCTCTTCTTTCTCCCTGTCCTACCTGAGTTTCTCAACCCTCTCCTAGAGGCACATGTAGCGAGTTGAGGTTTTAGGATTATCACATTGAATATGCATGGGATAGATTTGCATATTTTGGAGATCGATTGCATTCAAATTTATCTCACTCATAATCACCATGGTAATCCTGACAACCCAATAGATGTGTCTCCAGGATAGGACTGATAAACAATTCTTGAAGTCATACGAAACCCCAGACTTTCAGAGTTTGCTACAGCACCTACATTCTTGTGCTCATTCTGCAGAGTTACTTTGAATAAAATCCTTTGCTTATGCTTACTTTAGATTCTTGATGGTCTCCTTCCCCTCCATTGTTTATTTATTTAAAACAACTCTAGCCCACACTATCTAAAATCCTAGGCAGGTTACAGCCTTACATACACAAATTTACACACAAAAATTATCTTAAAAACACCGTAAGTATAGTATCTTCCTCCCACATAACAACAAATCAGCCTCCCATAGTAAAAGCTAACCTTCAAAAGTAGGATTTTGGCGTCTTCCGATATAAAAGAATATCAAAATTCATTCTTAACTCAGCAGATAGCAACAAAAAATGCACAACAGCAGGTTTTACAAAGATGAGCCGCTTGCAATGAAGGAACAGCCAAGAATGACTGATCCTTGGACCGCAATCTACTAGCTGGATGATAACGCTTCACCTGAGAAGAAGTATAACTGGGTGCTGACCCAACCAGAGCTTGAAACACAAGCATCAGAATGTTAAACTTTACCCTCCACAACACCAGAAGCCAATGCAAGTTTTAATTAAACATAACCATAAGAAGACACTACCACCCACCCCAACTCCCGGAACCCAATCCTCCTCCCTCACCCTCTCCCTGCCTCTCTTTCCCATTGAACGTCACTCCCATTCATTCTTCCACTGTACCTAACTCTGCACATTCTGAACCTGCTTATACTAAAGGGAATCACCATCAGTGCATAGAGGGCTGCTCCCTTCATCCACTGTCCAACCATCCTCCCTACAAATAACACCCTTCTCATTCCCTATACCGATACATTGCCCCAGCAAAAGCACAATAATTAACTATAACATATGCTGTCCATCACAGTCTATGCATCCTATTCCATCAGGCTGTGCTTTGCATTTAAAATGAGTGGTTTAAAAAGTCAGGCATCACTACCAGAATCTCAATGATTGTCCACCCTGTGTATATTAAAGCAGGGTGCTGGGACAGCCCACCAAACACAAGCAGGTGCATTGTCCCATTTCCCTAAGCAGAGTTCTATTCCTGCAACATTCTGATGTAACAAAGGCGAACAATCATTATGATGTGCAAGCATCTCTTCACATGCAGTAAACACCGTCTCGATAATGTACAGAGAAAGGACTTCAATCAATAATCAATCAAGATATCAAGTGCATAATGCTGCATGCTGTTACAGGTCTCTGTCCATATGCCAGCAGAACATTAGAGTCCTGACACCCAATCCAACAAACTAATTTCCTTCCTGAAGTCCAGCTCCAGAGGGGTCCTGGGGAACCACAGAGTTTAGTGAATTCTTAAACTGTCTAAAGGAGATCATTAAACCAACCGGCATGCAAAATCAGGGAGAAACCGCACACTCTTCTGAACATCTGATACAGGTACACATCTTGTTCTCTTATAACAGTCCTTTAATTAGGGCACTCACATTTCAAAACTTACTCAGCCTTTGGTTAGCTTTCTGAGAAATATCTCAGTTTCAGCTGGGGTCCAAAAAAAATGTGAACAGTCCCATCTTGGCTTTTTTTAGTGTAGCTGGATAGTATAATGTGAATTGCACATGTTAAGCAAACAGCTTGCATCTATGCAAGTGTAAATGAAGTTGAGTTGGCATATAAATGTATATTTTAGTTATAGTTTGTTTGTTTATAGGGTGAGTAAAGATCACCCATGTGTCAAAGTTGATCTTATTGTAGCCAGCAAGGAGTGGTAAGAGACTCTGTCCCCATTCTTAATAACAATCAGGGCCGGCGCGACCCACTGTGCAAACCGTGCATTCAAACAAGGCAGCAGCCATGGGGAAGGCAGCATTGTTGGCACAGTGAGCCAGCCAGATCCATCTATAGAACAGTGCCAATGGGCAAAAAATCAGGGTGGGGCTTTGGAGCTCGTGCACACATCCCCAATCCCTCCAAAGAAACTTCCTGTTAATGAGAGGCCAGAGATACATGGGAGGCACAGAGCATGCATGGACCCTAAAGCCCCCCATTGTTGGTAAGGACCTGAGGCCACTGCTACAAAACACTTTACCAGGAGGGACCTAATCCCCAGCTGGTAGCAAAGATCAAAGGCTGCAGCTAAAGCAGAGAAGTGCCATGTCTGCCACCAGGGACCCCATCCCCCATTGGCAGCAAGGACAGGAGGCTGCTACTGTGGCAGTGAAGTGTTCTGTCCACCAATATTAGCCCTAACCCCTACCGGCAGCAGGAAGGGTTTGAGGCCTTAAAATTACAGCAGGAGTCCAGCCACACAGCCGTGATACACACATGATGCATACATGCCCCATCCTGTTAATCCCCCCAACAAACATACCCCAATACTAAGAACCACCCCTACCTTCAGCCCCCCCCCCCAATATATGCACCTCCGCCTCCTGAAGGCACACACACACACACACACACACTCCCACACTCGGACATCCCAACCTCACATCTTCATAAACAAACAGCTAAACACTCCCATGGGTTCACACACCAACATATGCAGCTCATGTACACGATCAGTCTGTACGTCCATGCAGCTCCCCAAGCTGTGCTTCCCTACTGAGTAACACTTTGCCAAGACTGTTTCAATCACATTTCCCATACTGACATGCCTGAGAATGCAAATGGAGGAAAGGGGAAATGTTCCATTTTGTTATTCTATACGTTTGCAATTTGCAGTTTCTGGAATTGGCTGTGACACTGTGGTGGTGGTAAGACGAGGAGGGAAAACAGGGAGATGAAGCAGGGGAAGCGGGACAGGAAGCTGCTGAATTATGAGGGGATGATGAGATATGTGGAGGAGTGGCCTAGTGGTTGGGGCAAGGTACTTCGGGCCGGAAGGTCGGGGGTTCAAATCCCACTGGAGGACAGCAACCTTAGGCCGGAAGGACTGAGGTTTCTAGTCCCACAGGTGCTCCTTGTGGTCTTGGGCAAGCCACTTAACCCTCCATAGCCCATGTTCCCTGTAAAATAGTTCTGTGTGCTGTGCTTTCCTGTCTAATCAATGTGTTTATACCTCAAAAATTTCCTGTCATGATTTGACAATTTCCAATCTGTAATCAAACTGCTGCTGATCGCTGGAAGTAGCGGTATACTAAATAAATAAATAAATATGGACTGGAAGGGGGCAAGAGGGAGGTGCAAATTTTGAGCTATGAGGGATAGACAGAGAGAAAGAGAACAGACTCTGGGTTCTGAGGAGTGGACAGAGAGGGGGGTGTAGATGCCGGGCTCTGAAGGAAGGGCAGAGAGATTGAGAAGCATGACAGACTCTGAACTCAGGTATGGATGGAGAGAGAGAGAGAGAGATGGGCAAATGCGGATCTCTGAGGAGGAAACAGAGAGGGGGCAGATGCTGGGCTCTGATGGGTGGAAAGAGAGAGAGAGGAATTATGAGGGGTGAACAGAGGGTATATGCTGGAATACTAGGGAGTAGGGGAGAACAAACAGATGGAGAGAAGATGGTAGCTGCTGGGTTTTAGAGGAGGAAGAGGTACAGCAACTAGTTGAAAAGAAAGAGGAGAGATATTCAATGACAGGCATGGTGAAGAAGACTGGGAAGTTGGAGGCTAGGGAATCACAAGGAAAAATGATGGCATAGTGGAATCATGTGGAAAAGACCATGGGAGGTTGGGAAGGAGATGAGTGAGAAAAGGATGGCGAATACAAAGGGTAGTGATGTGGTAATGGAGAATGGGGGAAAGACAAAAGGGAATAAGAGGCCAAGGAAGGAGAGAGCCAGGGAGAATAGAAGATTAGCTGGGCTGGAGGTAAGAGAAAGTGATGGAAAGTTTATAGGTGAAAAGTCAAGAGATTGTGGACTAGAGAGTGCAATTTGAGTGGATAGACGGGGTGTAAAGAAAGACAGAAAGGAAAGAGCTAGGAGGAAAGATCAATATGTCAGAGACATAAATAGGGAGTGAATGGAAGAAGACAGGAGGAACAAGGAGAAATGGCAAAATGAACAGCAGACACTGGAAAGAGAGTTAGGACAAGAAAGAGGAATGCAGAAAACAGTCTGTGGCCAGCATGACTGAAAAAATAAAATGTCAGGCAACAAAGATAGAAAAAAGTATTTTATTTTGAATTTATTAGATAGAATATATTAGCTTTCAGAAATATGCATTGCTGATGTATTTGTGTTTTGTTCATTACAAAACCAAACAGCAGGAGAAGGAGGTCTTCCACAGAGGTACAATAGGAGGAGGGAGCGGAAGCCAAAAACCACGGCCAAACACAGTTAGGTATATCCAAAAAACTTTATTTGTAGATCCAACTAAAATGTTTCAGCTGGAGGCCTTCTTCAGGGGTCTAAGGACAGACACAGACATAAAATTAAAATATGAACATTTGTAATATAAATTAATAACCAATCAAAGACATCCAAAAGAAGTATAATACATTACCAAAGAGGACAAAAAGCAACGTCAAAAAGAGGGTGGAACAAACCACTCTTCCCAAACTATGGTGGATGAATAAAACAAAAAGAAAAGATGCAACATCTTAAACACTCCTAAGAAAAATAATTTATATGGTAAACACCAAAAAGATAAATATGGCATACTATATATCTTGTATATACAAGTGATGCCAATAAAAGTTACATTTCATAAGTGATACATAGTATAATCAAGAGAAAAAACATAAATAACATTCGATATGCAAAAATATTAAAATGTGACAATACATATTAAAAGCAGTATATATTAAAATATAAGTGCCAAATAACATACATAATCACAAACAAAACATCATTTGTGATTATGTATGTTACTTGTTATTTTTTTGTCTACATAATTTTATTTTTAGTTTGTGGTAATTTAATCTGCCTCACTTGGCTTGCAACTTGTCGAGCTGTGAGGGCTTGTGTGCATCAGTGATGCTGAGACCTAAACTATCGGTAGTTTAACTATTGGCAGGATCTCCCAAGATGGACAGGTCAAAACAGAGGTGCCAGAAAAAGACAAACCACCCATCTGGGCAGCAGCAAAATGGGATAGTGTTGACGGCGGAGGATCACATTTCTGTGACAACGGCAACAACACCAAACTTAAACTGCGCGGAGGAAAGGCCTGGCAATCTACTTCTGTATCTTGCCATGAAAACCCAATGGATAGTTACAACAAAACAAATTGTGTTATAGTGCAGGAAGATGAGACCCCCAGGTCGGAAGGCACTCAACTAGCTACTGGGGAAGACCTGACGACTTTTCAGAGTAAAGCCAGCATTTATGATGTGGTTGGATCAAAGCCCTTGGGAAGTCTGACTGCTGATGTAGCTGCACATGAAATGAGAGTCAGGAAGCTGTAAAGATGTCTTACACATTGGAACATGGAACGTACGAAGCATGAACCAAGGGAAGTTGGAGGTGGTCAAAAATGAAATAGAACGTGTATAACTTGATCTGTTGGGTGTCAGCGAACTGAAATGGACTGGCATCGGGCACTTTCCATCAAATGATGACATGATCTACTATGCTGGAAATGAAAGACAGACAAAGAAGAAATGGTGTTGCATTTATAATAAAGAAGAAACTTGCAAGAACTGTAATGAAATACAATGCAGTCAGTGAACGCTTAATCTCTATTCGTCTATGAGGAATGCCTATCAACACAACTATAATTCAAGTATATGCCCCAACAACAGCTGCAGAAGAGAATGAAATTGAAGAGTTCTATGAACAAGTACAAGCTGAAATTGACAGAACATGCAAACAGGATATCCTGTTAGTTATGGGTGACTGGAACGCAAAGGTTGGCAACAAAGAAGAAGGCAAAGTAGTTGGAAAATATGGACTTGGCAACAGAAATGAAGCTGGAGAAAGACTGATAGAATTCTGCAAGACCAACAATCTATTCATCTCAAACACCTTCTTCCAGCAATACAAGCAGCGACTGTACACATGGACTTCACCCAATGGATTGTATAAAAATCTAATTGACTATATCTGTGGAAGTCAATGATGGAAAAGCTCTGTAACATCAACAAAGACAAAACCTGGAGCTGACTGTGATACATATCATCAACTACTAGTATGCAAACTCAAGCAGAAGTTGAAAAAGAGCAAACCACTCATGAATGCAGCAAAATATGACCTTGAGAATATACCACTGGAATTTAAAGACTGCCTGCAAAATTGATTTGCTGATTTAGATACAAATGACAGAGCTCCAGAAGAGTTATAGAATGACATCAAGAAGGTTGTGTTGGAAGAAAGTGAGAAGTCTCTACAAAAGATGAAAAAGCAAAAATGGCCAAAATGGATGACGGAAGAAACTTTGAACATTTCCCAGAAACACAGAGAAGATAAAGCCATAGGAGAAAGAAAGACAATTGCAGAACTCAACAGAGATTTCCAACGTGCAGCAAGATAGGACAAGGAAAAGTACTACAATGACGCATGCATGGAAATAGAAGCAGAAGCTATTAGAGCAGGGGTAGGGAACCCTGGTCCTGGAGAGCCGCAGACCAGTCAGGTTTTCGGGATATCCCTAATGAATATGCATGAGATATATTCATTAGAGATATCCTGCCAACCTGATTGGTTTGTGGCCCTCCAGGGCTGGATTTGGAGACCCCTGCCTTACACCTCTGTCATTTAAGATTGTGAGTGGGCAAGGTGCAGATGTCCTAGACATCGAAAGGGTATATAGAATGTGTCACATTCCTCCTCGATTCTCACCACCACCAAAATGTTGTCTAATAGACAATATTTTGGTGGTGGTGAGAAGTGAAAAGGTGGAAGGAATTTACAGAGTTTTTATATGATAAAGATCAAGTGGACCAACAGACGTTTCAACCTGTACCTTATGATCGGGAACCATTGGTGATGAAAGAAGAAGTTGAAGCAGCATTGAAAGCCTTATCAAAGAACAAAGCACCAGGCATTGATAGCAGGCATTGATAGCATTCCCATAGAAGTATTACAGCAATCTGATGCAGCCGTTACCGCACTTACAAGGCTCTGCCAAGAAATATGGAAGACAACATCATGGCCGACTGGAAAAGATCTCTGTTTATATCAATACTAAAGAAAGGTGATCCAACTGACTGTGGAAATTATTGCACAATCGCTCCGATCCCACATGCCATCAAGATTCTACTGAAGATTATTCAAAAGAGACTACAACCATACCTGGAACAAGAACTACCTGAAGTGCAAGCAGGGTTGAGGAAAGGGAGAGGAACGAGAGACATCTTTGTGGGTGTGGGCCTGAACCTTAATGTAAAGAAGACAAAGATCATGACAACTGGCATAATCAACAGGTTCATCGCTGAAGGAGAAGAAATTGAAATCATGAACAATTTTAACCTACTTGGATCAACTATCATTAAAGAAGCAACAAGCAGTCAAGAAATCAGACAACACATTGGTCTTGGCAGAATGGCTATGAAAGACCTAGGGGTATGTTTACTAAACTGCGGTAATCGTGAATAATGCGCGTTATGTAACATTAACGATCATAAGCGTAGCATAACACGCGTTATGCTGTGCTTAGATCGTTAACGTTACATAACGCGCGTTATGATGTGCTAACGATCGTAATGCCCCGCGGCGCGGTAAAACACCGCAGAAGGTGGAGAGAGGGTGGAGAGAAGGGGTCAATGGGCGGAGAGTGGGCGGGGAGAGGCTCCCTTCACACTAAAGCGCTGATCTGAAAAGCTCAATTCCAACGCAAATGAAAACCTGCCGTTAAATGCACATTACAGGGGAGAGAAACTATTTCAGTGTCAGGAATGTACAGCCAAGGCAGGGAAACAAAAAAAAGTGCTAAGTGTGATACATATGCACAGAACAAAAGGGCACATAAACACTGAAAATGACCCCAAAAAACTGGAAAAAAACATAATCAAGCTGGCCAATAGGGGTTTCAATGTTAAAAATCAACCTCTCCCCCCCCCCCCCCCGAGTAAGCTCCATAGAAAAGATATAAATCGTGGAAGGGTCTATAATCCGTCCCCATACATGGTGAATGAGCCCACAGTGAAATAGCGCTGCTCAGGGTTTTCCCCACCATCAGACAGGGTTCCTATGGCGAGCACATGTCCCGCAACATCAGGGCAGGCATGTCGGAACGGCAACTGGACAGATGCCGGAAAAGGGGATACAGAGGGCCGCAGGCGTCACATGCTGTGGTGCAGCCAGACAGCAACTGCTGAAGGCCCAACATGGGCACAACTGTGTTCCCCACAGTGTCACAGGGGATAGTACCCAGCAGCTACCCCCAAGGGCACGGAACATTGGCAGGCGGTGCTGGGGGGAAGCGTGGACACCTATGCAGGCACCCCTACCCCAGAACCTGCACCATAGGCAGCTGACTACCTGCACACTGGATGGCCTGAGACTGCGCACCACCAGCAGAAGGGCATGTCAGCATGGTGGCTGAGGGATACTGGTGGTGGAGGGGGCAGTGGCAGCTGCCCAGAGAAGACCGTGGCCTAGCCCTGTGTAGGTGGGTACCGTGTACTGCAACAGATGGGCCCTGTCTGACGAACAGTCATGATATCACCAAGGAATGTATTGTTTCTGTGATAACAAGATGGTGCAGTGCACAAAACCAGTGTATTCAGAAGCAGAGGGTCACAGGTTCAAGTCCCAGCTGTGGTTCCCGCCAACCCAGTCCCCAAATTTTACCCACTACTACAACGTGCTAATACAGACAGCACCTTTATTGCAGATGACATAAACATGCCCAAGACACCTACATTTTACCCTACAGAGCACAGACACCATAAACATGCATGTTACCTAGAGCAGAGCCTCCCAAATGCAGTCCTGGAGGGCCAAACACCATTCCGGTTCCATGCTGCCTCTGATAAAGATGCCTGTGCTGCATTTCTATGCGCCACCCCCATGGTATGCAGATGTATCTCATGCATATTCATGAGGGACAGCATGAAAACCCGAACAGTGTTTGGCACCGCAGGACTGGAGTTGGGAACCTCTGCCGTAAAGCAGCAGCCAACAGGGGTAGACACACCCGCACCCACAGGCCCCGTTAGCCAAAGCCTCCTGGAGAGGCAGGACTTTGGGCTCTGCGTGCATCTCCCAATACTAGCACTTGCATACCTTAGTAATGCCACCCTAAACCGGGGAATATGGTACACATCTATCAAAAGGTTGCTATGAGTACTGGCAGATAGCAATTGCTAGGTTAAGTACACTTTTCTGAGTGAGCTGCATCATAGCAACCTTTCTGATGTCTGTGGAGTGTGCTACAGGTCTTGTGTCTGACAGTGTTTACCAACCTGGGGAGTGACTCCTACAGTATTGCGTACCATAGCCATGCCTGCACTGTGCCCAGGACTGATGTGGTGGCCTGGGCTGCCCAACACCTCTATAGTTGCACAATGCTGACATTGGTGTGGGGAGTGTGTGTCTGTCTATCCAGTGTGTGGTGGCTGCCAACACCCTCCACAGCCCACACTGCTAGCACTGTTGCCAGTATTGGCCTGCCAATGTGCATAATGAGGAGCAAGGTACCATGGGAATAGCCTGGATAGGGTGGCCTGACCTGGCCGCATCTGCACACAGCATAGAGCAATGGCTCGGACATTGCAGTACCTGGCCACCACCTGCACGGACAGGGTGGCCATAGCATGTCCTGCTGGGAGGTCACTCTCACCCTGACTGAGCAGTGACCATGGCATGGCTAGGTTCCCCCATAGTACTATATTGTATTTTTATCATGTAATATTTATGGGTTTGTTTTTGGGCCAAATCACTGACTTATCTGCTTGGTGTGTATGCTGACATCCCCGTTCTGGGTACATGCATCTCCTCCAGGACCATGTACTATGGACTAGCTGATGGATGGACTGTCTGCAGCTAGTATGTTTAATGACTCACCCTGCAACATGAGGGCTTACTATTATCACTTGATCATAAACTGATTAATGCTTTGCTCTCGGCACTAAGTCTCAGAGAAACCAGATTGCACTTTAACCAAGGGCTGATAGCCCATTAAGTGTGCTTATTTCACATCAATGACCCGTTGCCATGTTGAGCTTATTTTTTAGTTTAAAATTTTTTAAATTTTCTTTTTTAATAACTGATGACTTTCTTCTCATCGAGCAATATACTGCACTTTGACTTTTTCAAATGTCGGTTATCCAACTAAACCGGACTTTTCAAATGTCGGTTATCCAACTAAACGGTAATATAGTGACTAGATATTGCACTTAACTTAATTCGTACTGTTGAGCAGGGCAATATCTAGTCACTATATTACCGGTTTAGTTGGATAACCGACATTTGAAAAAGTCAAAGTGCAGTATATTGCTCGATGAGAAGAAAGTCATCAGTTATTAAAAAAGAAAATTTAAAAAATTTTAAACTAAAAAATAAACTCAACATGGCAACGGGTCATTGATGTGAAATAAGCACACTTAATGGGCTATCAGCCCTTGGTTAAAGTGCAATCTGGTTTCTCTGAGACTTAGTGCCGAGAGCAAAGCATTAATCAGTTTATGATCAAGTGATAATAGTAAACGGCATTTGATAAGTTTTGCCTTGAGTCAACCGTTTAAAGAGACATAGACTACACACTAATTGTGCAGCTAGTATGTGTCTTGCTGGAACACCTTGCAGGGTGCAGCGGCTGGAGGCTTGCTGCTGGAGAATGTCAGATAATGGTGGGGAGCAGCTGAGCATTTCCAGGCCTGCCGTCTGTCTGCTATTGCGTTATGGATGTGTACCGCTCAGTCTGTTCCACAGCAGGACTGGGGTTGCTGGTCCCCCCTACTGCTGCCATTGCAGGGCGGTAGACTGTGGATCTATTGGTGGGTGATCCTGTTTCCCACCCTGAGCCCCAAAGGGTGGGTTGTGTGGTGGTACATAATCTGCCTATGGGTCCATACACCACCCCCTCCCCTTCACCTACAGCAGGTAACGATGGCACCAACACAGGATATGCACTATTCTGGGTGCAGCATCGCCCTTAGAGACTAGACATGACCGAGACATACAGCAGGACACAGATGTATCCTAGGTGTGTCACACTGATGGCGACCTGTAGCATGGTGTATTTCAGGAAAAAACACAGCAGGGAGCAGCGAGTCTTGCACAAACCTCAGGATACACAACAAGCAAGATCGAAGGTTGGAAGAACTGCACGGCACCACACAAACTGTCTGCTGTGGTTACCAGGATAGGGGTAATCCACCCGTACCCATGATGCACTGCACATGCAAAGCAGCAGACGAACCCATGCTGACTGTAACAGCGGTCAGGACACTAGCCATTGTGCTACAGCTCTGTTTCAGTGATTTGTGTCTGTACGCCTTCATACGATTAACGCGCAGTAACGCACAGTAATGTGCAGTAACGCGCCACGGCGCCCTGTAACGCTCGTTAGTGGTTACGATGTCCCACCCATGTCCTTTTTTGGCTTTCCTTTCACTAACGCAGCTCCTAACGCGATTTGCACTAACGCAGTTTAGTAAACATACCCCTAAATCTTTTGAATGCACTTTTCTTTCTCCATAACGCAAGATGATTTTCTTTCTTTCTCAGAACAGCGTTTTTAAGGACTGTGCAGTGCCCACATTTAAGAGGTTTTCATCTTGGTTAGTATATTTTGATTTACATCACAACAAATAAACCTAAAATCATGTTAAACTATTTGGGTCATAAGTACAATAATCTTGAAGGTGATTCACATTTGGTGAATGTATTCATTTTAGGTATGAGATTAGCATCGGTAAAGAGAGGAGACAAAGTCTAGTCAATATTAGGATCACACCTCCTCGCGCGTGACCATAGTGTTCTTTAATAATACAATTACAGCATTGTAAACACACTACAAATAATGCTTGAATTGGGATAAATTGTAAGGTTTGCACTTATTCATAATGGATCATCAGAGAGATGACTCCTAAGAGGTTCCTGGATTTAGCATGCCTAGATCGTGCAATGCACATAGAGCCGTCCTTTCACAATAGTATTACTTGGAACGTACACACAAAAACAACAACAAAAAAAACCTGTCTTACACATCATGTATAGTAAAGGTGTCTCATTTATATATTTATTGAGCTCTTTTAATATAAGTGTACATATCAATTGATCCATAGACTGTAATTACACAATAAGATACAAATATTGGAACATTTCAAAACAGGCAAGAATCTCCCTTTGGATTTTAGTATGAACGATATATGTTCATTTTTATATAAATTATATTTTAGTGAGGTTAATTTATCATGTTCATAGATATAAAGGTTCTGTTTATAAGCAGAGTTAAAAAAGTTTTAAATACATCCATTGTTTAATATTATAAAAACTAGATTGTTTGCTTCTTCACCATACCGGCAGGTGGCATAATTCATATAGTGCCGATACCAATAACGGTTGGGTATACACATGAAGAACTAAGATCTTTTAACTTTATTACATGACAATGATAAGTTCACTAGACATAATTTTAATATATTATTTATTTAATATATTGTCATATGCATATTATTAATGCCCAGTAGATATTTGAATATATTTATTATTTAATTATAATTTTTTAACCTTTTTCCCGGTTTTAGAGGTGAACAGCAATAATATAACCTATACATAAAACCAACACAAATTGAATAGAACAAACCAGGTTAGTAGTCCAACGTGGTTCTACACTTTCTCAATGCTATATAACGCACTTTCTGATACAGGATTTAAGTAAGAGTATTGTATAGTCTGATTATAATTAGAGCCACTAGATCATATCAAGGTGGAAAGTATCAACACCCAATTCCACAATAAAATAGCAAATTTTTACGATAGAGTTTTTCAAATATTATACAAGACTAACACTACAATTTGGCTTTAGTTTTTATCATTGGTTTAACCCTAGACTTTTTATTGTGTTTTTTTATATTTTTTTTTATTAGATATACTTCATCCTCAACCAGTGCAGTTACCATCTATTTTATTTGTTTGTCCATCATGGTTTTTAACTCAAGTCCTGCGTTTGTAGCTTTATATATGGAACATTTTTTATTATTTATCAATAATAATTTTCATAACAGTTTTTATATTAATGTATAGAAGGTTTGTCATCATTTACAACATCATATTTATTATTTTAAATTATGAATTATATATTTGAGTCTGCCATTCAATTAATTATTTATTTATATGTATTTCATCAAAGTATATTATTGTTTGTTTTTAAGCCACATTCCCTCTGATGAAGGCGGTCACGCCGAAACGCGTTGGGGTTTCCACAAATAAAGGATCTTGAACATCCAACCTTTGATCTTGCATGGTGTATTTCAGTCATGAAAGGTGCTGTGGACCTGGTGCTGGGCGCCCCACCTCAACCTCAGGGTGGGCACAGTACCCGCACAATGTGACTGTCTGTGGCTACTCTGTGGCAGTGCCACACACGGTTTGTTCCCCCTTCAAGGCTGAGGTGCTGTGGGGGTGCATACCCGATCTTGTGCCCATCTCTTGACTGCTGCTTTGCATGTGCAGTGCATCATGGGTACGGGTGGGTTACCCCTATCCTGGTAACCACAGCAGACAGTTTGTGTGGTGCCGTGCAGTTCTTCTGCAGCCAGCCGGGGCTTTGTTCACAGTCTTATAAGGTGTCCTATAGGGGACATTATAGGGTGCCTTGGCAGACAGTACACTTTATAATGTGCCCTATGGAGTACGTTATGGGGTGCCTTATGCGGCACCTTAGGTTATGCCACCGTGAGGGTGTGTTTGCTGGCAGCACTAATTAAAATACACGTCACATGCCTCAACAGTCACTACTTAAATGTAAAGGGTGCTGCCTCAGCCAGTCTTATACAGTAGGCCCACTGGGGAATTGAACCCGTGACCCCTGTATCATCAGTCAGTGTTGCAACCATTGTGCTACAGCTCTGTTATTGTGCTTGTATGCCTGTGCGCCTTCTTAAGATTAACGCGCGGTAACATGCCCTGTAGCGCTCGTTCATTTATGGCACCTTGTAATGCGTGTTCTCGGCAACGATGTACCGCCCATGTCCTTATTTGGGGTTTCTGTCTCTACCGGGGCTCCTAACATGAATCGCACTAACGCAGTTTAGTAAACATACCCCCTAGATAAGATTCTCAAGAGCAGAGATGTCTCTCTCCATACAAAGATTCAACTTGTTCAAGCCATGGTATTTTCAATAACATCATATGGATGTGAAAGCTGGACAGTGAAAAATATAGACAGTAAGAAAATTGATGCCTTTGAATTATGGTGCTGGCAGCGAATACTGTGTATACCATGGACTGCCCGAAGAACAAACCAGTCGGTACTACAGGAGATCAAACTTAAGTTTTCTTTAGAAGCTCAGATGACAAGACTTTAACTTTCATACTTTGGACACATCATGCAAAGAGAGAGATTATTAGAGAAAGACATCATGCTTGGCAAGATAGAAGGTCAATGCAAAAGAGGAAGGCCAGCAATGAGATGGATCGATGCAATAACAGCAGCTATGAGTACCCGTCTGTCAACAATGAGCCGCCTGACTGAAGACCGAACATAATTTAGGATAGCTATCCAGAGAGTCGCCATGAGTCGACTCCAACTCAATGGCACTTAACAACAACATCAATTTAATCTAGACTTGGTGAGGATTTATCTATCTGTATGTATGTGACTGAGGTCAGGGATTCAGTTAGCATGGAATTTCTATTTAGGGATCTGTAGTAATTCAACTTGTTCAGTTTTCAAATAGGTTCCTCTATGTTCTAGATCCCACTGCAATATTTACAGTGCTGCTATTTCTAAGTAGCACTGAGTTTTAGAAGTTGATGTGCTATGGTATAATAGATTTTCTCTATAGGCCCTGAGTGATTGTTAAAGAGGTTTGTATTACTTCACAATATACCCATTTCTGGTGAGGGTTTATATTGCTATTACTGAAATGACATCAGAATCAGAACGCATATTTTGTTTCCTGAGTTCAATGGGGAAATGTACTATGCACCCATTGTTAGGAGGATGGTTATTTCAGAAGCTCTATTTGTGCTTTGGATGTCTGAAAACGGGCATTGAGATGTCCCCAGAACCATTTTAGAAGCCCACTCTGTGGTCATCTTTGGAGCCAGGACATCCAAGTCTGAACAGGGACGTGGAATAGTCATATCTGATGTGTTACCAGGACTTAGACATCCTTGCCTGATTTCAGAAATGCCTTGGACATCCTGAGCCGCTTCCAAGCTTATATCTGCTCTAGGTATGAATAGGCATCAGAAAAGTTCTCGTTTTGTCAGACAGACGTCTGGAGGGTGTGGAGGAGATTTGCTCGTGTCTCCTATATTTGCCATGTTAACAATGAACACTGACAGAAAATGAGGACTCATGTTTTAGTTTTGCTATGCTGCTGGATGTCCCCTTATATGAACTGGCCTGAGAGGGACGTCCCTGCCCCCATTTTCCTAAGGGGGATGTCTATATGGTCACTGGCACGAACAATGTCTAAGTTCCTAAAATCGGGAGGAGACATAGACATCCCTGGCATTTCTTGACACGTTCTGTCATGGATATCTCCAATTTAACTAGGATGTCCTTTATATTGTCACTTTTTATATTCAAAAATATAAAGCGAAAACCGAAAGCATAATATATAACACCAAAATAAAATTAGTTGTGGTTCTCTTTTTTTTTTCATTTTGCTCCTTGATATGTGATCATCTTGCATCTCCTTTGGTTTTGCAGAGAATATATTACATTTAATATTATTTTGGTTCAGTTGGTATGTTTTGCATTAGATTCCCAGGCTACATAATTAAGCTGCAACAATTTTTCCTGCATAGAAACAGCATTGCAAAGTTAAAAAATATATATCTATATGGCCTAGGAATATATTGCTTTCTTTCTTCTTTGGGCAACCATCTGATTGGTGTTATAAGTGAGGAAACCCCCTGGTTCCTGACTAGAGCTCTGAAGAGACCCCTCTATTTAGGTTGCCGGGAGGGAAGGGCACCAGGTCATCTCTCGCCTCAGGTAGCAGATTGTCTTGAGCCACCCCTGGCTGCAGTGCTAAGCTGCCAGGTGCCAACTGCTGATTCATTACTGTGAGTAGCAACAGGCAGCAGTCAGTGGTCAGCACTGAGGCAGGCACTCAAAACCTACCAATTTTCAGCCTGCACCATGGTGGGTTTAAAGGGAGGCAGGGACTTCCTTGACACATCTGCACAGAAAAGATGGTAGGTCCCATTTTCTCCGATACACTTCCTCCTGCTTCAGAGGTGGCAGGACCTTCATCATTCTTTGACGCGTGTTTGTTAAACTCAGTGGTGGCCGTTGCAGGTTGTCACTGAGTTACTGGTGTAGCAGAGTGGGTTGGGAAGGAGGGGCTGGACTTGATGGGGCTGTAAGAGAGGGGACTAAGGGCACAGATGAGGGAAATGCTGGACTTGGGAAATGCTGATGGAGGGATTAAACTGGTCTACCGGATATAATGGGGTTCAAGAGCTATAGGAAGGAGAATAGGGACACAGATGGGTAAATGGTGGACTTGGGGAAGGAGGGGGATGTGCTAGACATGATGGGTATTGGGGAGGGAGAATATGAACATAGATAGGGAGAGGCTGAACTTAGGGTAAAGGGATAGAGAAGTTGAAGGGGATGGGTTGAACATGATGAGGCCCTAGGATGAAGGACAGAGACACAGATTACCGGGATGGGATGAGGAGGGATAGGGACAAAAATGGGATATGTTGGATCACAAGGGCAGGGAAGACTATGGAGACAGAGAGGGAGGATGCTGGATATAAGAGAGGAGACTGAGGGAACAGGGAATGGATGCTGTATGTAAGACATTGGCTAGAATGAGGGGGGGGGGAGAGAAATAAGAGGATGAACCTAGGGTGGGGGAGAAGAGGGAGATGCGGGTCAGAGTGAGGAGGAGAGAGGTGATTCTGGGCATGAGGAGGGGAAAGGGGAGAGGGAGAAATGAAAGCTAGTGAGAAGTTTTGAGAAAGACTGTGCGATAGGAATGTGAGGGCTGGGGGTCAGGGAAAGTTATAGGTAAATGCAGTAAAAATGAGGAAGACTGGGGGCTGGTTTGTAAGGAGGAATGAAACCTGGATAGTGAAGCAGAACAATGAATGGAAGAAAGCTGAAAGGGAGAGATCAATATCAGAGATGAATAAAGGGGAGGAAATGAAGACAGGAAGAGAGAGCAATGACAAATGAACAGGAGAACCTAGAGAGTTAAGAGACGATAGAAGATAGCAGAAACCGGAGCCTGGGATCAACATAAGAAGAAAACTAAAATGGTCAGACAATAAAGGCAGAAAACTATTTTTATTTTCTGTTTAGTGATTGGGATATAGGTGTACTGATGTTCTAGGGATCACTGAAATATTTACAGTACTGTGTTTTCCTAGGTGCGGTCCTTCTTGTGTGAGTTTTGGAAATTAGTGTTAGCATGGTAGATTTTTGGTAGGTCCTGGGTGACTTATTTGTAGAGTTTTTTTATTACTTCATAGTATGTTTGGTACTTAAAGGATATGTGTTGCTGTTAGTGAGATGACAAAAGAATCAGGATATTTTTTTGTATGGTAAGTTCTATGGGGAAACATCCTAGCTCTGCTATGCACCCATTGTTGGGTGAGGGGTAGGGGATTCTTTGGATGCAGAATATATGTTTGGATTTCACACCATATGGGGAGCATATGTGTGCTGGGGGACTAAGAAAGGGACTGTAGCTCAAAGGAAGCTGAAGAGTGCAACCTCTTATACCCCATCCTATCCTATGTGGCCTGCAGGAGCTAAAACCTGTATGGCCTCCATCGTAGCAGATATTATTGGAGGTGGGGTGGGGCAGAGGACAGGGTGGGGGTGGAACAGGGGCGGGGCAGGGTGGAGCAGGGGGCGGTGCTCAGACAGCAATAGGTGACAAATTTTTCTCTTTCAAAAAATTGGCAACCCTAACCACTGCCTATGTCAACTCCAGAATCAAAGTCTCATTTACTGCTAATGCAGGGCTTGTGTTGAGGCCAGTGGCCATCTTGTCACATTGGTAGACATATTTTTCTCTTTTACTTTTCTCACTGGTTTCATTGTCATCTATATCCACTATCATTGGATCCCAGTCATCTATCACATCAGATTTAAATGTCTCCTTCTCACTCATCAAGCCTTCTATACCAGGTGCTCTCTATCTCTCACCCCACCTGTTCCCCTCATCATTCAAACCTACCTATTCTCAGTGCAAAAATACTCTCTACTTCCCTCAAGTAATCTGGGCCCATCTCTCCTCTACTCACAAAGCTTGCTCAAGCCCCTGCACCCATGTCCTGATGAGCACAACCAGCACACATCCTGCTCAGGAGAGATAACTAGATCAATGAAGAAACATTGGAGTACAACAACCATGCCTTAAGGAAGCCACTGATGCAGGAAAGAAGGAGAGGATCTAGTTTGGTTTTTCCTGACGCAAAGTGCCACATTGGGGGCCACATCTATGGAAGGCTCCAGCCCACAAGATATTCTGAAGAAAGCTGGTGCAAAAGAAAGGCTTATTAACTCCAGGATAGCCACAGAGTGAGAAAAAAGACCATAACTACTTGTAGTATATCTTTTGTCTCTGCCATTATATTGTTTTTTTGCTATTACAGTCAGTGACCTCTCACGTTTCTTTAAATAAACTTTTGGTTCATAACACCTGATCTCTGTTATTGAGTGAGAGGGGATTGCAGTGGGTAGAATAAAGATGCTAAAGGCCTTCCAGTATATACTGGTCCCATCTCAGGAACCCTAATAATCCCCAAGAGCTGAGACGGCAAGGACAGTATAGACTCTCAGAAGTTGTGTTCCCAATCTCCCAGAGGATGCCCAGATGCTGCAAGGGACTTCCAGATTATCGGGGGTTGCAAAATTACTACTACTTCTTATCATTTTTATAGTTCAATGTAAACCACTTTGATAGTATGAAAGGCGGTATATAAAAACAGTTAAACTAATAAAATAAATAAATAAATATAGCGCTACAAGGCATCTACAGTGCTGTGCAAAGACATGTAAGAGACAATCCCTGTTCATAAGAGCTTATAGTCTAGTCAAGAGAGACAACACAACAGTCAAGACGGACATCACAACAACTGGGAAACACATAGGAGGTGAACAGGAGACTAAGGGGTATGTTTACTAAAGTGCGTTAGTGCAATTTGCGTTAGGAGCCGCGTTAGAAACACAAACCCCAAATAAGGACATGGGCGGTACATCGTTACCAACAACGCACGTTCCCAAACTAACGAGCGTTACAGGGCGCCAAGGCGCGTTACTGCACGTTAAGCATAAGAAGGCGCATAGAGAGAAATCACATAAACAGAAGTGTAGCATAATGGAACCTGCACTGACTGCTGATACAGGCATCATGGGATCGATTCCCCAGTGTGCCAAATGCAGAAGGCTGGCTGAGGCACCACCCTGTATATTACGTAGTGAATGAGTAGGCATTTTACTTTTTTTCCAGTAGTGTTGCCAGCAAACACACCCCCACAGTGGCGTAACCAAAGGTGCCGCAGAAGGCACCCCATAACGCACACAGATGCTGTAGATGGCTGCCATTTGCTCTGACTGTATCAGTGCTGTGTAGCCACGTGCGTTAGTGAGGGCGTAGCCATGTGCGTTGGTGGGGGCATATCTATGTGCGTTGGTGGGGGCGTATCTATGTGCGTTGGTGAGGGCGTAGCCACGTGCATACCTACATGTTGTTATGGGTGTGTCACCACGCGTGAATACGTGCGTTGGTTCCGGCGTGGGCGAGCGTTACAACGTGCGTTGGGTCCAGGTGTGGGCACTGTAGATTACATATCCTTGAGGGTGTATTGCACCTAACATTAATGCTACCATCTCTGATTGTGCTGGCCTATTGCCTATCAGAGCCTGTGAGCAGGAGCTGGACTTTACAAACCCCACTTCTTAGTACTGCTGCTACATTTTGCTGCGTCGGCATCATGTTTTATACCACCTTCTGCTGCACACATCTCACATTAGGGCACGTTCACATTCCTTTGGCTAAATATGTCCTCAATGTGGGGATGTATCACACATTTTTAATGCCCCTTTTGTTTAGAGGGATTGAGATGGGTGTGTGGTGGGAATGGCACAGAGGGAGTCCCTGATTGGTTATATGTCGGGGTGGCATTGGAAGCAATGGAGATCTTGTGTGTATTTGACAGAGGGGCTTCATTTCACCACGCAGTCCATCTGCAGGGGTTCACAGGGTTGGATTGGAGCAGTCACACCCATGATGCACTGCACATGCAAATTATCAGTGTACAGATGGTCATATGTTGCGGTTCCCCCCCCCATCACCTAGGGCTGATGGGGGTCCTGACCATGTGCAGCCCCACAGCACCTCGGCATAGTAGGGGGAACAGACAATGTGTGGCACTGGTACAGAGTGACCACAGACAGTCACATTGTGCAGGTACTGTGACCACCCTGAGTTTGAGGTGGGGTGGCCAGCAACAGGTCCACAGCACCTTTCATAATTACCATACCCCATGCTGCAGGTCCCCATCAGTGTGTTGTCTGTAGTTTCGTTAGACCAGTGGTTCTGAGCCAGTTCTCCTTGAACCCCTAGACCAGTTGGGTGTTTGGGATATCTCTAATGAATATGCATGAGATATATATGCATTAGAAATATCTTGCCAACCTGACTGGTTTGTGGCCCTCTAGGACTGGATTTGTAGACCCCCTGCTTTACATCTCTGTCATTTATGATTGTGAGTGGGCAAGGTGCAGATGTCCAAGACATCAAAAAGGTTAGATAGAATTTGTCACATGCCTCTTTGCTTCTCACCACCACCAAAATATTGTCTATTAGACAACTTTTTGGTGGTGGTGAGAACTGAGGAGACCTGTGACACATTCTATCTACCCTTTTGATGTCTAGGACATCTGCACCTTGTCCACTTACAATCTTAAATGACAGAGGTATAAGGCAGGGGTCTCCAAATCCAGCCCTAGAGGGCCACAAACCAGTCAGGTTGGCAGGCTATCTCCAATGCATATATATCTCATGCATATTCATTAGGGCTATCCTGAACACCCGACTGGCCTAGGGGTTCAAGGAGGACTGGTTCAGAACCACTGCGTTAGACACACCGTGGTTACATCAGTGTCCTGCTGTATGTCTCTCTCATGTCTAGTCTATATGGGCGATTATGCACCCAAAATAGTGCATGTCCAGTGTTGGTGGCATGGTTACCTGCTGTTGGGGGGGGGGGGGAATCATGATCCACCACACAACCCACCCTCCGGGGCTCAGGGTGCAGAACAGGTTCAGCCACCAATAGATCCACAGCCTATTTCACTGCAATGGTAGCAGTAGAGGGGACCATCATCCCCAGTCCTGTTGGGGGACAGACAGAGCACTACACATCCATAGGTCAATAGTCAACAAATGCCAGGCTTGGAAATGCACAGCTGCCCCCCAACATTATCTGACATTCTCCAGCAGCACACCTCCAGCCACTGCACCCTGCAAGGTGTTCCAGCAAGACACATACCAGCTGCAGACAGTCTGCCAGCTAGTCCAGAGTGCATGGTCCTGGATGAGATGCAGGCACCCAGAACAGGGGTGTCAGCATACACACCAAGCAGATAAGTCAGTGATTAGGCCCCAAAAGGAGACCCATAGATATCACATGAGAGAAATGTCATAGAGCACTATGGGGGAACCTAGCCATGCAGTGGTCACTGCTCAGTCAGGGTGAGAGTGATCTCCCAGCAGGACATGCTATGGCCACCCTGTTTGTGCAGGTGGAGGCCGGGCACTACAATGTCCGAGCCATTGCCCTATGCCTTGAGATGATGCAGCCAGGTCAGGCCACCCTATACAGCCTATTCCCACAGTACCTTGCTCCTCATTATGCACATTGGCAGGCCATTACTGGCAACAGTGCTAGCACTGAGTGCTGTGGGGGGTGTTTGCCGACACCGCACACTTGATAGACAGACACACACTCCCCACACCTATGCCAGCATTGTGCAGCTATGGGGGTGTTGGGCAGCCGTGCCCCCCCCCCAACGGTCCGGGGCACAGTGCATGAATGGCTGTGGTACGCAAAACTGTAGGTGTCACTGCACAGGTTGGTAAACACTGTCAGACACATGACCTGTTGCACACTCCACAGACGTCAGAAAGGTTGCTATGCTGCAGCTCACTCAGAGAAAACTTGTACTTGAGCTAGGAATTGCTATCTGCCAGTAGTCATAGCAACCTTTTGATAGATGTGTACCATATGCCCAGGTTTAGGGTGGCATTACTATGGTATGCAGGTACTCGTATTGGGAGATGCACGCAAAGCCCAAAGTCCTGCCTCTCCAGGTGGCTTTGGATGATGGGACCTGCGGGTGCGGGTGTGTCTGCCCCTGTTGGCTGCTGCTTTACGGCAGTGTTTCCCAAATCCAGTCCTGGTGTGTCAAATACTGTTCAGGTTTTCATGCTGTCCCTCATGGCTATGCAAGAGATACATCTGCATACCATGGGGGTGGTGCATAGATATGCAGCACAGGCATCTTTATTAGAGGCAGCACGGAACCTGAATGGTGTTTGGCCCTCCAGGACTGCATTTGGGAGACTCTGCTTTAGGTAATGCGCCTGTTTATGGAGTCTGTGCTCTGTAGGGTAAAATGTAGGTGTTTTGGGCATATTTACATCATCTGCAAATAAGGTTCTGTCTGTATTGGGACTTTGTAGTGGTGGGTAAAATATGCAGAGTGTGTTGGTGGAATCCACAGCTGGGACTTGAACCTGTTATCTTCTGCATCTGATTACAGTGGTTTTGTGCACTGCACCACCATTTTAACACAGAGATGGTGTATTCCCTGGTGGTACCTTGACATGTGCCGCCTGCGGCCCTCTGTATCCGCTTCTCCAGCATCTGTCCAGTTGCCATTCCAACATGCCCGCCCTGCTGTTGCGGGACATGTGCACGCCATAGGCACCCTGTCTGGTGGTGGGGGAAACCCTGCACAGCGCTATTTCACTGTGGGTCCATTCACCTTGTATGGGGACAGATTATAGACACTTCCACGGTTTCTATCTGTTCTATGGTGCTTACTCGGGGGGGGGGGGGGTGTTTCTCATTGATAACACTGTTGAACAACTTGGTTATTGTTTTTTATCCGGTTTGTTGGGGTCATTATCAGTGTTTCTGTGCCCTTTTGCTATGTGCACATGAATCACACTTAACACTTTTTTGGGGTTTTCCTGCCTGGGCTGTATATTGCTGACACCTAAATGGTTTCTCTCCCCTTTAATGTGCCTTTAACGGCAGGTTTTCATTCGCGTTGGATTTGAGCTCTGAAATTCAGCACGTTGGTGTGAGGGGAGCCTCTCCCCGCCCACTCTCCGCCCATTGACCCCTTCTCTCCGCCCTCTCTCCACCTTCTGCGTTGTTTTACCGCTCCGCGGGGCTTTACAATCGTTAACTATGGTTAACACGCGTAGTATGACGTTAACGGTCATTGGCGCGTGATTACGCGCGTTATACTGCACTTACGATCGTTAACGTCGTACAATGCGCGTTATTCACGTTTACCGCACTTTAGTAAACATACCTCTAAGAGGATCAGGATCCAAAAGCAGTCTCAAAGAAGTGAGTTTCTAGCCTGGATTTGAACAAGGCCACAGATGGAGCCTGACATACCAACTCAGGTAGTTTATTCCTGGCCCAAGGGGCAGCAAGGTAGAAAGATCGATGTCTGGAGTTGGCAGTGGAAGAGAAAGGCACATATAGAAGGGATCTGCCAGAAGACTGGATTTCCCAAGGAGGGGTGTAAGGAGAGATAAGAGAGGAAAGGTAGTGAGGAGCTGAATGAAGTAGAAGTTTAAACTGGATATGGAAACAGATAGGGAGTCAATGAAGTGACTTGAGAAGATCAATGACATGAGCATCGAGACACCGGCAGAAAATTAGCCATGCAGCTGAGCTTTAAACAGATTGATGTGGGGAGATATGATTCAGAGGAAGACTAGCGAAGAGGAGGATGCAATAGTCTAAACAGGAGGTGACTAGAGAATGGATAAGGATCTTAGTAGTGTGTTCAGAAATGAAAGGACAAAGTTTGTCAACATTATAGAGAAAGAAGTGACAGGTTGGCATTCTTTTCTCTCTTTTAGTAGCGATTATGTGTTATTGTACACTGCCCTGATGTTTTGGCCTGGGCGGTCAATCAAATGTGGAAATAAAGATAAAAGGTTTTAGTTAACTATTGGATGTGTGTGGAGAAGGAGAGGGAGGCCAAGGCTGTGAGCCGAGGAAACAGGGAGCAGTAGAGTGTTATCCACAGAAATAGAGAAAGGAGGAAGGGGGGGGGGGAGGAAGATAAGGAGCTCAGTTTTGGCCATGTTCAGTTTCAGATGGCTGTGAGACATCCAGGCACTAATGTCAGATAAGCGGGCAGAGATCCCGGCCTGGATTCCTGGAGAGATTTCAGGTGCAGAGAGTAGATCTGAGAGTCATCAGCATAGAGACGGTACTGAGAACTATGGGAAGAGATGAGCGCACCAAGGACTGAGTATAGATAGAGAAAAGGAGAGGTCCCAAGACAGAGCCCTGCGTAGTAACTTCATATTAGGAGTTACTACCCAGGAAAAGGAGCTAGGCATTATAGTGGACAGAACAGTATGTTGAAATTCTTGGATCAGCATACAGCAGAGGCCAAGGAAGCAAAAGGAAGGGTATGAATTGTTAGAAAAGGAATGGAGAATAAAACAGAATATTATAATACCTCTACATCATTCCATGGAACAACTTCACCTTCATCATTGTGTGCAATTCTAGTTATTACATTTCAAAAAGATATAGCAAAATAAGAAAAGGTACAGAGAAAGGCAACAAACGTGATAAAGTGCATGGCAAGGCTTGCCTATTAGGAAGGGCTAAAAATTTTAGGGTTCTTCGTCTTGTAGATTAAAACTGGTATTGAACAGTGCTTTAACATCACAGAAAAAGATACAAGCCATTAATTAGCTAACAATTCCCGTAGTCTCATACGACTTGGTAATTGTAGACTGGCCTTTTAAAGATCTTGAAAAACTGGATGTATGAATAAGAAAACTCCTCCATACCCACAGCGTAATTTATAAGACTCAGCATATGCCGAGATTATACATTTTGAGAGTTGAAAGAGAAATGAGCTTTCTAGAGATAGAATATACATATAGAGCTGCAATCATAGGCCTCCAGGCCTATATAATAGTATCAAGAAATCCAAATATGCAAGAAGTATGACGTATGAAAGTATACATCCAAAATCCATCTGCATCATTAAACCTGAACAAGCATTCCGATGAGTAAAAGGAATGAGTGAGAATCCACTAGAACATATAGGGAAGGAAACACCAGAGTTTGTACATACTATAGGGACAAATTGGAAGTGATTACTATTCTCATATCTGCCTGCAAAGTTCAAATGGAGCAAAACCTCTTCACATAAAGGCACGATAAGGTGGCACATTTCATTCACTGGAAATTTCATATACACTTCAACATCATTGTACGTGAACAGCACTGAGATCATGACTGAGAAAATTATTGGAAATGAAGAAATTATGCTTGCCTGCAACCTTTCCATTCTAACTAATAAGAAATTTGATGAAAAAAAAACAGACATAGTGGTAAAAGGTATAGGGGTCATTCAGTGGCACGAATAGCAGGGATGGACGTCCGGACCCGGCTAATGCCTCCCTGTACGAACAGCTCATTTGAATGGGGAGGCTTAGATAGGGTCAGGAGGGGGCATTTCAGAGGCAGAGCGAAGGTGTAGCATGGGCAGGCCCCGACCCTGGATATACAGGGCCAATTCTGAAGTTGGCACTGTACATCCAGGGCCATGAACATGGATGGGGGACTTATTCCACTGCAGAGGTGGAATAAGTCCCCCTGGACATCGGGGGATGATGAGGTTCATAACTGTCATGATATGTGCAAAACGAACTCATTTGGAAGCATTGCCCCCCCCCCCCCCAAAAAAAAAAAAAACTGCTAAGTAGCACATTTTTAAAAAATTGGAAAGATTTTTTTCCCCACCAGGTTGGAGGAGTAGCAGAATTCAAAGCAGCAAAACCAGAGTTCAAATCCCACTGAAGCTCTTTGTGCTTGTATGTAGATGAGTAGTGTAATGATGAAAGTTGCAGGTTGTAGCCAGGGTTCAGATATCAGTGGTGCTGCACCATGTGATCTTTAGCAAGTCACTTAACCCTTCATTGGCCCTTGGGTGACAAGAACATGAAGTTCACCTTGAACTTCTAAAAAAAGGCATGAGCAAAATCCTATCTCCCCTCCCCCCCCCCCCCATGACTTCTAATGTTTGCTTTTAGACAAACAAAATTCTACCTTTTGGGAAACTTACAGGTACTTGTGACCTGGATCGGCCACTGCTGGAAACAGAATTCTGCGCTTGACAGACCCTTGGTCTGAGACAGTATGGCCATCCTTCTGTTCTTCTGAATTGGCGCTCCAGTACTGCATGGATGGAACACATTGCTGAATAGATGTATCCCTGAACAGCCTAACTCATTCCGCACTTAACAATGGAATCCAAGCATCACAAAGGAGCATCACTTAACAATGGAATCCAAGCATCACAATGGAATCCAAGCATCACAAAGGAGGTATTAAGAAGGAAGCCTGGGTGTGTTTACTGTCTGCCACAATGCAAGAATAATTCAGCACTGAATGTGTTATTCAAAACTAAAGCCACTTGCCTTTTTCCATAGCTCTCCCTAAAACAAGGGATGTGTTTCATACTGACAATTCATAACTACCAGAACATTTTTGTGATGTATTTATTTATTGTTTGGTGTTTTTCTTTTGTTGTCTTGCTGTATGCTCTTTTAACTAGTCACAGAATCCTTGTTTACATTGACAATGCCTCATAAACTGCAAGAATTCTTAGTCATTTTTTTCTGATTACAGGGAAAAGAGTCCGAAGTGAAAAATTCAGGCAGTATGTGGACATGCATTTAAACTAGGAAAAGGGGGTGACGGATGTGGAAGGTCAACATCTGCCTGCCACCCCCAACAAAAGCAGAACAACATCAGAAACAGCCACACTTTTAAACCACACATCAAAAACATGTGGAAGGAAGTGGGCAGAATAAAATCAATGCAAAGTATACACAAGCCAGGAAAATGCTGGAAAGCAATGAGCACAAATGCTCGAAGCTTAGCCAACAAAATTCCAGACCTCGAAGCCCTAATGGTGGAAACGGATTTGGACATTGTGGCCATTACAGAAACATGGTTTAATGAATCACATGATTGGGATATAGCCATAGCTGGCTATAATCTATTCAGAAGAGACAGAGAAAATGGAAAAGGAGGAGGAGTAGCCTTGTATGTCAAAAGCAATATTAAAGCTACTGAAATGCAGGGGACATGGGGAAAAGAAGAAGCGCTCTGGATTGCGTTGGAAAGAGGAGATGGCACTGTCATCCATATTGCTGTAGTCTACAGACCTCCGACTCAAATTGAAGAGAGAGACAATGAATTGATTATAGATATTGCCAAGATAGCAACAAAGGGGGAAGCAATCATATTGGGTGACTTTAATCTACCTGATGTGGATTGGATTACTCCTTCTGCACATCTGGAAAGAAGCAAAAAAATTGTGGATGCTCTCCAAGATGCATTATTTAGACAAATGGTGATGGAACCAACCAGGGAAAGCTCAACGCTGGATGTAGTGCTCATCAACGGTGATAGTGTGTCGAATGTCTGCGTGAGTGCCCCTGTGAGCAACAGCGACCATCACACGGTGTGGTTTGAAATAAAAGCCATGGTACAGGCCAATCATAGAAAGCTCAAAGTCCTAAACTTCAAATACACTGACTTCAATAAAATGGCAGAGTACTTAAAGGAGGAGATGACGGGGTGGGAGGAGATAAAGGAAATGGAATTGCAATGGGCTAAACTGAAGGAGGCAATAAAAGGGGCAACAGATAAATATGTAAGAAAAGTAAATAAAAGCAAGAGGAGAAGGAAACCTATTTGGTTTTCCAAAGAGGTGGCTGCTCATATAAAGGCAAAAAACACAACTTTTGCAAAATTCAAAAGCTTGCAAGCAGAAGAACACAGAAATGAATACAGGATCCAACTCAAAGAGTCTAAAAGAGTAATAAGGATAGCAAAATCAAAGGCAGAGGAAAAGATGGCTAAAGATGTTAAGGGTGGCAACAAAAATTTCTTCAGGTATATTCAGGAAAGGAAAAAGATCAGAGTTGGAATTGCAGGACTCAGAAGTGCTGGGAAAGGACTCGTGGAAAGTGACACTGAAAAAGCGAAATTGCTAAACAATTACTTCTGCTCTGTGTTAACTAAAGAAGATCCTGGAGATGGACCAGCTGTGACTCCCAAATATAAAAATGGGAATGAAGTAGATACCACACCATTCACAGAAGAAGAGGTGTTAGAACAACTAGCTAAACTGAAAGTGGACAAAGCCATGGGACCGGATGGGATACATCCCAGGATACTGAAAGAGCTCAGAGAGGTTCTAGCAGGACCGTTAAAAGATGTCTTTAACAGATCCTTGGAAACAGGAGAGGTTCCTCAGGACTGGAGAATGGCTGATGTTGTACCTCTACACAAAAGTTGTGACAGGGAAGAAGTATCAAACTACAGGCCCGTGAGCCTTACCTCAGTGGCGGGAAAAGTAATGGAGGCGCTCCTGAAAGAGCGAATAGTGAACTTTCTCAAAACCAACAGGTTGCAAGACCCGAGGCAACATGGTTTTACCGAAGGACGATCTTGCCAAATAAATCTGATTGAGTTCTTTGACTGGGTGACCAGGGAACTAGATCAGGGGCATGCGATGGATGTCATCTACCTGGATTTCAGCAAAGCCTTTGATACTGTTCCTCATCGGAGGCTTGTCAACAAACTCAGTAGCTTGGGGATGGGTCCCAAGATAGTAAACTGGATTAGAAATTGGTGGACTGACAGACGACAGAAGGTGATTGTACATGGAGCTCACTCAGATGAGAGGAAGGTGATTAGCGGGGTGCCCCAGGGTTCGGTCCTGGGCCCGGCACTGTTCAATGTATTTGTGAGTGATATTGCTGAAGGACTGAATGGAAAAGTCTGTCTTTTTGCAGACGACACGAAAATTTGCAACAGAGTGGACTCCCCCGAGGGAGTGGTTAACATGAAGAAAGATCTACTAAAGCTGGAAGACTGGTCTAATGCTTGGCAACTACGATTTAATGCAAAAAAGTGTAGTGTCATGCACTTGGGTAGCAGGAATCCAAGAGAAATGTACACAATAGGGGGCGAAAGGTTGGTATGCATGGTTCAGGAGAAAGACCTTGGTGTGATTATCTCTGATGACCTCAAGGTGGCAAAACAGTGCGACAAGGCGGTGGCAAAAGCCAGGAGGATGTTGGGTTGCATACAAAGAGGGATTACCAGCAGAAAAGAAGAGGTACTTATGCCACTGTATAGGTCACTGGTGAGGCCTCACTTGGAATACTGTGTTCAGTTTTGGAGACCATATCTTGCAAAGGATGTAAAAAGACTGGAGACTGTTCAGAGGAAGGCGACCAAAATGATTTGGAGCCTGCATCAGAAGCCTTATGGGAAGAGACTTGGAGACCTAAATATGTACACTTTGGAGGAAAGGAGGGACAGGGGAGATATGATTCAGACCTTTAAATACTTAAAGAGAAATGATGAACAAACAAACCTCTTCCAAAGACGGGGAACCTGTAAAACTAGAGGGCATAACATGAAGCTGCAAGGGGGTAAATTGAAAGGCAATATCAGGAAATATTTTTTCACTGAAAGGGTGGTGGATGCTTGGAATGCCCTCCCAATGGAAGTGGTAGGGGTGAACACGGTGACGGAATTCAAAAAGGCATGGCACAAACATAGAGGATCCCTTTACAGCAATAGGATAAAAACAAAATAAACGGTACCATCTAACTTCTGAACCATGTAACGTCTCAACAAATAGGGGTGTCCTACATGGAGTGGTGGGTTTACCCCTGAACAAGGATATGGGGAGGGGTGGCCTGCGCGGAGCGACAGGTGCACCTGCTCTTGCCATCTTGCTGGGCAGACTGGATGGACCATGCTGGTCTTTATCTGCCGTCAACTACTATGTTACTATGTATGTATATTTTCAAACAAATAAATACAGAGCAACATATTCTGTGGTGACGGAGCCGCCGCTGCTTTAATTAAAGCTGAATATTCAGTAGCAGAATATAGCCAGTTTCTACTGCTGAATGTCTAGACTACTGGACACCAGAGAAGCTCTAGTTAGCAATGATATTCAGCTGCTTACAGGATAGCACTAAATGGTTAAAGTTAACTATTACTATTACTACTACTACTTGTATAGCGCTACAAGGCATATGCAGCGCTGTATAGACACATGTAAAAGACAGTCCCTTCTCATCAGAGCTTACAATCTAGTCAAGTTAGACAACACAACAGCTTAGAGTAAAGGAGTGGCAAGGAAACACATAGGAGACCAAGTGAATCAGGATCCAAAAGCAGACTCAAAGAGGTGAGTTTTCAGCCTGGATTTGAAAAGGGCCAGAGATGAAGCCTGATGCACAGACTCGGGTAGTTTCTTCGAGGCATAAGGAGCAGCGAGGTGGAAGGATTGAAGTCTGGAGTTGGCACAGATAGAAGGGATCTGCCAGAAGAGCGGAGCACCCGAGGAGGGGTGTAGGGAGAGATAAAAGAGGAAAGGTAGTGAGGAGCAGGAGAATGAATGCACTTATAGGTCAGTAGGAGAAATTTGAACTGGAATTGGAAACGAATAGGGAGCCAGTGAAGCGACTTGAGAAGGGGGGTTATATGAGCATGCAGAGGCTGGTGGAAGATTAGCCACACAGCTGAGTTTTAAACAGATTGAAGGGGGGAGAGATGATTCAGAGGGAGACCAGCAAGGTGTAGGTTGCAATGGTCTTAGCAAGAGGTGACTAGTAAGTGGTTAAGTGTCTTAGTAGTGTGTGTAGAAAGGAAAGGGCGCATTTTGCCAATGCTATAGAGAAAGAAGCAACAGGTTTTAGCTATCTGTTGGATGTGTGCAGAGAAAGAGACAGTAGAGTCAAAGATGACCTCAAAGTTGTGAGCTGAGGAAACAGGGAGAGTGTGATGTTATCCACAGAAATAGAGAAGGGAGGAAGGAGAGAGGTGGGTTTATGGGGAAAGATAAGGAGCTCAGTTGTGGGCCATGTTCAGTTTCGGACAGCGGTGAGACATCCAGGCAGCAATGTCGGATAAGCAGTCAGAGATCCAGGCCTAGATTCCTGGAGAGATTTCAGGCCCAGAAAGGTAGATCTGAGAGTCCTCAGCATAAAGATGGTTAAGATGTTTTCACCTGTACAAACGTTAACTGCTTAAGCTATCCGTTTAGCAGCTGTATATTGCCACTAACTAGATTGTGACTGCCACCAACTGGGCATTTTTGTAGTGGTCTGTGGGGATATTTACCGGCACTAACCAGGTAGTGGCACTGAATATCACGGTGACCACGTTTTAGCTGGTTAGCTGGTCTGTTAGCAGGCCAAAACTCTTTGAAAATGCCCCCCCCCACCCCCCAATTCCAATAATAGAACCGTGGTGGGCTTGTCCCTACTTTTTCAATATCACAATTTTTTTTTTACACGCTGAAATGAGAAAGGCGTAAAATATTGCCACATTGTTAAAGATCCTTAACATTTCCTTTTTCTAAAGGATGAACTGAGGCATTCCTTTAGTGCATTCTAGATTGCTTAACAGTAATAAAAAGAAAACGATACTATACGTACATATACATATATATCTATTTATAGAAAGTGAGATACAGAGAAATATAGATATATATGAGCATCACTATCTGGCAAGGGATCTTAAAGTAAGATCTTAAAATTGACATATTTGTTTTAAACAATGCGTATAACTTTTTGGATACAGTGAAAAGGTAGCAGGCCTGATATTAGCTTATTTAAATGTCTGTATTAAACACAACCTCCCTCTGCTAGAACTGGGAGGGAGGGCGGAAAACAAACAAGTCATATTCATCAAAGTAATTGCGTAGGTACTTTTGGTACCAAAATGCCTGGAATGAAGGATTGGACTGCTAACGGCGGCAGTGACAGCCATGAATCATGGTGGGCTACTTCAGGGCCTTTACCACCATAAAACAAAAGATGCAGATGAAAAATGCTGCAATTAAGTGATTTGATTTCTGGCCTTCCCCCCTCCTTCCCCTCCCTCCCCACTGCATCTGTGCATGGTTGCACAGCAAAGATTGATGGGAAATATTACTCTGTGTGATACTTGACAGATCCTCCGAACAGTTCTGTAAGGGGAGGGGGAAAGGTACAAATCAAGCTGGCTGCCTTATAGTCATGCAGAATAATGCATTAGGAAACAGAGAGGTTGCTTTGAATCCCAAGTCCTGGCATTTGCCTGCACAAATTGGTGGGGGAATATTTTGCGTTTAGAAGCCAAACTCCTGGATTTTCCAGTTTTCTATTGGCATTCCTTTAGATATTTATTCAGCACTGCTCGGGGGCACCCTAAATAAGCCTCCTCCCTGACACTAAAAGATGGCAGAGACTGCCTCCAAGGAGTTGGCACAGACTCATGTCAATAAATTATTAGTTGGAAAATGCACAGAGGCTGAAAACAAAATCTCTCCTGGATATGCGTCCATAGTGTCTTCATTATAATTATTTTGCTGTCAATAGGTCACGTAGTACTGAGGTTACCACATGGGTACAGAGGAGGTGAGAAAGGGAAGATTTATTTGCCAACCCGTACATTTTAATATTAGTTTAAAATTAACAGATAAGTGGGAGGTACTTCTGAAATGGTCGAGCTCAATAAAGACCTTCTCATGATATAAGATAAGCATGGATAATGCAGCCTGGGGGAGAGGTTCCAATTCACCAATCTTTATGACAAAACAATGAAATAATATAAATATGACACGGGAGAGACTGATACCCTACTGAAAGCAAGAGGAGGACCACACAGACATGACCCACGGTAAAAAATGCCTGCCTTCCTTTCTTTGAAAAGCACAATAGAATGAATGCATTGCAAAACAAAAAGTACCAAAGACCCAATTCCATTTTCCACAGTGAAGTTAAACCTGAACAAAATGCACCAGAGCGCTAATAATTTAGGGAAGAGGTGTTGGAAAAAAATGTTTTTAAACAGCTTGCAAGATCTTTTATGCTTCTCTCTATCTACTGCGGTGTTCTTCACTTCTTTTTCACTCTGTGTGTTCTCAAATATATGCATTATTTGAAGCTTTCATTAATTTGATGGACTAAATAGTTTTCCAACCAATAGAAAATGGGATTAATTAGAATAAAACTGAAAATCTAGTTGAGATGATGTGATGCCTTTATTTTTGAAAGAAATAACAGTTTACGGGTCCTTTTACTAAAGGTTTTCACATGCGTAAATGAACTTAAAATGCGTTAAGTACCCATAGTTCTTTTATTTCTGTGGACGCAATGGCACTTAGTGCGGTTAACCTTTAGTAAAAGGGCCCTTGCTGGCCCTAAAATGTTGAATAGTCTTCCTTAAGTATTATTGTAACAAGAATCAGACTATCAAATTTTTCAGAATAGAAATCATTGCTTTCAGTAATTGGTTTTAATTAATATTATGCTTTAACTTTACAATGCCACTCTTGATTTTGTGTGTTTTAAATATGCACGCATCTTTGTGGATCGCCAGAAGCCATAGGATAGCTGGGTATAAATAATAATATGAAATGAAATGAAACGCTGAGCAAAGCAGATGTTTGCAAGGAGGTAAACGTCTGCACAGGGAATATGGATTCTTTTTTGGTGCACATTCTGTTCATTAGTTCACCTTTAAAAAAAATTGGGGGCATGTTTCCTAAAGCGCAGTAAGCTTTTGCACTTACCAAGTGTTAGAAATAAACATTAATGCATGGTAAGTGCAAAGATCATACACTGCCAGGGGTGTGGCCAGCATGTCCCCTACAGTTAATGCAATGAAAAGTTTGTTGATGCACATTAACTACATTCACAATTAACGTGAGTGCACTTAATGCCTCCTCCTGAGGATCACACATGTTAGCTGCAATACTGACAGCATGCAATAAGTACCAGCATGCTAAACACAATGAGGGTCTTTTTAAAAGCCTTAGTCATGATTTGGATGTCCAACAACATGCATGTGGATTTCCAAATCACAGAGGTGTCTTTTAAAGACCTCTCCAGTGGATGGCCATCCAAATAGGCGGAGGTGTGTCTGGGCAGTGCAATGGACTTTGATGTCTCTGTTCAATTTCAGAAACATCAAGGACATCTGTGATCCTGTCCAAGTTCAGACCTTCTCCAGGCACGAATAGGCATCAGAAAAGAGCTTGTTTTGGCTGTAAAAGACCCTGAGAAGTTGAAATGACTAGACTAAGACCACCACTGGGATTTGAACCATGGCTTGTCTATTGCTAGCCCACAACTCTAACCATTAGGCTATAACACATCCCTGTCTGCAGATGTTCTTCTGGGATTGTCTATGTAGCTGTCCCCATAGCCACCCATATTGGGCACATCCAAGTTTCTGAAATTATCCCTGAACTTGGATATGACTGCTTTTTTTCAGAAGTTCTGCATTGGATGTCCCAGATTGCACTAGGACATCCTTAGTAACATGTGCCTTCACATGTAGTCTATACCCACTCTCTGTCCAAAACCTTCCCAGACTCCACTCCATTGTGTGCTCTGAAGTTCGCACAGGATTTTTTTACCATGCTGAATGCTTTTAGAATGCACTAACAATTAGTGAGGGTCTAGATCACTATGACAATTCTCCCACTGCATGCTAATGACAACTCACCCTTCATTGATTGTTTGCTGTGACAACCGCTTTGATTTCATGATAAGGCGGTATACCAAGTCCGTTTTAAATAAATAAATAAATAAATAGATCACACTAAAACCCACATTAGCCATTAGCACACCTTAGTAAATAAGCTCATTAATCAATTAACATGTCTCAAATGTGTCAAACAAACAAAAAATGCTGAAAAGTCATGAAAAAATTCTAAAAAATGAATTGAAATGAAAGTTTTTTTCTGTACACATTCCTAATATTATGATTATTACATTACTAGCTTTGGTCAACTGGCAGGAGACTGGACAGGACTACTAATAATTCCTGACAGAGACCTTTAGTTTCTTTGAAAGAATGCCACAAAAATCATGTTCTTCCATTTCAACTAGGATGGCTGGTTCTGTTGTGTGGGGTGCAGTAGATTGTTCAGCATGTTAAATAGCTGCTTAGTTGAATTTTCAGCCTCTGCAATGCGTTGAGAAAATGTGTTTCTTCAACTGCTGCTAAGGTTTGGTAGTATCTTCCCCTATGTCTTCTGCAATTTAGCCTGTCCTCACCCAGAAGAGTTTCAGCCATCTCCTTTCCAGTTTTGGCCGTTTGTGCTGAAGGGCCAATAATTCTGAAGAGATCTAGGTGAGGATTATTGTGTGGGGCATATGACGTTTTTTCCTCTAGAACCTTAGCAAAGTGAATACTCAAGATATCAACTTGCTTTGAAACTAGTTATCTTTTCATCTGGATAGAGATGGTCTAAGATCGCCAGAAGGTTGTCAGCGATCATATTTTAATTTTCTCTGATCTTCCAAACTCTGGAAGGGATCATCCGCTTTAGGCTGTCATTTTGTATGTTCATGTTATTCTGGGATGCTGATCCCCTTATAGAAAAACGAGTCTAACATTTGTCCCTTTTCATGGATTGGAGAATTAATCACCAGTGAATCCTAGTGCTGTCATTACAGTAGTGGTGGTATGTAGGGTTTCAATGAATTGGCTTACCTAAGAAAAGTGAGGGCCACTCCTATAACTAGACCAAGGAGTTCTTACAGATATGATGTGTTATTGAATGGTACTATGATAACCTGAATTTGTTTCTTTTATCCTAGCTGGTTTTAAAGGATTTCTATTAAGGGAGGGTGGTTGTGACTATGCAACTGCTACTCCTTCATTCCACCTCTCAAGTCAGATTTAAATTAATCCTAAAAAATGTCTATGTTGTTCACTGATACCATTATGGATCACCGGGGGCTTCTTACAATTTAATCTGGTGTTCACCGGGTAGGGCTGGTGTAAAGACTGAAAGCGCCCTAGGCAGGCCCCCAATCCTGCTGCCAACATTGCCCCCTGTACCCTTTGCCACTGTTGGTGCCCCTTTTTGGAGCCAACAGCAGTGGAAATTGGCCCTAAAACCATGAAGCAGCACACACCCTTTGTCTCTGGGGCTACACCACAGTTTTTTTTCTATTCAATCTACTACTTTGACAGCAGACTTCTGGTTTTGTATAAACCAGAAGTCTGCAGCAGAGGAGGAGAGAGATAAGAGGAAAGATAGTGAGGAGCAACTGACTGAAGGTAGCTAATAAAGTGATTTGAGAAGAGAGGTGATATGAGCATAGTGACCTTGGCGGAAGATTAGCCGTGCAGCTGAGCTTTGAACAAATTGAAGCGGGGAGAGAAAATTCAGAGGAAGATCAACAAAGTGGAGGTTGCAATAGTCTAGACAGGAAGTGACTAGAGAATGGATTAGGGTATTAATAGTGGGTTCAGAAAGGAAGGGACGCATTTTACCAATATTATAGAGAAATAAATGGCAGGTTTGAGCTATCTGTTGGATGTGTGTGGAGAAGGAGAGGGAGGAGTCAAAGATGACTCCAAGGTTGAGAGCCGAGGAAGAGGGAGGAGTAGAGCGTTATCCACAGAAACAGAGATAGGAGGCAGGGGGAAGATGGGCTTAGGGGGAAAGATAAGGTGCTCAGTTTTGGCCATGTTCAATTTCAGATGGTGGTGTCAGATAAGCAGGCAGAGATTGAAAATATTCCGAATTTGCACATATTCTTGCTGCCTAGATCTAGGTAGCGCCTTATAAAATTACCCGCTACATGTGATCACTTTATTTGTACATCGCCATAGTGGATGTTTTCCTGAAGGGCAATTGATACATAAATACATTATTATTATTATTTATATCAGCATACTGCTGATTTTTAAATTCCATCTGCAAAATCAGTTCCTTCAATTTCTTAAAACCCAAAAATGCAGAAAAAAAGATGGCATCACTTGGCCATAGTGCTGAATGACGCAGAATAAAAGGATTCAAAACATGGAATTCATGTCAGGAAGTTATGATAAGGGACTAAGCTATGAATTTTCTAAGGAATTCTGTATAAGGGAAAAATGTCTTGCGATTTAAATTGAAAATCCTAAAAACATTTATGAACCGATGACTGAAAACTATGGGTGTGTTTAGAGATTGTTGGTCTCTTGGTTTAGAGACTTACAAATATCCCACACCCCAATTGTTTTAAGGTTCATTTGAAAAAAAAAAATCTATTTGTAATATATTTTGATTATGGCTCTCTGACATGAACATTAAACAGAAGCAGATAGAAATATAGAAACAGGACATCAGAAAAAGACCATATGATCTATCTAGTCTGCCCTTTCATATCAACTAGTCCTTTTTTTTTCCTTTAGAGATCTTCTATATTTGTCCCATGCTTTCTTCAATTCAGATACTGTCCTCGTCTCTACTACTCCACTGAGAGACTATTCCATGCATCTAATACTCTTTCCGTAAAAAAAATATGTCTGCATATTACTCCTGAGTCTATCCCCTTTCACCCTCATCCTATGTCCCCTCATAGCAGGGCTTGCTTTCAATCGAAAGAGTCTCTCCTCCTGTGTATTTATGCCATGGAGGTATTTAAACATCTCTATCATATCTCCTCTATCCCACCTTTCCTCTACAGTATACATATTAAGATCTTTAAGTCTGTCCCCATATGGTTTATAAAGAAGACCATTGACCATTTTGGTAGCCACCCTCAGCACCGACGCCATCCTGTTCATATCCTTTTGAAGGTGTGGTCTCCAGAATTGCACACAATACTCTAAATGAGGTCACACCAAAGACCTATACAAATGCACGGTCACCTTCTTTTTACTGCTGGCCATTCCTCTCCCTATGCACTCAAGCATCCTTCTGGACTTTGCTGTCACCTTTTCTATCTGTTTAGCCACCCAAGATCATCAGAAGCAATCGCGCCCAGGTCCCGCTCTTTTTTCATGGGCAGAAGTATTTCACTCCTTATACTGTACACTCCCTTGCATTTTTACAGCCTTAATTTTATTTTATTATTATTTTATTATTAGTTTTTCTATACCGCACTATTCGGAATCAGCGCGGTTTACAATGAACAGGTTTGTACAATGTGGAACAATCAGACATTGAACTTACATATAACAGGGAATTCCAACTTGGATAACAGGTGAACTTTATACACTATTTACATAAATGCATGACTCTTCATTTTTTTAGTATTAAATCTCAACTGCCAAATTCTCAACCATTCTTCAAGCTTAGCTAGATCCCTCCTCATGTTATCTACTTCTTCCTGGGTGTCTACTCTACTGCAGATTTTGGTATCATATACAAAGAGGCAAACTTACCTGAAAGCCCTTTTGCAATATCACTAACAAAAATGTTAAAAAAATATCAGACCAAAGACAGATCCCTGTGATATATTACTGGTAGCATCCTTTTCCTCCAGAGTGAACTCCATTTACCTGTACCCTTTGTCAGCTCCCACTCAACCAATTTCTAACCCAATCACATTAGGGTCCATCCCTAGGGTGCTCAATTTATTTATAAGTTGCCTGTGCAGAATGGTGTCAAAGCATTTATTGAAATCTAAGTACACCACATCTAGGGCTCTTCCTCAATCAAACTCTCTGGTCAACCAGTCAAGGAACTCAATTAGATGTGTTTGACAAGACCTGCCTCTAATAAACCCATGCTGCCTCAGATCCTGCAATACATTGGATTCCAGAAACCTCACTATCCTCTGTTTTAGCAGTGTTTCTATTAATTTACTCACTACTGAAGTCACTCTAACTAGCCTGTAGTTCTCAACTTCAACCTTTATTCTGCTTTTGTGCCTTTTTCCAATCTTCTATGACCACTTCGGACTCTAAAGAAGCATTGAAAAGGTCAGTCAGTGGAACCGCTAGAATGCCCCCAAGTTCCTTCAGCATTCTCGGATGTTTCCCATCTGGCTCCATAGCTTTGTGTACTTTTAGTTTAGCTAGTTCTTTACAAACACAATATTCTGAAAATCATCTAAGATCCCTTTCACTTCTTTTCCTATTTGTGGGAATTTTCTGAGGTCTTGCTCTGGGACCTTCATCTGTGAACACAGAACAAAAATATGCGTTAAGTAATTCCACTTTATCCTCATCAGCTTGAGTCTGACAATACCAGTTTTGAACTTCCTCCTCTTGCTAACATATTTGAAAAATGTCTTGTCTCCCCATTTTATTGCATTGGCTATTTCTTCTCTCTTTTTTTGTATCTTTGCTTTCCTAACTACTTTCCTAGCTTCTCTGAGTTTTTCCAAATATTAATGCTTGTCTTCCTCTTTCTGTGATCTCTTATATTTTATGAAAGCCACCATCTTTATCTTCATCTTTTCAGCTACTTCTTTTGAGAACCATAGTAGCCTCCTTTTCCTTCAACATTAATTTACCTTTCTAACAGAAAGGTAAATTAATGTTGAAATATCCCCTTTCAGTTTTGTCCACAATTTTTCTACGTCCTCCAGCTATTTCCATCTCACTAACAATTCTTTGAGGTATTGTCCTGAAGTTAGTTTTCCTAAAGTCTAAGGGTAGCATTTTAGAAGGCATTTATACAGTTCCCCATGCAAATGCCTTATCTGGGATTTTCGAAAGGCACCTACACAAGTAGTGTCTTTCAAAAATCCCAGATAAGTCCCCAACGTGCCAAGATGCTATGTGGTTAGCATCGTGGCATGTTGGGGGCATTCCAGGGTGGAGCGGGGGTGGAAGAAAGGCCTAGCCAGGTAGCAGTGAGTTTTTATGCTACCTGCTTAGCTCTCTGCATCTAAAAGATAGGCGGCTAGCTCCTGCAGCTTCCGGGCTGTGCAGCGCATACCGGATTTTCAATACCAGGACCGCATATAACTGCGGATTAGACGGACGGCGAGCAGACTATGTGCTGACATGGCACATAGCACCACCCAATAAAAATTGGGCCCTAAGACCTTTGATTTTGAATGGACTTTGTAAGCTCTAATTCACTGGATGCAAGATGATCTCTCAGTATAACCAGATCCAGTATGGCAACTTCACATGTGGGTTCTGTTACCAGTTGCCAGAATAGTTCTCCGGTAAAGAAATCTAGGATTTCCTTACTTCTAGAAGACATCACAGCAGGGATGTGCCAATCAACATCCGGCATATTGAAATCACCTATCAGTAGCACTTCTCCTTTCATGGTAATACTGCACATGTCTTCTATTAAATCCCTGTCTACTTTTTTTCCCTCTGAAGGAGATCTGTAAATCAAACCAATGCAAATGGACTTCTCTTTCCTTCTTTCTAGTTTAACACACTCCTCGCTGCCTTGTAAATCCTGTAATTTGATAGCTTTAATATTATTTTTTTCCATATAGTGCCATTTCTCCTCCCCTTTTTCATATGCTGTCCTTCTTGAATAAAGTATACTGTAGCTCAGTATAATTATATCCCAGTCATAGTTGTCTGTGAAACGTCTCCATAACCACTACTAAATCCAAGTCAATCTCTTCCATTAAAGCCTCAACATCTGAGATCCTATTTCCCATAAAATGAGCCTTTATGCACACTGCTTTCCAGATGTTGCCCTCTTTATTTATTTTTTAAACTATTTAACTGGGCTTATATACTGCTTTTCTACCATTCAAAGCAGTGTACATTCAGGTACAATATATATTTTTTCCCTTGTCCCCAAAGGGGCTCACAATCTATGTTTTTGTACCTGAGGCAACAGAGGATTAAATGGCTTACCCAAGGCCACAAGGAGCACCTGTGGGACTAGAAACCTCAGCCCTTCCGGCCCAAGGTTGTTGTCCTCTAGCAGGATTTAAACTCCTGGCCCTCCAGCCTGAGGTAACTTGCCCCAACCACTAGGCCACTCCTCCCTCAGTTCTACAGAGGTATTTAATGTTTTATTTACCTGAGGGCTTTCTTCACCCATCCTAATGAATCTAGTTTAAAGGCTTCTTCAATAGGATAGCCAGTCTGCTATGGAAGACACTTTAACCCTTCTTGGCTGGGTGGATGCCATCTCTGCTCTGCAGTCTTCGGAAAATCATCCCATCATCCAGGAAACCAAAACGCTCTTGATGATACCATCCATGCAGCCATGCATTCATCTCCAGGATGCAAGCATCTCTGCCTCGGCCTTTACCCTATACAGGGAGGATTGAAGAGAATGACACATGCACACCTATGTGCTTCAGCCTCTGTCCCAGAGCCATGAAGTCACTCTTGATACAATCTGAGGTATATCTAGCAGTATCATTTATACCGACATGGATTAGCAACATTGGATAGTAATCAGTAGGCTTGATGAATCTTAGCAAACTCTCCATAACATCTTGGAATTTGGCATCTGGCAGACAGCACACCCACCTAGACATCAAATCTGGTTGGAAGATGGCCACCTCAATATTTTGCAGAAGAGAGTCACTAACCACCACTACCTTTCACTTCCTTGTGGTCACTGATTCTGCAACTTTGGGTGCTTGAGCTCTGGTTCTTCCCTTTCCTGGAATGCTTTCATCTCTTTCACTTCCAGGGCTGTATACTGGTTCTTCAGTTTGAGGGCTGGAGGAGTTAGGTTGTCAATTTTGTAGGCTCTGGTGACTCATGTTCAACTGTCTTCATTCTGTAACATACCATCTTTACTTTTGTCAGAGAGCTTGGATGCTTCAAGAAGCATCTCATCAATGTATTTCTCACTATTTCAAATACGTCTCAGCCTCACCACCTCTTCTCTGAGCTCCTCCACTTGTTTCCTGAGGGCTTCAGCATGCATGTATCTTGCACATGGAACCAGTCCCTCGACTGGCATTGGACTGTCTGTCTGGACAGAGGCAGAAGCTGTTACAGGGGCAACAGCTTTAGCAATATGATTTTTTTCCAGTCATTGTTCAGTTGGTGGAGCTTCAATACCTATTGAAGTAAACAAGAGACAGATATGCAGATTCCAGTTCTCAGCTGCTGGGGAGAGGGCGATGTCTGTGGCAGCTCTTGCCTGGTTGACTCATGGTGACCTCTGGAATCCTCTGCCGGAGCTGCTGGGATGGATATGCAGATCTAATCTATCTAATCTAATCTAACACATGCTTATATACCGCCACACTCCCAGACCCAGTGGTTCAGTGCGGTTAACAAAAAACATGAAACATTTCATAAAAGACACAAATAACAACCTACAAGAAATATCAGTAATTCTTCCTACTTAAGGCTGGATTGATTACTTGAGGAGCAACCATGATTTTAAACTTTTATGAAAAATGTAAAAAGGACAGGTAGGATTTAATCTCTATAGGTAACTGTGACCATAATTCTATAGTCATATATGGAATTGTCAGTTTAAATCTAGATTTTAATCTAATACATTTACAGGGGGGGGAACAAATTTACTAAAGTTAGAATCAAAAGTGAAGAAACTTGTTCAGGTACACTCATTAAAAAAAATTGTATAGAACTGTATAAAATTTAAATTTAACCTGATTCAGAACCCTTAGCCAGTGTAATTCATGAAACAATAGAGTCATTGGGGTGTATCTAAATATACTGTATTTAAGTCGTGCTGTAGTATTTTGACAGAATTGCAGGCATTTTACCTGCCTCTGTAAACAGCTCAAAACCAGAATATTTCCATGGTCGAAATAAGCAAGAATGGTACTTTGAACTGAGAGCCGAAAGTGAACTACTGAGAAACAAGATGTAATTCTACATAATTGATGCAATCTAAAAATGCACCTTGCTACAACTGAACTAATGTGAGTCTCAGATAAGTTTTCATTCAAGAGAACTCCAAGAACATGGAGTACTGGTTCAAAGTGCAGATTTAATTGTTATGAAGCCTCAACCAAAGAATTGGGAAGTGGTTTAACATCGTTAAAACAAAGGGCCTTCTTTTTTTGTTCGATCCAAGATGGCGGAGGAGTAGGACGCCGAGTTGGAGTGCTCTGAACCGGCTCTGCACCTGTCCCCCGATGGGGAGGAAAAGAAAACAGCGTACCCAGTGACCCCCTGAGGCTTCAACTCCGTCTGGTGGTCTGGTGCAGTCGTTGATTGCCGGCTTTTGCGTTCCAGCGGCGGCTATGGCTTCGACGGATCCTTTGGATGGTTCATTGGATCTGAGCTTGAACGGGGTAGAATTGAGCCCTGTACAGGCACCGCCAGTTCAACCTGGAACCCGACTTCCGGTGGGGCAGCTACCTGGTGTTTCTCCGGTACAGGAGTTGCCGGTGGCAGCGGGGGGTTCCCCCGTGAAGAGTAAAACGACGGCAGCAGGTGGTGGAGCTGTAGTGAGGAGATGGGAAGGTTTTTGTTCTTCCCTTGATAATGGGGAATCGAGTCAACAGACGCCTAGCTTATCTGGTACTATCGGCTCCAGGCTACCTGGCTATGTGAAAAAACCGGCGCGAGTTACTCTTGATAGCTTGTGGGAAGCTATTTCCTCCGTCCAGCAAATCCTTCTTCCTTTTGTAAGTGCTTTTTCGCAGCAACTTGGGGATATTAAAGCCCAGTGTTCCCAGATGGACTCAAAGGTTGTGGCTGTTTCTGCTAGACTTTCTTCCTTGGAATCTAAGATGGAAGGACTTGAATCCCTTAGGGTGGTCAATGAGAAAGACCGGTTGGTTCAGGCACGAAAAATTGAGTATTTGGATAATCGCCTTCGTAGGAATAACTTGCAATTTCTGAACTTTCCTCGGTCACCCTTGCTGGCCTCCATGGAACTGGTCCGGAAATACTTTATTGAGGTTTTGCAGATGCCCGCTGACTCTTTGCCTCCTGTGGTGAGCACTCAATATGTTTCATTCTCCTCTTCGGAGCCCGGGGTTCAGCGGGCTTCGGGAGTGGATTCAGAGATACCCCAATTGGATTTGTCTGCTTTTTTGGAGAGTTCTTTGGAGGTGGTGACCAGTAGGGCGACTTTATTAGTTAATTTTCCTTTGAGTCAGATAGGACTACTGTTCTTAAATTGTATTTTCGTAAACTATCTGTTTCTCAGTTTATGGGTTCTAAAATATTATTTTTTTCTGATCTGGCGAGGGAAACATAAAAGAGGCGGAAGGCGTTCCTGGCCTTGCGCCAGAGAGTGGAGGCCTTGGGTGCGGTGTTTAAATTGAGATATCCTTGTAAGTGTATGGTTAAGTTTCAGTCTAAGCAGTATATTTTCTTTGAACCCGGACAACTGTTACAATTTATTGTTACTAAGGAAGAGGGGGGGGGGGGGGTGGAGATAGTCTCATATCGGCAGCTGTATAATGTAATCTTTGCTCCTATGATATTTTTTCCATACTAGGTGGTGGTTATACATATGTGATTTATTTCTTTTTTCTTGGATCTTATAGTGGGGTAAAATGTTGTGGTCTATATCAGTGTTGTTTTTTTTTCTCATATAGAGGGTTGCGGGTTAGTTTCTCTCTATAATTCTGTTTTTTTCCTTTTGTGATTCTGATTCAGATTCAGAGTTGTATTTCTGGATTATTATGTAAAAGCTTATAAATAATAAATAAAAAAAACAAAAAAAACAAAGGGCCTTCATTTTAAGCATGTTTAACTGTAATCACAAGATCTTCACACACCTTTCAAGTAGCTGTAAAGTACCATCAATTTTTGGCGATGTGAATGTTAACAAAATGAAAATATCTCCTGCATAGGTATATAATTTAAGATTGTTTTGAGAGAGAAACCAACCTAATGTTATCAAAAGAACATTGAAGAGAGTTGGGGAGAGCAGCCAGGCCAGCTTGTCCACTAGGTGGGCTGGGCAGCCACCTAGAGAGGTAGACCTCTCTGGGCGGCACAGCACATATGGCCTGCCACTCCCTCATGCTTAGCCATGATGTGCTGTCGCCCCCCACTGCCACTGATTCTGGCAATGGGGTCAGCTCGGTGGCAGCAGCAGGTCCTCTTTCTTATCACTACCTCCCCTACTCTTATTCTTGGTGATTTTAACATTCATGTTGATAACCCCTCTGATCCTCTTACTCTGAAGCTCCTCTCTCTTACCTCCTCATTTGGCCTTCAACTTTGTTCCTCTGCCCTCACTCACCTTCATGGCCATTGTCTGGATCTGGTTTTCTTTTCTTGCTCCTCTCCCTCTAACTTCAGTAATACTGTTCTTCCTTTATCTGATCATCACCTTCTCTTTTTTAATCTTCACCTCCCTCCCCCCCCCCTTCTCCCGCCTCGTCCTGTCTCCTCCACTCTTTTTAGGAACCTTCTTGCCATTGATCCCCTGGTTCTCTCCTCAACCATTTCTCCTTCTCTCTCCTCTGTTTTGTCCTCCAAGTCTGTTGATATGGCAGTGATGTCCTATAATGCTGCGCTCTTCTCAGCTCTGTATGTTTTCGCGCCTCTCATCCCTCATCCTCTTAGGCATTCCTTACCTCAGCCCTGGCTCTCTACCACTATTTGCTATCTTCGCTCCTGTGCCCACTCTGCTGAGCGCACCTGGCTCAAATCCTGCTCCCCTGAAGATTTCCTTCATTTCAAATTCATGCTCTGCTCTTTCAAATCTGCTTTAGTTCTTGCCAAACAAGATTACTTTGTTCGCCTGACTAATTCTCATGCCTCTGATCCTCGCCGTCTCTTCATTGCTCTCAATTCTCTCCTCAAAGTGCCTCCGCCTCTGATCCCTCCTTCCCTTTCTGCCCAGGCTCTGGCTGATTACTTCCATGATAAAATCCATAAGATCACTCTCCAGTTTCCCCCTAAATCTCAGATTTCCCTTTCCTGCTTTCATTCTCTCCCCCTTCTCATCCTACCCTCTCTTCCCTCCCCATGATTTCTATTGATGAAACTGCTCCTCTTCTCTCCTCCTCCAAGCTCACCACTTACTTCTCTGATCCTATCTCCTCCCATCTCCTCTCCTCTATTTCCTCTACCGTTGTCCCCTCCATTTCTCATATTGTCAACTTTTCGCTCTCCACTGCTACTGTCCCAGCTGACTTTAAACATGCTGTGGTCACGCCTCTCCTTAAGAAACCCTCACTTGATCCCTCTTGTCCTTCTAATTGTCACCCCATCTTTCTCCTTCCTTTCATTTCTAAACTGCTCGAGTGTGCGGTTTACCGCCGTTGTCTTGATTTCCTCTCTTCCCATGCTCTTCTCTATCCCTTACAATCTGGTTTTCTTCTTTTGCGCTCTACTGAAACTGCTCTTGTCAAAGTCTCCAGTGACTTGTTCCTGGCTAAATCTAAAGGCCTTTACTGTCCTTATCCTCCTTGACCTTTCTGCTGTCTTTGACACTGTTGACCATGATCTTCTCCTTGACACTTTGTCCTCGCTTGGCTTTAGGGACTCTGTTCTCTCCTGGTTCTCCTCATATCTCTCCCATCGCTCCTTTAGTGTATGTTCTGGTGGCTCTTCCTTCTCTGTTACTCCACTCTCGGTTGGTGTCCCCCAGGGTTCTGTCTTGGGTCCCCTTCTTTTTTCTCTCTATACCCAATTCCTTGGTGCGCTTATTTCCTCTCATGGTTTTCAGTACCATCTCTATGCTGATGACTCCCAAATCTATCTCTCTACTCTTGATCTTTCTTCTGCTTTCCAGTCCCGGATCTCTTGCTGTCTCTCTGCCATTGCTGCCTGGATGTTCCATCGTCGCCTGAAATTGAACATGGCCAAGACTGAACTTCTCGTTTTTCTCCTAAAATTTCCCTTTCTCCTTCTTCTTTTTCAGTCTCTGTTGATGGCTCTGTTCTCCAACCTGTTTCATCTGCTCGCAATTTGGGTGTTATTTTTGACTTTTCGCTCTCTTTCTCCTCTCATATCCAACTCATCGCTAAGACCCGTCGCTTCTTTCTCTTCAACATTGGCAAAATCCGCCCCTTTCTCTCTGAGCTCACTACTAAAACCCTCATCCATTCCCTAATCACCTCCCGCCTTGATTATTGTAACCTCCTTCTTGCTGGTCTCCCTCAGTCTCATCTCTTCCCTCTTCAGTTTATTCAGCACTCAGCTGCCCATTTGATTTTCCGTCAGCCTCGTTTTGCCCACATCATTCCTCTCCTCAGATCTCTTCACTGGCTCCCTATCCATTTCCATATTCACTTTAAGCTTCTCCTATAAGTGCATTCACTCTGTGGCTCCTTAGTACCTTTCTTCTCTCATTTCTCCCTATTTCCCCCCTTGTGTACTCTGTTCTTCTTCCCAGTTGCTTCTTGCTATGCCCTTCTCCTCTATTGCCAATTCCAGATTCCACTCTTTTCACCTTGCTGTTCCTTCCGCTTGGAATAAACTTCCTTTGTCTATACGTCAGGCATCTTCTTTGCCCCTCTTCAAACTCAAGCTAAAAGCTCATCTTTTCGCCTCTGCCTTTGGCTCTTGATTTTGCTGTTTTCCTTCCTTCCTCCCCCTCTTTTTATTTCACCTTTCTTTCTTCCTCTTACACTTGTTCTTACCTCTTTCCTTTGTCCTGTCTCTCCTGTTCTTGTCTTTTTGGCCTTGTTCTTATCTTTTTTTCTACTCCTTTTCTTGCTTTGTCTTTTTAGATTGTAAGCTCTTCGAGTAGGGACTGTCTTTTTGTGTTTTCATTGTACAGCGCTGCGTGCGCCTGGTAGCGCTTTATAAATGCTTAGTAGTAATAGTAGTAGTAGTCATGTGCTTCGGCACACATGGCCTGCCTCTTCTGACCCCCTGAAGTTGTGTCAGAGGGGTCAGAAGTGGCAGGTTATGTGTGCCAAAGCACATGGCCTGCCACTGCCACCGAGCCATCTCTGACTCTGTTGCCAGAATCAGCAACAGTGCGGCTCAGCCCAGGGAGGGGAGAGGGCGGCTCCCCATGGGGGAGGGGCAGCACTCTAGCGCTTCTGCATAGGGCAGCAGAAACCCTTGGGCCAGCCCTAAGATTGGCGAGCCCGTGGAACACCATAACATGTTTGCCACCTTCCCAAGCAATCTACACTAGTCCTAACCTGATATGTCCTGTCTTTCAAAAATCCCCAAACCACTTATACACTAACCCTGATATCCTCAATTGATCCAGAACAGCCAACAGAATAACATGGTCAGACAAATCAAAGGCTGCGGTAAGATCAAACTATAATAAAACTGCTGTATTGCCTTTGGATAAAACAGTGTTTATGTCTGAAGTCAGGATCCCTAGATGCAGCTCAGTATTATGTGCTTTCTGGAAGCCGAATTATGAATTGTCCAAGCAATCACATTTTTCTAAGTATTGACCCAGCTGCCCTGCTACTATTACTTCTAAGACTTTGATCATCAGTGAGATATTTGCAGTAGGAGAAAATTAGCTACATCCACTAAATTGGCTTTTTTATCCTTGGGATTTGGGGTAAGAACAATATCCTCCAATTCCTGAGAGTATATGCCCTGCAACAGATGAGTTTTCCGGTCCTCTGCTGCTGGGCTGAGTGCAGACTCTGTGGCATCTCTTGCTTGGTTGACTGGTGGTGACCTCTGGAGTCCTCTGCTGTTGAGTCTTACGGAAACCTATAAAATGTATAGATTCAGTTCAATTTATAATCTGTGGCATCGATATTCTAAAATGTGGAACATGCAAGAAGTGCCAATTAAGGAGTTTGAGAAAAATAACCCTTGTTAATGAATTGTATGGAGTGGAGGAGTTTGTCTAGTGATTAGAGCCGCTGCCTGGGGATGAAGAGACCAGCGTTAGATTCCCACTGGCACTCCTTGTGGCCTTGGGCAAGTCACTTTACCCTCCATTGCCTCAGAAGAAAGACATGGCAATCGACTGACATGCACAATGCATATTTGAGGTGGCGTTAGACCTCACAGAGGTTATCACATTTGTTCCCTGGACCACTGTTGGAGACCCCAGTTCCAAACCATCAGGTAGCTGGCACTTGTGCGTGCCTTGGGGCTGGTGCAGAAATTTAAAACAATATACATGTATTCTCATTGCAAAATGGGAATTACATGTATAATTTTTGGGACAACCCAAACTATACCCACTTGAAATCTCTGGGCCCGATTTTCAAAGGCCTTTACACAGGTAACTTCCTTAGTTACCTGTGTAAAGGCCTTATCTGGGATTTTCAAAGGGCACTACCTGTATAGGTGCCCTTTGAAAATCCCAGCTAAGTCTCTAACGTGCCCAGATGCTATCCGGGGTGGAGCGGGAGGCGGAGGAAGGGGCTACACGGGTGCCGCATAGCCTGCCGAACTCAAATTCCCAGCCATCTACAGGTGTAAATAGTGAGATCACCATTTCCACCTGGATGCAGTGTATATGTGTAAATGCCACTTGTTCTACATTAGATGCTTCTAAATTAACACCCGCAATATAAAGAAATACCATGGTTTACCAGAGTTGTTAGTATTAGAATGGAGCACATTATAATCCGTCTGGATTCTCTGGTCGATGCAGGAACATCTGAGGAAACTCATTGCCATCGTTACACTAAGAAATTATGGTGAGACAGCATAGCACGCTTCCAGTTAGAACAGTATTATATAGCACAGCAGACAATAATACAAAGTAATTAGAAAACGCATAAATATATTCATGAATTGAAAATATATATTCTTCATTCTTTAGCCTTGACCAGATTTATTCAAAGAGACTTTTCTGTACTGTGGAAAGTAAAAACAAATGCTCTGCTCGAAGAGCTGCAGAGAGATGATCACTGAGGTTTTGTTTTGGTTTCGATTCTTTTTTTTTTTTAAGATGTGTAATTAAAAACTGCATTAATGCCACCAATTATGGCCTCCAAGGGACCAGAAACCCCATGTTACTGTGTGATGAAACACAATAGTGCTGCAAACATCCATTTACTATTCTAATACTCATTAATCCTGCCAAATGCAACTCATTACAGGACTTCAAGGAAATCATCTCATAGGCAAACACAGCACAGTCTATCTGTCACAGCCTTTCTTTCAGGACAAGTTTGTAGAGGTGGAAATTGCTTTAATGAACTAATTTGTGAAGATGTAAACAATGCACTTGATTCTTAGCATGAATAAAATGTATTTTCTGATAGCAGAATATTGTTTTATGGGGGTTATTTTAGAAGAGATGGGTGCAGGTTAGATGACCCAAATAGGCTTTGTAGGTCTTGGAATGGCAGGAACATACAAAGGGCAATTGCAGAACCAGGCATATTTGAATGTCTCTGTGGATGGAACATCCATGTCTAGGTGTCCTAAGATGGCATGCCTTAGGGTATTTGGGACACAGCCAACACGGTGCAAGGGCTCAGATGTCTAAGGCATATTTCACATACAGTAGCATACCAGATGTTCCGAGCATGAACAAGTAGGGGGACTTTGTTGTCCATGCTGACCACAAAAGCAATTGTGTTTAGAGGAGCATGAAGTTGAGAGAAAAGAGTCTGCCTGTCTTCTGTGTCTGCTGAGTACCATGTTAGGCAACCCCCTGTGTCTCAACCAGGGAGGAGTGGCCTAGTGGTTGGGGCAAGTTACCTCAGGTTGGAAGGTTGGGGGTTCAAAATCTACTAGAGGACAGCAACTTTGGGCTGGAAGGACCGGGGTTTCTAGTCCCACAGGTGCTCCTTGTGGTCTTGGGCAAGCCACTTAACCCTCCATAGCCCATGTTCCCTATAAGTATTAGTGTATGTGTCTCATATCCCCTTGTGTTAAATGTATCCCCCAATTGTGTTGTGACCACTTTGATTGAAGGATAAGGTGGTAGACAAAACTGTCTAAATAAATAAATGCTCCCTGTACATCTGTCACTTCAGCCTCTTCCCCAATAGAGCCTGCCCAACAACCTCCAGATGCATATCCATGCTAAGGCCCTGGCTGCTCCCCTCCTCAACCCAGCAAGACATCTTCTGGACTGCCCTTATTCCTGTGTCCCACCACCTGTGTTTGTTGGCATTGAGGGGTGTGGGTATCAGTGGCTGTGTGTGAGAGTCCATACCTATGTATGTCCATGTCTCACACAATACAGAGTACTGTGTGTTGGTGGAGATAATACAAGGGTGGTGGATGTGAGAGGGTATAGCTGGTGGTGGTCTCCATGGGTGTTGGAGGTTGGTAGCAGCAACTGGTAGCTTGCAGTGGTCATAGAGGAAGAGCAGATCAGGAAGCACAGGAGAGCATGGAGGGGCACCCCTATCAGTTGGTCTACCAGGCTGGGACCCAATAATTGAGGCTCATGGTTCCCTAGTGCCTGACACAATTCAGGTTTGACAAAAATGGCCACCAGCTTTGTTAAGAGCTGTACCCAGACATCAGCTCCACCACACAGAGAAGCCATCCCATCCTTCTACATGTGAAAATAATGAGTGTTTTCACATTCCTGGGCACAGGGCCAGTGCTAGAGTTGGTCCAAGGTATTGGTACCCTAGGCAAACGTCAAGCTTTACATCCCCTCTGGCTGTCAAAATCAATTATTTAGCTTTGAATGCCCTGCTTTTGCTGCCCTTCAGAAGTTTTTGTCCTAGGCAACTGCCTAGTTTGCCTAGTGGTTGTGCCAGCCCTGTCTGGTCACCTGCAGCTTTCAAGCTGTGCTAGCTGCTATGGCAGGCATCAGTCAACCAGAGATATAGCAATGTCTAACACAATTCATTAATGCGTTCCTCACCAAGTGTATACAGTACATAAACTTCCCCAGCACAATACAGCAACTGCAACAAATGATCCTACAATTCCACCAGATAGCACATTTCTTCGCAGTACTGGGTGTCATAGACTAGCACACATGTGCAAGGAAACTATGTACAAAAATAGAAAGGTCTTCCACTCCATGAATATGCAGGTGGTCTGCAAGGAAGAAAGTGAAAAGAACTGGTGTTCCCTCCATCTGCAGGATCATGCCACGATGCCCACATGCTGGTGTAATCAGGCATCTATGAGCAATTCTGCAGTGGAGAAATCACTGCTGGCTGGTTCTTCAGTCAGCATCCCCCTCCCCTATGTCACTGAAACACTGTGAAATGAAATGGATCAGGAGTCAGAGGTTGGTGACTGGATAAAGCACCATATGCAGCCTGCAGAAAATGGCCCCAGGATAGATATTGTGGGACGGTGGTCACAGGAAGATCCCACGTGGAGCAGAGTGCAAATCCAACCCCCTACACTAGTAAGGCAGCAAAGGATACATATGCAGCCACTGGAAGTGAAATGCTTGAATGGGATAGCTAACAGTGCATGTTTCTTAGGGTAGGAAGGGAGGTCGATCCACGGGAAACATGCCACAAAGAGAGGCAAGGGATTTTCTTAGCACTGAGCTTGAGGCACTTCCCAAATGATTTGGAATCCGAAGAGGGGAGCAGGGATGAATACGGCTCTGGTGGTCATGGAGGAAGGAGGGAGAGGGGAAGAGTGGGGGAAAGGAGCTGGTAGGGCAGGGGTAAGGGGCTCAGTGGAATCACATTGCAGTCAACCAGCTGGCTGTAATTTAGTAAGATAACCATGCAGGCATAGGAACAGATGTGAGATTTAGCATTGACAAGGACAGTGCAGACTACAGCGTACCCTACTGACCAAACTACTTTCTTTCTCCCTTTGTCCTGCAGGAGACAATGGATACCCTTTGAGGAGCTGGCTCATGACCCTCATCTTGTTATCCCACAGTGAGGCAAAGGAGCGCTGCAACAAGTCTCACTGCACCACACAGTCCATCACTGAGCGGACATTTGGACAGTGTCTGGTGTCTGGACAGATCAGGAGAGAACTCCTATACAGCACCCAGAAGGTCTGTGAGATGTTCATGGCATGTTGCATACTATGCAACTTAGCCAAAAGAAGGCACCTGCCTCTGCCCTCTAAAACCCCACTGGGGAATGCTGAGACAGAGGAGGGACCCAACATTGCCCACACTGAGTAGGAGCAGACATATCGACAAGGAAAGAGAGAGTGAGAAGACAACTCATACAGATTCACTTCATCTTTTTATTGTACAGCTAACAGACAGCAATAACAGCCCCTGTCAGCCCCCCCCCCCCTGCACAGACCATACATCAATTGTTGTGATACACAACACCCACCACCACTATGTGAACCCCCTGCATGCCACTGATACCCTCAACTGACCCTCTTACACAATGTTGCTACCGCACACAGCCTTCTTTGCATCTTCACAGCCACCCCTGATATCCCTCCCATCTCCCTCCCTGGACCCACCAATCCAGGATGCCCCATAACACACTCAAAACAACCATGTGGTTAGAATATTTGACTGCCACCATCCACTAGACCCCAGATTCTGCCAAGCTCACTGCTGCATTACATGCTACTTGGCATACCGCCACCTTCCTTTGCCCCTGCCCCTTGCACCATAGCCTCTACCTCTATGACCCTGCATAATGGGTACAGATTGTGCAGTGATTGCTCAGCCCTCCTCACTGCTGCTGCTAGACTTTGATGATTATGATGAATTCTCCCATATGCCCTCACCACCCTGTCTTTTTGCAGCTAGGAAGCCAGGAAAGTGCAGGGGGGAGCCCCAACCCTGTGATGGCACACCCAGAATGTCGGTGGGGACATGCCTAGGTGATCGGTGCTGACTTTTTGTATCACATATGTCGCCCCTGTGCTTAATGAAATCACACAGGTTCAGGTCACAGGAGGTTGATGCAATATTTAGCTTTCATTTGCATCCGGGGACCCCCTCCATATCATTGCCACTAATTAGCATTAGTATCTCGGTGTCCTGGTAGCCATGGTAGGGTTTAGCACACACTATATTCTACAGTATTTACATACGGGCACTAGGCCTTTAAATCAGATGTTCACAGACCTTTCTGTTGTCATTGGGCCTGCTTTCATTGCAGCGATCAGTATGTCTGCCTTAGCCTAGGGGATAGAAGAAAAGAAAAAAATGTGCAAATTAATTGGGAATGGGCATGAACATCTATCAGAAAAGAACACCTTGAATCACAACATTTTTTTTTTATCCTAGCACTATCATCTACTTTACCTATGACTGATTTTAATTAGGAAAATGGCCTGAAGTGCTTAATGACAATATATTCCTTCTGGTGCCACAAACAGCTTCTGGAAAGCAGCATAGAAGCTTTTCACCAGCACAAATGAACTTTCGATTCCAGTTCTGTTACTTTAGTACCAGACCAGTGCAAACTCTGGATCCAGTACTTCAGGCTGATCTTATATTAGGCTGCATGCCAGCTCGGAGGTATTTAAATTTCATCAAAATAGGCACCATAATGTATGCTGACCTTGCTTGTTATTTTCAATATTTCTGTTAAGAGCGATCCTCAGGGTAGAATTGGAGAAACTTTTTCTCCACGGTTCATACTGCTGTCCTAGTTTTGAAAGTTTATTATAAAATATCATATTATGAGGTCAAAGATATGAAATATTTTATAAGTGGGGGCTCAATTTGTTTTATTTTGGATGATTTATTTAAACTGGGTTATTATTGCTAATACAACAAGATAGAAGATGATGAGGGACTGCAAAGTGATTCTGATTGTTTCAGGGATGTCTGTTCTGCAAAATTTCTGAGCTACATAAATGACTATGTAACTGGAGAGAAACCCAAGCCGACTATGAGTATATTCCGAAATTTAACGCTCTGTCATCTTTTTTACTTGGTAGCAACGGATTCTGGATTTTGAAACAGCTTTGGCTATTTTAAACTTGGGTGTTCACCTCATTATATTGATTGTCTGATTGATTAAAAGGGGTCAAGCCCACATCAGGAGTTTAAATATGTTTTTTCTCCCCAGTTGAGCGGGACCCGACAAAATACACACGAAAAAGAAAAAAAGAATTAGTAAAACACTACAGTATATATGCCTGCAACACAGACAATCTTTATTGTTTTCATTTGGTGACAGTGATTGTTCTGTTATTTTTTTGGGTTTTGCTTGTATCTTTTTTACTTGAGCAGTTCTTAATTCCACACAGGATTCTACATATGCTAAGTGGCATGTTTACTAAACCGAGGTAATGTAGCATCGGTAACGTTAACACGCGGTAATGTTACCGGCAGCGTTAAATGTCCCAGAGAGTGGGGAGAAGGTGGAGAGTAGGGGTCAATTGGCAGGAAGTGGGCACTTTTGCAGGAGAGAGATACCATTTTAGTGTCAGAAATGGACAGCACAGACAGGGAGCCCAAGAAAAGTGATAATAGTGCTCCATTTGCAGCAACAGCATAGTGCCCAAGTATGAAAGGGCACTATGGTGATGGTGCAAATGTGGCAAAGGGGGCTACAGGTGGGACATGCAGTGGGGGCAGCTGGGGCACAGGGCGGACTAGGCTGTCACCTAGGTGGCACATAGGAACACAGAAACTGGAAAACAATAAGACAGTGTCTGACCAAGGTCAAACATGCCCAGTATTCTGTGTTCCACAATGTCCCATCCAGGGGACATGTACCCAGCAAGTACCCCAAGTGTCACACAGGAACCACTATGCCTGTAATGGGGCAAGCAGTGCACATCTGGGAACCACTCTAACAAGGGTCTACAGACCTTCTCCAGGATATATCCCAAACTGTTTGTAAACCCAGCTAAACGAATACCCTTTACTACAGCCCCTGGTAAGACAGTGCAGGGTGTGACCACACGTTATCTGAAACATATATTCACCCAGTAGTCCAAACTGGGTGCACTTTACCCACATTGCATGCCCTAGCCTGTCCACAGTCTGCTGGCAGAACACAATCTACCTATGTTTACTTGGTCCACCCCTAGCCAATAGTTGCTAGATCACCAATCTGATACCCCCCAGCCGTGTCTCCCCCAGGTGGAAGGGACATAACTTTGGCAGGTGGTGATAGGGGGATGTGTGGATGTCCATGTATGCCTCCCCACCTTGGACCCCACACCCTAGGCATCTGCCTACCTGTACATTGGATGGCCTGGGACTGCGCACTGACAGCATATAGGCATGTCAATATGGCAGTGGAGGGGGGGTATTGGTGGCAGAGGGAGCAGTGGCACCCCCTGCAGCGGACCAAGTGCATGGTGTGCAGTTCAACAGGCAAGGTATGTCTGATGGAAAGCAAAAGTAGCCCCAGGGACTGTTGTGCATATGTGGTGCAGTACACACAATCAGTGTGTCTTGGAGCAGAGGGTCACAGGTTCAGGTCCCAGTCCCAGCTGTGGATCCTGCAGAGCATGCCACCACATTGTAGATACAACACCCCCCAAAGCAATCCCCAAAATATTGGCTAACAGGGGTACAAACACCCATACACATAGGCTCCACTATCCAAAGCTTAATGGAGAGTCAGGCTGTTGGCTCTAGCACACAGAACAGAAGATATCACCAGAGCACTGCAACTAGCTCCTGCACACATTAGCAATTCCTGCACTGTGATCTGGACCAGTGTGGCTGACAGGGTTGCCAACCATCCCTATCTTTGCACAGTGCTGCAATATGAGTAGGGCTATCCATTGTTTTGTGGCTTCCTACTCCTCACTGGGCCTCACTCTGCTTACACTGTTTCCAGCGTTGCCTGCAAATGTGCATACTGAGAAGCAAGGTATTGCGGGTATGGCCCAGACAGGGCAGATTGGGCAGGATGCATCTGCATTGGGGGTAGGGCAATGGCTGGGACATCATGGTGCCCAACCACTACCTGCATGGACAGGGTGGCTACAGCATGTCAAGCAAAGAAGACACTCTCAATCTGACAGGGCAGTGACCATGGCACAGCTATGTTCCCACATAGTGCTATATAGCATCTGATTTTAGTGATATCTGTGTGCTCTCTGTTTTGGGGCCCAATTGCTGAAGTAACTGGTGGGTGTCTGTGCTGTATATCCCAACTCTGGGAGCACATAATTTCTCTGTGAACATACAATATGAACTAGCTAGCAGACTGTTTGCAGTTAATGTGTGCATGGCTGGAACACCTGGTGGGGTACAATCTTACTGTGCCTTCTGCTGGTGAACGTCAGTCTTTAGTGGTTGGCAGCTGAGGTCTTCCAGGCCTACTCCCAGCATTACTGGTGGTCTGTCAGTACCCTAGTAACAGGTACAGATGTGGCCTACTGGTCCAATCCCCCTGGAGCACCACAACCTCAGACCAGCGAGACTGGGGTTGCTGGTCCCACAGGCACTCCTCTGACCTTGCCACATCTCCCTCCACTGCCTCAGTTACAAAACGTAGATTGCGGGCCCTTTGGGGACAAGGGAAAAATACTGTATACCACTTTGACCCAGAAAGAGCAGTATGTAGGCATTGCTACATAAATCTCTTGCACTGGGTATGTATTATTTTGGGTGGGTCCTGGTCTACCAGGGCTAGATGTGACTGGGGCATACAGATAAACACAAGATGACTTTACTACCTACTGCAGAGAATACTTGGCACAGATTAGCAAAGACGGTGCTATTGGTGCTCAACTCTATCACCACAGGTACTGCGGACCTGGTGCTGGGTGCCCATCCTCAGCCTCAGGATGACCTCAAAACCTGTGCAGCGGCATGGTCTGTAGCTGCTCTGTGCCAGTATCACATACTGTCAGTTCCTCTTACCAAGCTGAGGTGCTGGAGAGGTGCATTCTCCATTCGGTGATCAGCTGTAGACTGCTGTTCTGCATGTGCATTGTATCATGGGTACTGGTGGGGTTACCCTATCCTGGCACATACAGCAGACATTTTGTGTGGTGACCTGCAGTCTTTCTGTATCCAGCCATTGTTATGCAGAGAGTTGTGGAGGTGTAGCCTGCTGGTTAGTACAAAGACTTCCTAGATAGGGGTCATGGGTTCAATTCCTCTTTGTTCTCTTTTTATGCCTGTCCTACTCAAATCATTTTCATGCCTGTAACAGTCATGTCTGTGCAGATCTGTGCTGCCAGCCCATAACACCCTCACCTCAGTTGCCAACCATCCTTCAGCCCATCTATTTGCCTCTGTCAGCTGTGTACAGTCCTGCCATCTTGTACAGGCTGCTACCCCATGTCCTGCACTGGTACCCTTTTCTGCATTGCAGCTCTTCGTGCTTGTCTCTCCTGTGCCTGATCTGCATGGCACCACTACTCTTCTGTCTTCCTATTGCTGTAAATATCCTGCCACCTCTGCCTCCACTGGGGGACACGTATTCCCATCCTCTGCCACCCACTGTCATTGCAGCACTTTACATTGGCACCACCCTGTGCATTAGTACAGCTGCTTCCAACTTGTTTGTCCACTTTACAGGCTGCCACATAGGGTGCCCGCTGATATGGCGCCCACCTCTCCTTCTTTTCATCACCTGTTCATTGTATTTCCTTGGTGCCCTATCCAACGTTAGGGTTACAGCTGTTTTTATGCCTTACAGTTCATGCTTGTCAACTTAAAACACCTTAAAGCTCTTAGGGCACTTTAAGTTAGGGCACCTTAACTTAAGGCACCTTAGGTTAAGGTGTCTTAGGTTAAGGCACCTTAACCTAAAGTGCCTTACATTAATGTGACCTAAGGACATTAAGGTGCCTTAGCTTAAGGTGCCTTAATTTAAGGCACCTTAGCTTAAGGCACCTCAACTTAAGGAGCCTTAGCGTAAGGCACCTTAAAGTCCTTAGGGCGCCTTGAGTTAAGGCGCCTTAAGTTAGGGCGCATAAACAGCCGTTAGGGCACCTTAAGGCATGTTTATCAGCCTTAACATGCCCTAAGGTGCATGCTTGTCACCTTAACATGCGATGTCCCATTAAACAGCCAAGGCGCCCTGTTAATGTGCGTTAAATGGCCCATTGCTCCCTTTACACCAGAACGCCCCCCTACCTGCCCACTGCCTTATATGGCTTCAGGTACCTTAACACTGCTCTTACCGCTGGTAACTTTACCGCGGTTTAGGAACACACCCCTAAGTCTCTTGTGTCAGAAAGATTATCAACCAACAGACTCTTCCTTGAGTTTTCTACAAAACAAATTGTTATTTCAATAAAATAGAAACACTACATTGTTTTCAAAACTATTTACAAGAGGTAGGAAAACAGCATATAGATGGATTATATGATACTTCAATCCCCCTTACTGCACCTTACCATCAATTTCCTCAAAGCTATTAAAACTTTTACATTTTCTTATACTCAGGGGCATGAAAAATGTTTGTTTGTTTTTTCAAACACAGCTCCAAAACTTTAAATCAAAACATGCTTCCCAAATGTTGTGTGAAACGCTGTTTAAAGCAGAGACATTCTTTTATTTACTTAAACTTGTTTATATACCACCTTTCTACTATTCAAGGTGATTTACATTTAACAGGAGTGGGGCAGGGCTGTGGTGAGTTTCTCCTGTACAAAGAACTGATTGTTGACTTGTTTGTTCCACAGTTTGAGAATTTACAACCCCAGCAGTAGACAAAAAAAACAAAACATCAACATCTAGCATTATTCCTTTTTGGGTCAGGATTGATAGTGTCCATCTCCAGATCCAGACATCTGATGGCTCTTTCATCTCTCCATAATAATATACCTAATTCCACCTACTTATGAGAAGAGCCCAAGTACCACCCTATATAGCTGCTTCTTGCAGGGAGCATATCTCCAGAGTGTCTCTGCACATTAGTCCCAATGTCTACACTTGGTAGGGTCCTTAGTACACCAGGGGTCTTCCCTGCCCCTATGTAGCACAACTGTCCCCTCCTCGGGCCACAAGTAGCTCTCACAAGGGTCCTTTGTAACAACAAGATTGTCGACAACATCCAAATTGTCAACAGTATGGAAATGAAGGCTTCCCAGCATCCTTCACTTCAACAGCAAACACACAAATCAAATCACACAGTACCCCCCCCCCCCAAAAAAAAAAAACCCTCCCTGGTTCAACTGGGATGCATTCCAGGTGTTTAACTACCTGGACACCTCGCCACCTCCTATATAGATTCTTGTAGCCACATCCACCCCAAGTCCGGCGGACTGTCTACCGGTTGAGTATCCATGGTGGGTGCCTTCAGGGTTTTGTTTTTCTGAACTCCTAAGTTTGTCTCTTTTTCCTTGCTGAAAAGGAGTTTATCTCCATGGGGGTTTGGGGCAAGGCATTTTTCTTTCCTGTCTCTCAGCTGTAGTGTATTTGGAAAATAAGGTTTTGGGTTTTCTGAGTGGAGAGGGGACAGGAATTTAGTTGGTATTCTGAGCCCTTTATGATCTCTGTCTGTTCTCTTCCACTGCTCTGAGGGGACTTTTCCCAATGGACCTGCACCCCCGGTGCAGGGACTGACCAGGGTCTGTAGAGCCTCTGGCTGTGATAAGACATACACTCTGTCACACCGGGCCAATGTGAAAAGAGTACTATGAGGAAAGAAAAAAACAAATCTTTTTAAGATAAGTGATATCATTGGCTGTTGCAGCATCTTGTGTTCTTCTACCTGGGGCAATCGATTCTTTAAGAGGAAGAAGTGTCTCTGACACACACAAAAAAAGGAGCTTTGCAAATAATTCTGATCATAATCTGGAGAAAAGAGACTGGAGGATCACACAAGGCAAAGGATGAAGTAAGAAAAAGAATGTACGTGTGCCTAGAAAAATTGCTGTAGGAGTGCCTGGGTCTGAGACTGAGAGTTATATTTGAAAGAATCACTGGAAGAAGACAGGAAGGATAAGGAGAGAAGAAACAGGGAGAAGAGGGAAGCAGAGAGAATAAAAATTATTCCACTAATCTTTAGCATAGCATAGTTATAACAACGACTCACTAGGGATGCTAAATAGGTTTTATTGTAAGAAATGGACTACAAGTTCATGCATACAAGAGTGCAAAATTGAGACTGAGATAATCTGCTACACCTGACATGGAACCAGCTGGAATCTGTATAATATACACTGAACATTAGGACTTTACTGGATTCACCAAATGTAGACGTCATCTGACAATGAGTAACCAAACAGGGTGATACTGGACCTAGTGCTTACTAATGTGGAGAATGTTTATGATGTCATAATAAGTGGAGGAGTAGCCTAGTGGTTAGAGCAACTGCCTAGTACCCAGAAGATCAAGGGTTACGGTTCCCACTGGCACTCCTTGTGACTTTGGGCAAGTCACTTTACCCTCCATTGCCTCAGAAGAAAAGGCTGGCAATCTACTTCCAGTGATACATTGCCAAGAAAACCCAGAGGTAGCTGGGTTGCTATGAGTCAACACTGACTTGATGGCACTAAAATAAAATATGTGATAATCTGGGATTTGGTGATTTCCAGATGGCATGGTTCAGTATTAAACACCATGATGGCTCATTCAAAGGTAATGGTCTTAGACTTTCGGAAAGCTAACTTTGTCAAGATGGGGGGGGGGAGACTATCTCAGTGAACAATTACTTTAAGGGGAAATGGAGTACCAATGGGCAAAATGGAAAGGAGATCTTATAAGGACAATTATTTTCCTTTTGTGATCATAGATGAAGGGCCAGGAGCAAGACATCAGAAAATATCCACAAATAGGAACAGAAGTAAGGCAGATCTTGAATGATTTTAAGAAGACTCTGTTGTCGAGGAGCTAGCTAAACTAAAACAGACAGAGTGATGGGACAGATCTAAGAATACTGAAAGTACTTGGGGTACATTTCAAGGACCTCACATAAATTTTCTACCTCAAGACATTACAGGATCACGATCCTACCTCCAAGACATTACAGAATCTCAATCCTAGCATGCCTCTCAAACAGCCCCATTTTGTATATATGTATATAGCTCATTATGTAAATAGTTCGCCGATATAATCTAACGCACTGCCCCACACACTACACTTCTCAGTTCTCACACTGCATGCTACAAACCACACTTTATTATTGATTTTGATTGATGTGCCACACCGCCTTGATTTAACGATAAGGCGGTATACTAAATCCTTCTAAATAAATAAATAAATAAATGATGTACCTGGATTTCAGTAAAGTTTATGACATTTCCCACACAGGCAAACTCATATCGCCCAATTGCAAGCATTCTATTCCTGTCCAAAATAATTGAGAAAACCATACATCAACTGCAAGAACATGTAGATGCTCACGCACCCCTAGACCAATACCAATATGGCTTCCACCCACAACATGGCATTGACTCCCTACTAACAAATCTCGTTAGCAGACTCATCATTGACCTGGACAAACCCAGACAGGGATTTGTGTTACTATTCCTCGACATAAGTATGTCCTTCGACTCAGTATCTCATCCCATCATGCTAAACAGACTAAGGGACGTTGGACAAACAGACAACACACTAAAATGGTTCAAATCATACCTCTCTGACAGAACCATGAAAGTGAAGGTTGGCTCTAACAACTCTAGACCATTCAAATCAGCACAAGTCATTCCTCAAGGCTCTGCCCTTTCCGGACTACTGTTCAACCTATATATTCAACCAATCTGCAATATACTACGGAAATGGAAAATGCACTACCACCTCTATGCAGATGACATCATGTTCTATATGCCGTTCAACACTAATAATCCAGACTTTTCGACTATAACAGATGTCTTCAACGCTGTGACAAACTTTCTAGCTAACATAAATCTTAAAGTAAACAGAAGTAAAACCGAAGCAGTACTCATATTCAGAGACCAAGAATTCAAACCACCTAAAAAGATAATAGCAAAGGATACTGAAATTTCAATAAAACAACAGATCAAATACTTAGGCATAACCATCAACAGCAACATCAACATGGAGGCCCACATCAAAAATGCATCTAAACTCGCCTACTGGAAGCTAAAACTCATCAAACCCCTACAACAACTCTTGCATGAATCTGAATTCAGATTGATACTACAAGCCTTAGTCACACCACACCTTGACTACAGAAACATCATTTACCAAGGCCTATCAAAATCTGCTCTATACCCACTCCAACTAGTCCAAAACACCGCCACCAGAATTCTCACAACCAGTTTGACAATGCTACATATAACACCAATCCTAAAAAACCTACAATGGCTCCCAATAGCATAACGAGCAAAATACAAAGCCATCACCACCACTTTCAATATCCTGCACAATCTATCAGCTCCCACCCTCTCCGAACTTATCACATCAACACACTCAACAAGACCAAGAAGAACACCCAACCAGAACCTCCTGAACATTCCCTTGCTCAAGACAAAAACCACACAACAGACCAGCAACTGAGCAATCTCCCTGTATGCCCCATCAATTTGGAACACACTGCCAGTCAATTTAAGATCAGCGAAATCCATCAACGATTTTAAAAAACAATTAAAAACACATATATTCAAAGAATACTACAGACTTGATGACAAAACCTAAGTCAAACATTAACCCACTGCTCTGAAAACCAGATAAGATAAGAGAAATCAATCAGTACCCCCAGGAAAAGAAGACCACCTTGTTATGTAAATAGTTCTCTCCCCACTCTTCTCCAAGTTTTACTCCCTTGCTAATGTAAATCAAATCACATGTAACTACCATGTTTAATTCTTATGGTCAATGTTCAGTGTAAAAACAATTACCATGTAATTGTCATGTTGTTAAATGTAAACCGCCTTGGATAAAGGCGGTATAGAAAAACTGTTAAATAAAATAAATAAAATAAAACAGGTGACTTATAAATAAATTGAGCATCCTAGGGATAAACCCTAAAATGACTGACTGGATTAGAAATTGGTTGATTAAACATAGAAACATGATGGCAGAAAAAGATCACTTGGCCTATCTAGTCTGCTCTTCCATAACAACAACAACAGTCCCCTTTTTTCCTTTAGAGATCTTCTGTGTTTGTCCGATGTCTTTTGAATTCAGATACTGTCTCATATCTACCATCTCCAGTGGGAGACTATTCCACGGACCTACCACTTTTTCCATAAAAAATATTTTTGCATATTACTCCTATCCCCTTTCACCCTCATCCCATGTCTCCTCATAGCAGAGCTTGCTTTCAATCGAAAGAGGCTCTCCTCCTGTGCATTTATGCCATGGAGGTAGTTAAACGTCTAAATCATATCACCTCTATCCTGCCTTTCCTCTATAGTATACATATTAAGATCCTTGAGTCTTTCCTCATATGCTTTATAACGAAGACCACTAACCATTTTAGTAACCACCCTCTGTAACGACTCCAACCTGTTTATATCCTTTTGAAAGTGTGGTCTCAAGAATTGCACACAATACTCCAAATGAGGTCGCACCAAAGACTTATGCAGAGGCACTATCACCTCCTTTCTTCTGCTGACCATTCCTCTTCCTATGCACCCAAACATCCTTCTAGCTTTTGCCATTATATTTTCTGCTTGTTTAGCTACTTTAAAATCATCAGAGACAATCACACCTTCATTTGTGGACAGAAGTATTCCATCCTCTATACTATATTGCTCCCTTGGATTGCTGCAGCCCAAATGTATGACCTCGCATTTTTTAAGATTAAATCTCAGCTGCCAAATTCTTGACCAGTCTTCAACCTTAGTTAGATCCCTCCTCATGTTATCTATAAATTCCTGTGTGTCTACTCTATTGCAGATTTTGGTATCATCTCAAAAGAGGCATACCTTACCCCACAGCCTTTCTACAATATCACTAACAAAAATGTTAAAATGAATCAGACGAAGGACAGATCCATGGGGCACACCACTGGTAACCTCCTTCTCCTCAGAGTGAACTCCATTTACCTGTACTCTTTGTCGCCTCCCACTCAGTCAATTTCTAACCCAAGCTGTAATTTTAGGGTCCATCCCTAGGATGCTCAGTTTGTTTATAAGTCACCTTTGCGGAACAGTGTCAAAGGCTTTATTGAAATCTAAATACACCACATTTAGGGCTCTCCCTCGGTCCAACTCCCTGGTTACCCAGTCAAAGAAATCAATCAGATTTGTCTGACAAGACCTGCCTCTGGTGAATCCATGCTGCCTCAGATGCAGTAATCCATTGGACTCCAGAAAGCTCACTATTTTCTCTTTCAGCAGTGCTTCCAATAATTTACTCACCACTGAGGTTGAACTAACAGGCCTTAGTTTTCAACCACATCCTTACTTCCGCTTTTGTGTAACGGGACCACTCCCGACTCCAAAGAGGCATTGAAAAAGTCAGTCAGTGGAGCTGATAGAACATCTCTAAGTTCCCTCAGTATTCTCGGGTGTATCCCATCCGGTCCCATCACTTTGTCTACTTTAAGTTTAGCTAGCTTCTCACGAACACAGTCTTCTGAAAATTGTTCAAGATGCCCCTCGCTTCTGTTCCTGTTTGTGGGCATTTTCTGAGGTCCTGCTCCTGGTTCTTCATCTGTGAACACAGAACAGAAGTATTTGTTAAGCAATTCCGCATTATCCTCATCAGCTTCTACATATTCCTCCCCTTCAACCTTAAGTTCGACAATACCACTTTTGCCCTTCCTCTTCTCACTAACACATCTGAAAAATGTCTTATCCCCCCATTTTATTGCATTGACTATTTCCTCCTCATTTTGAATCTTTGCTTTCCTGACTTCTTTGTTATTTCTCTAAGTTTTTCCAAATATAAATGACTGTCTTCCTCTCTCTGTGATCTCTTGTATTTCATGAAGGCCTCCCTCTTTTTTTTCATCTTTTCAGCTACTTCCTTTGAAAATCATAGTGGTCTCCTTTTCCTTTCACCTTTATTTACCATTTTAACAAAAAGATTGGTCGCTTTGAAAATATCCCCTTACTGTTTTGCCCACGGTTTTTCTACATTCCCCAGCTGTTCCTATCCCCCTAACGACTCCCTGAGGTATTGGCCCATCTTAGCAAAACTAGTTTTCCTAAATTTTAAACCCCTCGCTTTTGTATGGATTTTAGCAGCCCTAGTCCTAATACTGAACCACACCATCTGATGATCACTGGATGCAAAATGATCCCCCAGAAACACTTTTACCATTGGTAAGCACCAAGTCCAGTATGGCCCCTTCACGTGTGGGTTCTGTTACCAGTTGCCTGAATATTTCTCCCTGTAGAGAATCCAGGATCTCCTTACTTCTAGATGATACTGCAGCAGGGATGTGCCAATCAACATATGGCATATCGAAATCCCTTATCAGTAGCACTTCCCCTTTCCTGGCAATGCTGCACATATCTTCAGTTAACTCTCCATCCACCTCTTCTGGTGAGGAAGGTCTCTATATCATGCCAATGAAAAATAGATTTCTCTTTCCCTCTTTCTAGTTAAACCCATAGTGACTCCTCTCTCCCTTTTAAGCCCTATAGTTCCATAGCTTTAATATTATTTTTTACATATAGTGCCACTCCTCCTCCCCTTCTTCCTACCCTGTCCTTTCTGAATAAAGTATAGCCTAATATAGTTACATCCCAGTCATGGTTGTCCGTGAACCATATCTCTGTTACTGCCACTAAATCCAAGTCAGCCTCTCCCATTAAAGCCTCAACATCTGGGATCTTATTTCCCATGCTCTGGGCATTTATACACACCACTTTTCAGATGCGGCCCTTTTTACCCATTTCCATAATGGTATTTAATGTTTCACTTGATTAGGAAGCAACAAAGCGTGTGCCGCAGGGATCTGTCCTTGGTCTGATTCTTTTTAACATTTTTGTAAGTGATATTGAAGAAGGGTTGTCGGGTAAGGCTTGATTCTTTCAGATGATACCAAACTCTGCAATAAAGTAGACACAGAAAGTAATAGATAACATGAGGAGGGATCTAGCAAAGCTTGAAGAAGGCTGAGAGTTTGGCAGCTGAGATATAATGCTAAAAAATGCAGGGTCATGCATTTGGGCTGCAAAAATCGAAGGGAGTTTAGGGGGGTGATGTATAGGGGGTGAAGTACTTCTGTCCATGAAAGAAGAGCAGGACCTGGGGATGATTGTTTCTGGTGATTTTAAAGTGACTAAACAGGTAGAAAAGGTGGCAGTGAAAGCCAGAAGGGTGCTTGGATGCATTAGGAGAGAAATGTCTATCAGGAAGAAGGAGGTGTTAGTGCCTTTGTTTTTGGTGAGCCCTCATTTGGAGCACTGTGTACAATTTTGGAATCCACACCTTCAAAAGGATATAAACAGGATGGAGCCAATGCAGAGTGGCTGCCAAAATGATCCACGGGGTTTGTCATAATGCATATGGAAACAGACTTAAATATCTGAAAGATGGGAGGGGGAAGATATGATAAAGTTGTTTGAATAATTGCATGGCATAAATGCACAGGGGAAGAGCCTATTTTATTTGAAAGAAAGCTCTGCAATGAGGAAGCATAGGAGGAAGATGAAAGGGGATAGACTCAGGAGTAATTTGCTGAAATATTTTTTTATGGAAAGAGTGATAGATGTGTGGAATAGTCTCCCAGTGAAGGTAGTAGAGATGAGGACTGTATTTGAATTCAAGAAAGCATGGGACAAACAGAGACGCTCTCTAAAGGGAAAAAGGGGGTTTTAGTAGTTGATATGGAAGGGAAGACTGGATAGGTTGGATGGTATTTATCCACCACTGCTTCTACTGATACTATGCTTTCACTAGAGATAAATTACCAACAGGCCTGTAGTGGAAGATGGTGCAAACAGTCCAGTAGTGCCTAAGGAACAGCATGAAGAAGACGATTGCAAGGGGCTCTCATGTTGTCCTGGTATAATATTATAAAAGGGATAAGCTTTCTTTTTGAAGAAGCCATTGACAGAAGCATTGGGAGTATACCTTACCTACCTTTTCTGTCTACGTTTCTAAAGATATATCTTAGCTAACTTGATCAGTTGTTGGATAGTATTCATAAGTCAGGTTTTATTATCTTATTTCTGGCTTCTCTGCCATACAGGCTAAATAAGTATACAAGCTCCCATTCTTAATCTAACCCTTGGGCACCCCCTCCTCCCCCCACCAACTTTGTAATAATATAAACAGCTACTAAAACTGGTGAAGCTGTGGCCTGAACATCCAGTTGCTTGTGTGGCCTTGCTGGGTGGCGCTCAGTTCCCACCAACCTGACATGATTGGTTTCTGTAGAGTGGTAGCTTGCTGGTTTCGCCTACCCTGTGGTCTGCGGTTTTGTCAAGTCATGCTTTCCTTACTGGCCCCTTGCTTTTTCCTCATCACCTTCCTGGTTGGCCATCATCGACCTTCTAGCATTGACCTGGTTGGTTTCTGGGGAGTTATAGCTTGTTGATTTGAAAAGTAAATGAACTACTAGAGATCATAGAAAGAAGATAGGCAACGATAGCTTGAGAAACTGGGAATATAGTCAAAAAAGCAAAGGTACAAATGAAATAAAAATAGCCAGTATGGAAATATGCAAGGGCAAGAGGAGGAAGTGAAAAAATGGCATTGTGAGGGAGGGACATGTAGAGGCTGATAATGGAAAAGCATAATTGCTTAACTGACATTTCAACTTGGTATTCACTAAGGAAGGGCCAGGAGAAGAACCACAGAAAACTGACAGAAAGAGAAATGGAAGTGAGAAAGACCTCAAACATGTTTTTTGAAGACTGCAATGTTAAAAGAAGACAAAGCAATGGCTGGAGTCAGATGGTATACATCCAAGGGTATTACTGTAAGGGAACTTAGGCAAGTTCTGGCAGTTCTGCTTCCCACCTTTTCAATGGATCCAGAAGACTGGGACAGACAATTGTGATTCCTCCACAAAAGTGGAAATAGAAAGGAGGATGGGGACTACTGGCTGGTTATTTTGACCTCCATGATGCGAAAATTAAATGAATCACTGCTAAAACAGAAGATAATACATTTTCGGAATCCAGTGGATTACAGGATTCAAAGCAGCATGTTTTATGTTTTTTTTTTTTTTTTTTACCAGACATACGGTTTATCAGAGAAATCTAGTCAATATTTTTGATTAGGTGACCAGAGAGTTTGATCAGAGGAGAATACTTGGTATAGTAATATGATTCAGCAAACTCTTTGACACAGTTTCACATGGACATCTTATAAATAAACAGAGCACCGTCAGGTCTGAAAGTAGATGACAGGGTTAGAAACTGGTTGAGTAGGAGGGCAATGGTAAATCTGCCTTTAAGGAAAGCACTCCAAAGAAAGAGGCATTGCATGAGGTATAATGCAAGGATCTGTCCTTGGTCTAGTTCTTTTCAACATTTTTGTATACAATGCTACAAAAAGACTATGGGCGAGGTCTTCATTGTAGCCGATGAAGGGTTCTCAACCCAGTCCTGGAGACATATCTAGCCAGTCAGGTTTTCAGCATTACCACAATGAATATGCATGAAAGAGAAATGCATGCACTACTTCTAGCATGCACTACTTCTATCGTATGTAAATCTATCTCATTCATACAGTATTCATGTGGCTATCCTGAAAACCCGACTGGCTAGGCATGCCCCAAGGACTGGGTTGAGAACCTCTACTGCAGATATTACCAAAATCTTCAACAGAGCAAAGGATACTCTGGAGGATTATAGATAACATGAGGAAGGATCCAGAAAAGTTTCAGGAATGCTGTAGAGCAGCAGTTCTCAACCTGTGGGTCGCAGCCCCCATGGGGGTCGCCACATGATTTAGCGGGGGTCACCTCACTCCGCCAAGTTAAAATTTTTTTTTAAAAAGCGCACAAGTTGCTGCCGCTGCCGAGTCTGCTTCTCGGCAGCGGCAAACTCACCACCTCCCTTATAATGCAGCTGCAGCTCCCTGCCTCTTAGGAACCGTGGCTGGGCCTGTAAAACCATTGCACAGCCTTCCTGCCTCTCAACGGGCTCTGTGCAGCATTGTCCCACCTCCAAAGGAAGTTGTTTACCACTTCCTTTGGAGGCGGGACAATGCTGCACGGAGCCCGTTTAGAGACAGAAAGGCTCCGCAATGGCTTCACAGGCACAGCCGTGGTTCCCTAAGAGACAGGGAGCCGTGGCTTCAGAAGAAGGAGGCAGACATGGGCAGAGGGGAGGAGGGGGCAGAGAACCTGCAATGGGGCTGACATGGGGGAGGGGGGCTGACATGGAGGGAGGGAGGGGGGCTGACATGGATGGATGGAGGGAGAGAAGGGAGGGAGGCTAACATGGAGGGAGGGAGGGAGGGAGGGAGGGAAGGGGACTGACATGGACAGAGGGGGGCTGACATGGAGGGAGGGAGGGAGAAAGGGAGGGGGGCTGACAGGGATGGAGGGAAGGGAGCTGACATGGACGGGGGGGCTGACATGGCGGGAGAGAGGGAGGGGGCTGACATGGACAGAGGGGGGCTGACATGGAGGGAGGGAAAGAGGAAGGGAGGGAGGGACGGGGGCTGACATGGACAGAGGGGGCTGACATGGAGGGAGGGAGGGAGGGGGTTGACATGGACAAAGGGGAGAGACGGGGGACATACTAGACAGACAGGGGATAAATGCTGGACAGAGGGGAGAGACAGTGCAGGTTAGGATTATGATGGGCTGATGGGGGAAACTAGCACTGGTAATGGGCAGATGGGGAGGGAATAGGACTAGTAATGGGTTGATTAGGGAAGGCTAGGACTGGGAATGGACTGATCAAGGAGGGGGTTGGGACTGGTAATGGGCTGATAGGGGGGTAGGACTGGTAATGGACTGATGGGGGGCTAGCGTTGGAAATGAGCTGATCGATGAGGTTAGGACTGGAAATGGGCTAATTAGAGGAGGCTAGGACTGGTAATGGGCTGATGGGGGGGGTAAGATTGGGTAGGGGGGTAGGACTGGTAATGGACTGATGGGAAGCTAGCATTGGAAATGAGCTGATCGGGGGGGGGGGCTGTTACTTGAAATGGGCTGATTAGTGGAGGCTAGGACTGGTAATGAGCTGATGGGGGGGTAGGACTGGTAATAGGCTGATTAGGGGAGCCTATCACTGGTAATGGGGTTGAGGGGGAACTATCACTGGAAATGAGCTGATTAGTGAAGGCTAGGACTGGTAATGAGCTGATGGGGGGTAGGACTGGTATTGGGCTGATTGGGGGAGGCTAACACTGGTAATGGGGTTGAGGGGGAACTAGCACTGGAAGTGAGCTGATTAGGGGGGCTTCAACTGGGAATGGGCTGATTGTGGGGAGGGGAGGATAGAGCTGCTGGTCCTGGAAGAAAACTGGGGGCTAAGGCTACAAATGGGCTGATATGAGGGGATGGGAGAATGGAACTGGAAGGGAATGGATCTGAGAGGGGCTGCCATGGTATTTGTACTAGAAGGGACTGGTCAGTGGGGAAGGAGGGGGACTGGAAGGGAATGGACACCAATGGAAGTCATGGGAATGCTAGTTGACATTGGAAGGTACTGGGAGTGAGGACTGGAAAGGGGCTGATATTGGGGAGGGTTATTGGACTGGAAATAGGCTGATGGAAAGAAGTGAAGAAAACGAAAGAAGAGATAAGAAATGGCAGATGGACCATAGACCACAGAAAGAGAGCTAAGAGAAGACAGGAAAGCAGAAGCCTCAGATCAGGTACAGCATGATCAGAGAATAAATTGGTCAGACAACAAAGGTAGAAAAAATAATTTTATTTCATATTAGTGATTTGACTACAAAATCATAATAATTTTAAAATCAAATATTGTTACTTGTTATTGGGATTAATTATTGTGGTTTAAATAAGTAAATTTTATAAATAAAAGCATAATGCAAAGGCATATAATATTATTAATAATTCAACAAATGATTACAGCGACAATGCATGAACGGTAAAGGTAGACGCATTTGATTTTATCATTGGGGGTCATCACAAGTTGACCAATGGTAAAAGGGGTCACGGTACAAAAAAGGTTGAGAACCACTGCTCTAGAGCCATAGCTTGCAACCTGTCTTCCATACTGACAAATCTTATTTATGTGTGACATACCTAACACTACAAAGAAAGAGCCCCAATATCATTTTATTGTAGTTCAAAATGACACAAGGGACCTATAAACTATTCTTAACACATTTTTTATAAACTTTTGTTGAAATAAGTTATTAAATTGTATCTCACAATTTTTTTAAATTTTCACTTACTTCATTAGTAAGAAACCTGGATCTGATGTACTGCAGTTTTTCAATGGTAGGTTGAATTTTAAATATGAAAAGAGGCATATCATATACCCTACCCTGACATAGCGTTACATTTTGAATGACACCAAATTATTCTTAAACCATCCTGCTTCAGGGGGAAACAGTGTACTTAGCTGATATAAAGTAAAATGAACTGCTGCTAGATTATCATTTAAGCATTTACTTTATGATCTAATTAATGTAGTCTGTCAAATATTTTTTTAATAATGCAATTTCTGGCGATATAAAAGGGCAATATAGACGATTAGAAGTCCCCTGCAGGCTATATATATATATATATTGAGCTCAATTGACTGATTTATTATAAATATGGTTGTTATTCACTTGTTTTGGTATTCAGGCTGAATTTTAGACAAATTTACACTAAACTTACCGTCAACATCAAGATGGTTTCAGCTGTTCTAGAATCTATACAGAACAGAGCTAAGATGTGCCGTCTTGCAGCTTTGTCATAGAACATAGAACATAGAAAATGACAGCAGACAAAAGACCATACAGTCTGTTCATCCATAAGAACAATAAAGTTCTAGAATCCCTTCCTCTCTCTCAGATGTCTTCTGTATTCAGATACTGTTCTCCTTTCCATCACATAAACTGAGTGGAAGCTGTTCTATCCATCCATCATACTTTCTGTAAAGAATTATTTCCTCAGATTACTCCTGAGCAGGGCCGTAGCAAGGGCTATGCACAGGGCGTAAATACAAAAGAGGCGCTGATGTCATCACTGGGCTTCTCGAAAGCCCAGCAACAGCAAATTCCTGCATGCAGCTGGGTGGGTGGGTGAGCACCAGGTTCAGCAGTCACAAAGGGTACATTGCTAGGTTGCTACGATCCTGCTCCTGAGTCTATTCCTTTTCACCATCATCTTATGAACTCCCACTGCAGGAGGCTCTATTCATCTCAAAGAGGGCCACTTCCTGTGCATTTATTCCATGGAGGTATTTAAATACCTCTATCATATCAACCCTCTCCAGCCTTTCCTTCAAAGTATACATATTAAGATCTTTAAGCCTATTCCCATATACCATCTGACAAAGACTATTGATCATTTTAGTAGCCATCCTCTGAACCGACTTCATCCTGTTTATATTTTTTGTATACAGTATACAGTACTCCAAATTAGATCTCACTAGAGACTTGTACAAAAGTACTATTACATCCTTTTCCTGCTGACCATTTTTCTACCTATTGAGACAACCATCCTTCTGACTTTTGGCCATGTTTGGCCACTTTAGGATCACCCCAGTTTCCGCTCTTTTTTTCATGCACTGATAAACTTCACCTCTATACTGTACTGCTCCATTTGGTTTTTACAGCCCAAATGCATGGCCTTGCATTTCTTAGTGTTAAAGCTTAGCTGCTAAATTCTTGGCCATTTTTCAAGCTTCACTAGATACCACTTCAGGTTATGAACATCTTCCGGATCGTCTAGCATGTTGCAGATTTAGTATCATCTGCAAAGAGGTATACCTTTCCTAAAACATCTTTTGAAATGTTGCTTAAAAATATCAAAAACAAAAAGGACCAAGGACCAATCTGAGGCATGTCATTGGTAATGTCCCTATCTTCAGAGTGAACTTCAGTAGTGCTTCCCACTCAACCAGTTTCTTACCCAGTCACTCACTTTAGGGTCCATTCTAAGAGCACTCAGTATATTTATAAGTCACCACTGCAGAACGGTGTCATTGTTGTGACTATCCATTGGGTTTTTGGGGCAAGATAGGAGTGGAGGAGTAGCCTAGTGGTTAGAACACTGGCTTGGTAACCAAGCAACCAGGGTTCAATTCCCACTAGCACTCCTTGTGGCCTTGGGCAAGTCACTTAACCCTCCACTGCCTTGGAAGAAAGGCCTGGCAATCTACTTCTGGTGACTGCCAAGAAAACCCAGGAGCTTCTGGGTCACCAGGAGTCAGGACTGACTTGAAGGCACACATTACATTGCATAGAAGTAGATTGCAAGGCCTTTCTTCCACACAGGTAATGCCAGTGTTGTTGCCATTGTCACAGAAATGTGATCCTCTTCTGCCAACAATGCCCCATACTGCTGCTACCCAGATGGGTGGCTTGTCTTAGTCTTTTCCCTCAGCTGAGACCTGTCCATCTTGGGACACCCTGCTAGTAACTGAGCTACCAATAGCATAGCTCTTAGCATCACTAATGCATGCAAGCTCTTGCAGAACGATAAGCTGCAAATCAAATGAGGTGTCAAAGGCTTTGCTATAACCTAAGTGAGGCATATTCAGTGGCAATAGCCAGCACCTTTGAAGCATCTGGTCATCGCTGCTTCAATTTATGCCCAGATATTCAGTGCCAGGCCATATCTGGCAATCAGCACTGAATATCCAGTTTGGCTGGATAGCGTTTTAGCTAGCTGGTCAGTGATATTCAGCCACTGCAAACTGCAAAAATCCTTTGAATATACCCTCCTCCCCCTACGTATACCACATCTAGCATTCCACCCCCCCCCCCCCCCGATACAATTATCTGGTCACCCAGTAAAAAAAAATACATAAATAATTGGATTTGTCTGACAAGACCCGCCTCTAGTAAATCTATGCTGTCTCAGATCCTGTAATCCCTTGGATTCCAGAAATCACACTGTCCTCTATTTTAACAATGTTTCCATTAATTTGTTCATCGCAGTGGTGATCAATGGTCACAGTAGTTACGAACCTCTTCCTTAATTTTGCTTTTGTTGACAGGAACCACATTCACCCATCTTTGGTTCTCAGGGATCTCTCCCAACTCTAAAGAAGTATTGCAAAGGTCATCCAGTGGAATGACCAGTACTTCCCTAAGTTCTTTCATTACCCTCGAATGAATCCCATTTGGCCCCATTGTTATGTCCCCTTTCAGTTTTGCTGAGTCTTCACAAACACATTCTTTTGAAAGTCATTCAAGATCTACCTCACTTTCATTCCTATGTGTGTTTCTTTTCTGAGGTCCTATTTCTGGACTTCCATCTGTGAACACAGAACAGAAATATTTGTTAAGCAATTCTGCTTTATGCCCATCAGCTTCTCCCCTTCACTCTTGAGTCTCACAATGCTGCTCTTGCGTTTCTTCTTGTCATTAACATACAAAAATGTCTTGTGACATATTTTACTATATGGCTAGTTTTGTTCCCCCTTCTCATTGCTTTCTAGACTACTTTACTAGCTTCGCTTAGCTTCTCCAGATATTGCTCTTCCTCTTTCTGTGATTCCTATTCAGCTACTTCTGTTGAAAACCATAGCGGACTCCTTTCCCTCTTACTTTTATTTACTTTCCTAACAAAAAGGTTTGTTGCCATTAAAGTATCTTCTTTCAGTTTTGCCTACTGTTGTTCTACTTCTCGCAGATGTTCCCATCCAGCTAATGACTCTTTGAGGTGTTCTCCCATCTTTTCTTTCCTGAAGTCTTGGACCCTCACTTTTGAATGAACTATTTCCACCCATGTCCTAATATTGAAGCTCACCGTCCAGATAATCACCTACTACAATATTAGAAACACTGTCCCTATTTGTAAGCACCAGGTCCAGCATTGGCCCCTACCATGTGGGTTACTTTATCAGCTGCTGGAACATTTTTTCCTGTAGAGATCCAGGATCTTCTTACATCTAGATAACACCACAGCAGGGATATCCCAATCAATATCTGGCAAATTTAAATCCCCTACTAATAGTACTTCCCCTATCATAGCAATATTGTGAATGTCTTCAATTAAATCTCTATAGACATCTTCTGTCTGTGAGAGAGGTCTATATATCACACCAATGTAAATAACGTTTTCATTCCCTCTTCCCATACTAATTCACAGTGACTCCTCCTGAATAGATTATAGTCTGATATAACTATGCCCCAGTTATTGTTTTCTGTGTAACTTGTCTACGTGACTGCCACTATGTCCAAGTCAGTCTCTTCCATTACAGCTTCTAAATCTGGAACTTTATTTCATGAACTATGGGTATAAGTATAAGCAGCTTTCCAGATGTTGCCCTTTTTTCATTTTGTATACTTTTTTTTTTTTAAGTTTTACCTACCTGGAGGTTTTGTTTACCCATCCACCCCACGCACAGTGATTCTAGTTAAAGCTTTCCTCAGTACATTCACCAGTCTGATGCAGAAGACACTTCTCCCCTTCTTTGACAGTTGGACCCCATGTCTGCTCAGTATCCCTTGGAAGATCATGCCATGGTCCAGGATGTCAGAATGCTCTAGATGACAATAAAAAATGCAAAACGTATATCAATTCCGGTTACCCCCTCAGTAACAGCAACACAGTAAATAAGCTACTCAGAACCTGTTCAGCACCATCTATCATGGCACAAAGAGCAAGAACTATGGGGTATGTTTTCTAAATGGCGGTAAACTAGCAGGCATTATTGAGTGTTAATGGCAGCAATAAGGGATTTTCCATGTGAAAAGGGCTCTGGGCATGCAGGAGGCATTCCGGCAGTAAGGGCATTATGGGACACTTAATGTGAACTAACAGGACACCTGGAGTTAGCGTCAAGTGTGCACCTTAACATCCGAAAATGACTGTTAACCTAACACTGGAAAAGGGAGAAGCAAAGAAAGTCAATGCAAAGGTGATGGATGTAAGGACAGGTGGGGGGAAGATTGACCTGACAGATCTGGGGGCATCCTACATGGCAACCATTATTTTTGGAAAAGCATGTGGGAGGCAGCTGTACCGATGCACTGGGGGGTGGACACATAAAATGCTGTGAAGCCTGATTCATATAGGAGCACGTCCGGGCTGTCCGGATAGCCCTGAGCAAGATGGGCCCATTTGGTCCCGATTCTGAATCGCGGGAACAAAATGTTCCCATGGTGCATAGAATCAGACCTGTGGATGACCTGGCATGCCCATGCTGCCTGTGGGGACGTCCTCCCCGCAGGCACCCCTGATTCCCGTGGCTTCAGCCCCCCTCTTCCCCACTGACTGAATCACGGCTGGCCAGCCGGGACCTGGATCGGGCATCGGGGACCCACCTCACCTGGCCTCAGTCCCGGGGGGGATCCCTGGGCCCGACCACCAGGTCAGTGCTGCTTATTCCACCACTTTGACCCAGCAGGATGTACAGGGTCATGACCTGAATTGATCCTGTACATCCTGCTGGGCTGGCCAGCTCCTGCTCCACCCTAATCCCACCCCTCTAACCCTCTGCCAGCTCTCCCCATCCTGCTGCTCAGGACGTATGGGGGAGCCAAAGGACAGATCGGTCCCAGTCAGCTTGCGGGGCTACATGTCCCACTGGGCAATTATGCCTTCTTTGCCGAAGATATGCTGTGATCTTTTTCCCTCTTTTTTGAGCCCCTGTACTGATCTAGGGAGTATTGAGGCAGTGCTTTTCTAATTGGGTTGGTTCCTTTTTGGTTAGTTTAGTAAATAGGTATCTAAGTGGCATTTAAGCATTCCCTTTACAATTTACTAATTCACATTTTTTTTTTAGCATGAGTTTGCTTGCATAGGTTAACATGCATTCTATGGGGAATTTTTTGTTAGCAGACTATCAAATATTTAACTTAATTTTTATTTATTTATTTATTTTTTTAAAAAAGGAACGTTCCTACTAGGTTTAATTTATTTTAAGATTTTTACAGCGTCTCCAGAGAATGAGACTGAGGAGTATCTCCATCTCATGTATTTCAGATTATTTACTTTTTCATATATGAAATTTTATTTGTACGTATGTTTTTTACCTTTTGGATACATTGACGAAGAAGCTGTGGGTCATTCTTTCTGAATGGAACGCTTCTTCACTAACTTTTGACAGCTATATTCCCTTTGTGGGAGCAATTTTAGGGAGCCCTGCTTCTTTGCATGCCTATCATCCCAGTAAAATTTGAGTTCAAGAGCACCTGAAAATATTGTTTTTCTTGATCTATATATACTGAAGTAGAAAATACATAGATCTGTAACAGCCTGAGTGGAATAAATACACTGACCTTGTATCTGGTGCCAGTTATCGATTTGTTGCTCTATAATGGATTGCATGAGCTATACCATCATAACCCTGCTATTTAGCTGCCTTTCAGGTCATAATCACATGCACTACCAGAACTAATCAGACGGCAAAGAGTCGAACTATGAAACTTAAATTACGGAAATTACAAACACACTAATGCCCAACAATTAACAAATGAAGACTAGTGTGGCTGGTTTAAATGTTTGTCATCGCATTGATTTTAAGGAGTATTACATCAATGAGCTGCCTAAATCTGAATTCCATGTACATCAGAACACATTAACTCTGTGTGGTTTAAGGAGACCTGTGCACATCAGTTATTCTCACGAGCACAGTGACACAATGTTTCCATTATGTTGTTTCATATAAATTGCTTTCATTTTTTGTCCTGGAATCTGGGCAAGGTGCTGGTGGTTTATTTATGGCCAGTGTACACTACAGAGAGGTATAAATTGCTGTGCGATTTGGCGATACAGTAGCAGACATAAATGAAGAAACAATAAATTAATTCACAATCCTCTTCCGTTACCAAGCAGGATCCTCCACTGTAGAAGAACTCATATAACTTCAGGCATGCAAAAACCCAAAGCCAGGCAAATGGGAGTTAGGCGTGTATTTGTTTGGATTTTGTTCATGCCTTTTTTTACCAGTGCCTTGCCTTCAGAGCCTGTGAGCTGCACACAGCATTCCCTTTCTTCTGATACTATTTGTGGTGCACGTAGGGTTGCCAACTGGCTCCAGATGCGCCCGACAGTGTCAATCCAGTCCTGTGTTTACCCCATTGCATGCAGGGATATGTAGTTCTGATTTCTCCATTGCACTCCATAAGAAATGAAAAACTACAAGTCACTGCATGCAATGGGGTAAACACAGGACTGGATCAAGTCTGTCGGGCGCATCTGGAGCCAGTTGGCAACCCTAGGTGCACGTTTATGTCTGGAACATAGAATAGAAACTCAGCTAAGGGCCTCGCTGCCTCCTGCTATACCAAAAATGGCCATTCTTCAAAAACACATTTCTCCTGGCCATTGACACAGCACAGGAGCAAGGCAAAACAGCTGGAAAACAAATTTGAGGACGTTGACTAAGGGGCCCTTTCTCTGAAGTGCACCGTGCAGTCGCTGTAGGTTTTGGCACATGTTAAGCAGGTGCTGAAGCTCGCACTGACTGACAGCATGAGGCCAGGACAACGAGCATGTGCCGATTACAGTTTTAACAGTGCACTGCACGTTAGGTTGGTAAAGGGGAAATTGCGGCAGATAGGGGGGGGCATGATGAGCACAATGCAGTTAGCACAGGGGGTAAATACCGCATGCTACCTGGACCTCATGCAATTAGCAAAGGTGCACATGTTGGCAATACCCCTGGCACTTAATGCACAGGGATTGCAACTACCGCAAGTTATTTTTAGCAAGAAATGCACACTAGTTATTAAACTCTAACAATCTTTAGTAAAAGGGTCCTTACGTCTCTCAGCAGTGGCTCAGATACATTTTCAAGGCAAAAAATCCCCCCCCCCCGCTCCAAAGCAGTCTCAAAGAGGTGAGTTTTTTAAATTGGATTTGAACAGGACCAGAGATAGAGCCTGACATATTGACCCTTGTAGTTTATTGCAGGCATAAAGAGCAGCAAAGTGGAAAGCTTGAAGCCTGGAATTGACATTAGAAGAGAAGGGCATGGCTAGAAGGGATCTTCCATAAGACTGGAGTTCCCAAGGAAGGGTGTAGGGGGAGATAAAGAGAGGAAAGGTAGTGAGGAGCAGCTGAATGAAAGCACTTCAAATTTCATACGTTGGACACATCATGAGAAGAGAGAGAGATCATTAGAAAAATACATCATGCTTGGAAGGGTAGAAGGTCAACTCAAAAGGGGAAGGTCAGCAATGAGATGGATTGATACAATAAAAGCAGCTGTAGGTGCCACTCTTTCAACAATGAGCCACCTGACTGAAGACAGAACACGGTTTAGAACAACTATCCAGAGAGTCACCATGAGTCCACACCGACTCAATGGCACTTAACAACAACATAGGTCCGTAGAAGAAGTTTGAATTGGATGTAGAAATGGTTAGGGAGTCATTGAAGTGGCTTGAGTAGAGGGTTAACATGAGAATAGCAACATTGGCAGAAGATCAGCCATGCAGCTGAGTTTTGAACAGATTGAACAGGTAAGAGATAATTCAGAGGGAGACCATCAAAGAGGAGGTTTCAATAATCTAGATAGGAGGTGAATAGAGAATGGATAAGGGTCTTAGTAGTGTGTTCTGAAAGGAAGGGACAAAACCAGTAAAAAGTAGATGGGCAGAATGAGTTCCTACTTTTACAAGATCTATGTATAGATATTTTTGGAAGCATAGCTAAGCTTTATTTATTTATTTGTTTATTTATTCATTTAAGATGGAGCAGAGGGCAGCTGCAATATATGTTTTTTTCTATAATGTGTGGGAACATGTTTACTATTACTACTACCTATCATTTGTATAGCACTACAAGGCATACAGAGCACTGTAAAGAGAGATGTCAGAGACAGTCCCTGCTCATAAGAGTTTATAAGAGTCTAGTCAAGACAGACAACACAACAGTCAAGACAGACAACACAACCACTGGGGACTAGAATATATCTAGGAGGTGAACAGGAGACTAAGGTGATCAGGATGCAAAAGCAGTCTCTAAGAAATGAGGTTTTAGCCTGGATTTGATGAGGGCCACAGATGCGCCAAGACATATTGACCCAAAGAGCAAAGTCTGGAGTTGGCAGTTGAAGAGAGGGCACAGATAGAAGGGATCTGCCAGAAGAGTGAATTTCCCAAGGGAGGGGGCATAAGGAGAGATAAGGGAGGCAATGTTGTGAGGAGCAGCTGAATGAAGGCTCTTATAGGTAAGTAGTAAAAGTTTGAAGTGGATGCGCAAATTGATAGGGAGCCAATAAAGTAAATTGAGAAGAGGGGTGACAGGAGCATAGTGACACTGGCAGAAGATTAGCCATGCAGCTGAGTTTTGAAAAGATTGAAACATAATGGCAAAAAAAGACCACTTGGCCCATCTAGTCTTGCCTTCCATATCAAGTACTATAATAGTCCACTCTATTACTTTAGACATCCTCTGTGTTTGTCCCATGCTTTTTTGAATTCAGATACTGTCCTCATCTCTACCACCTCCATTGAGAGACTATTTCACGCATCTACTGCTCTTTCCGTAAAGAAACATTTCCTCATATTACTCTTGAGTCTATCCCTTTTCACCCTCATCCTATGTCCCCTCGTAACAGAGCTTGCTTTATGTCAAAAGAGGCTCTCCTCCTGTGTATTTATGCCACAGAGATATTTAAACATCTCTATCATATCTCCTGTATCCCTCTTTTCCTCTAAAGTACATATTGAGCTACGGTTACCGGTCTGTCAACAATGAGCCGCCAGACTGAAGACCGAACACAATTTAGGATAGCTATCCAGAGGGTCGCCATGAGTCGACTCCGACTCGATGGCACTTAACAACAACATATATATTGAGATCCTTAAGTCTGTCCTCATGTGCTTTATAATGAAGCCCACTAACCATTTTAGTAGCCACCCTATGCACCGATTCCAACCTGTTTATATCCTTTTGAAGGTGCGGTCTCCAGAATTGCACAGATACTCCAAATGAGATTATACCAAAGACTTATACAGAGGCAACCTCCTTTTTTCTGCTGACCATTCCTCTCCCTATGCACACAAGTATCCTTTTAGCTTTTGCTGCTGCCTTTTCTACCTGTTTAGCTACTTTAAGATGGTGAGACACAGTGCATGACCCTGCATTTTTTAGCATTAAATCTCAGCTGCCAAATTTTTGACCATTCTTCAAGCTTAACTAGATCCCTCCTCATGTCATCTAATCCTTCCTGGGTGTCTACTCTATTGCAGATTTTGGTATCATCCACAAAGAGGCAAACTTTACCAGACAGCCCATCCTCAACATCATTAACAAAGATGTTAAAAAGAATTGGACCAAGGACAGATCCCTACAGCACACCACTGGTAACATCCTTTTCCTCAACGTGGGCTCCATTTACCTGTATACTTTGTCGCCTGCCATTCAACCAATTTCTTACTCAGTCAGTCACTTTAGGGTTCATCCTGAGGGTGCTCAGTTTGTTGATAAGTCACCTGTGTGGAACGATGTCAAAAGCTTTACTGAAATCCAAATCCAAATCTAGGACTCTCCCTTCATCAAACTCCCTGGTTACCCAGTCAAAGAAATCAATCAGATTTGTCTGACAAGGCCTGTAGTAAGTCAATCAGATCATTACTTCCACTTTTGTGTAAGATGACCACATGTGCCTCTCTCCAGTCCTCTGGCACCACTCCAGACTCCAAAGAGGCATTGAAAAGGTCAGTCAGTGGAGCAATTAGAACATTCCCAAGTTCATTCAATATTCTCGGTTCTATCCCATCCAGTCCCATCACTGTCTACTTTTAATTTAGCTTGCTCCACATGCACAGTCTTCAGAAAATTGTTCAAGATGCCCCTCACTTCTATTCCTATTTGTGAGTGTTTTCTGAGGTCCTGCTCCTGGTCCTTCATCTGTGAACATAGAACAGCAATATTTGTTAAGCAATTCCACTTTATCCTTATCAGCCTCTACATATTCCTTCCCTTCACCCTTGAGCCTGACAATACCACTTTTGCCCTTCCTCCTCTCACTAACGTATCTGAAAATGTCTTATCCCCCCATTTTACTGCATTGGTTATTTCTTCTTCTTTTAGCATCTTTACTTTCCTGACTACTTTGCTAGCTTATCTAAGTTTTTCCAAATATATATATATGTGTCTTCCTCTCTCTGTGATCTCTTGTATTTCACGAAGGCCTCCCTCTTTTTCTTCACCTTTTCAGGTACTGCTTTTTAAAACCATAGCAGCCTCCTTTTCCTTTTTTTTACCTTTCTAACAAAAAAGTTGGTTGCCCTTAAAATGTCCCCTTTGAATTTTGCCCACTGTTTTTCTACATTCCCCAGTTGTTCCCATCCTGCTAACAACTCCTGGAGGTATTGGCCCATCTTGACAAAATCTAAGTCCCTCAATTTTGAATGGATTTAATCATCCCTAGTCCTAATACTGAACCACACCATCTGGTGATCACTGGATATGAGATGATCTCCCACTATAAAATCAGAAACACTTTCACCATTGGTAAGCAGAAAGTCCACTATGGCCTCTTCACTTGTGGGTTCTGTTACTAGTTGCCTGAATATTTCTCCCTGTAGAGAAACCAGGATCTCCTTATTTATTTATTTATTTATTTAACTATTTCTTTTATACCGCCCCTTCCAGAGATCAAGGGCGGTTTACATATAACAGGTTAACAGTCTTGTACACAGTTTGTATACATTTTACATAGAACAATAGAATTCAACTATTTACATTGAACAGTAATATAAACTTTGTAGGTATTTAAAACAAACACATCTAACTTTTTACAAATATATATTTACAGTGTGGTGTGTGTGTGTTGTGTTGGTCCAGAATTGGTGTAGGTGTTGGAATTTAGTTCCTTTTTTATGTCGTCTTGGGGCGTGTGTGTGGAGGGGGGCAGGCTTGTGTTTACATTGTTTGATTAAGGGAGTTTGGTGCATGTGTGACCACGTTTGTTGTGGAGCTAGCTTTGGGGTAGTAGGGACTTCGAAGTGTTCAGTGACAGGTAGGTCTTTAATTCTTTTCTGAATTGGAAGAGGTCTCTTATGGTACGAAGTTCAATGGGAGGTTCGTTCCAGAGTGTAGGAGCAGCGAATGAGAATGCTCTGGACTGGTGGTGTTTTTAGTTTTTGCGGATGGTTTTTGGTATGATGAGAGAGTGGGCTGCGTTTTGTCTGAGGGTCCTTGTCGAGGTTGGAGATTGCAGTAATGTAGATAGGTGTGAGGGGGGTTATGTCGTTTATGAGTTTATAGCGTTGTTAGGATAATTTTATATTTAATTCGGCTGTTAATAGGGAGCCAGTGGGGTCTAGCAGTATAGGGGTTACGTGTCTGTTAGGCGAGCTTTAGCAATCACTTTAGCACAGATGTTTTGTGCTCTTTGAAGAAGGTATGTGCTTTTTTTTTTGCGGGAGGCCTATTAGGAGACTATTGCAATAGTCGAAGTGAGGGGTGATCAGTGTACCTACTACGGATCTAAAGTCTGGTGTGTCTAGGAGTGGCCTTAGGTGTTGACTTGTTTTGAGTGTATAGACAATGGTTTTTACTGTTTGTTTTATGTGTGGGTAGCAGGTGAGAGTGTGGTCTATTATTACCTCCTAAGTATTTTACCTGTTTTCTGACAGGTATGGAGGGTTTTGTTGATAGTGATTGTTTCCGGGTAGGTGTTCTCAGTCATAGTATGATCTTGTCACAAACATTGCCTCGGTTTTTTTGAAGTTTATGCTGAGGTGGTTCGTTTCCATCCAGGAGGAGGGTCTCAGCCATGCATTTGGATAGCGGGTCATATGTAGGGTTTTTTTTTTGTGGTTATGGGGATAGCTAGCATGATGTCATCGGCGTATATAAAGTGATTAATCTTGTGTTTTTTAAATATGTTAGTTATTGGTTGCAGGTACAAGTTAAATAGGAGGGCTGATAGGCTGATCCTTGGGGTATTCCTGTCCTTGGGGGAATGTTTCCTGATGCTTGTTGGTCCAATTTGGACGCGTATTAATCGGTTGTGAAATGTAGGATTTGAACCAGTTAAGGACAATCCCGCCTATTCCTAGGTTTTCTAGTCTGTTGATCAGTGTCAGGTGATTAATGTTATCGAATGCGGCTGAGATATCTATAATAGGAGTAGGGTAGCCCATGTTGTTTGTTATCTGTGCCCTTGATGAGGAAGTCCATAAGAGTGATTAGGAGGGTTTCTACTCCATGGAATGGGCGGAAACCAAATGGTGTGAGTCAAGGGGTTTGTATTCCTCAATGTGTTCCTGTAACTGAATTTGAATTGTTTTTCTCTATAATTTTGGCTATGAAACGGAATGCTGGCTATGGGTCTGTAGGAGTTCGGATCTTTTGAATCGAGCTTATTATTCTTTATTATTGGTCGGAGTGTAGTGAGTTTTAGGGCATCAGGCATGATGCCCTGTGAAAGGGATTGGTTTGACTATGTGTTGTAGATTTATCGCCAGTTCTTCTTTCGCACACTTAAATCCATGAAACGGGGCATGGGTCAAGTGGGAGTGGTGTGGTGTTATCATTGTTATGATTTTTGAGAAGTTGTTTTTGTTCTACCAACTGGAAACTTGTCCATTCATACGTGTTTTTGTGTTTGGTAGTAAAGGAGTGGGGTAGTGGTCTTGTTTTTTAGTTTTTTCTGCAAAATGTTTTGCTAGTGTTTGTATGTTAATTGCTTGTTGTTTAGGTTCGCTGTTATTAGTTTTGGTTAATGTTTTTACTATCGCGAATAACTCCCTTGGGCGGTTTGATGGATGAGTTTATTACTTTAGAGTGGTAGTCTCTTTTTGATTTGTTAATTGCGTTTTTGTATTCTATGAGTAGGAGCATGTATTGGGATTTGCTTTCATCAGATTTTAGTTTTCTCCATCTCTTTTCTTACTTATTTTCTTACTTATTTTCTTACTCCATCTCTTACTTATAGATGATACCACAGAGGGATGTGCCAATCAACATCTGGCATATTGAAATCACCTATCAATAGCACTTCCCCTTTCCTGGCAATGCTGCATATGTTTTCTATTAAATCCCCATCTACTTCTCCTTGCATATCACAGCAATGTAAATGGATTTCTCTTTCCCTCTTTCTAGTTTAGCTCACAACACCTCCTCTCTCCCTTTTAAGCCCTGTAATTCTATAGCTTTAATATTATTTTTTATATATAGTGCCACTTCTCCTCCCCTTCCTCCTATCTTATCCTTCCTGAATAAAGTATAGCCTGTTTAGTTACATCCCAGTCATGGTTGTCTGTGAACCATGTCTCTGTAACTGAAACTAAATCCAAGTCAGCCTGTTCCATTAAAGCCTTAGTATCTGTGATCTTATTTCCCATGCTACAGGCATTTATACACACTGCAGCAAGGGACTGGATATATAAAGAGAACAGGAGTGTACCCAAGACAGATCCTTGGGGTACACCATCTGAAAGTGTGATAAGTAGCAGAGTAGGATCCACCAGAACAAGCACTAAAGGAGTGATGGGAGAGAGAAGAAGAAAACCAGGATAACACAAAGGGGTATGTTTACTAAACTGCGGTAACGGTAAATAACATGCAATAATTTAACGTTAACGATCGTTAGCGCATCATAACGTGCGTTATGATGCACTAACGATCGTTAACGTTACATAACACGCGTTATGATGCGTTAACGATCGTAAAGCTCCGCAGCGCGGTAAAACACAGCAGAAGGTGGAGAGAGGGCAGAGAGAAGGGGTCAGTGGGCGGAGAGTGGGCGGGGAGAGGCTCCCTTCACACTAACGTGCTGATCTGAAGAGCTAAATCCCAACGCGAATGAAAACCTGCCGTTAAATGCACATTACAGGGGAGAGAAACCATTTAAGTGTCAGCAATGTACAGCCTAGGCAGGGAAACCTTAAAAAAGTGATAAGTGTGATACATGTGTACAGAACAAAAGGGCACATAAACACTGAAAATGACCTCAACAAACTGGAAAAAAACCATAACCAAGTTGGCCAATAGTGGTATTAATGAGAAACATCAACACCCCCCCCCCGAGAAAGCTCCATAGAAAAGATATAAATCGTGGAAGGGTCTACACTCCGTCCCTATACAAGGTGAATGAGCCCACGGTGAAATAGCGCTGCTCAGGGTTTTCCACTCCATCGGACAGGGTTCCTATGGCATGCACATGTCCCGCAACATCAGGGCGGGCATGTCGGAACGGCAACTGGACAAATGCCGGAAAAGGGGATACAGAACATGCTGTGGTGCAGCTGGGCCACAGTGCGGACTAGGGTGATGCCTAGCTGACCCATACGAATTCTGAAACAGCAGAGCAGCCAGACAGCAACTGCTGAAGGCCCAACATGGGCACGACTGTGTTTCCCACAGTGTCACAGGGGATAGTACCCAACAGCTACCCGAAAGGGCACAGAACATTGGCAGGTGGGGCTGGGGGAGCGTGGACATCTATGCAGGCACCCCTACCGCAGAACCCGCACCATAGGCAGCCTCCTACCTGCACACTGGATGGCCTGAGACTGCGCACCACCAGCACCACCAGCAGAAGGGCATGTCAGCATGATGGCTGAGGGATACTGGTGGTGGAGGGGGCAGTGGCAGCTGCCCAGAGCAGACAGTGGCCTAGCCCTGTGTAGGTGGGTGCCGTGTACTGCAACAGATGGGCCCTGTTAGCACTGTTGCCAGTATTGGCCTGCCAATGTGCATAATGAGGAGCAAGGTACCATGGGAATAGCCTGGATAGGGTGGCCTGGCCTGGCCGCATCTGCACAGGGCATAGGGCAATGGCTCGGACATTGTAGTGCCCGGTACCACTTGCACGGCCAGGGTGGCCATAGCATGTCCTGCTGGGAGGTCACTCTCACCCTGACTGAGCAGTGACCATGGCATGGCTAGGTTCCCCAAAGTGCTATATAGTATTTCTCTCGTGTGATATTTATGGGTTTTCTTTTAGGGCCCAATCACTGATTTCTCTGCTTGGTGTGTATGCTAACATCCCCGTTCTGGATGCATGCATCTCCTCCAGGACCATGCACTATGGACTAGCTGGCGGACTGTCTGCAGCTAGTACAGAGCTACTCAATTCCAGTCCTGGTGGCCCGCAACCCTGCAGGTTTTTGGGATATCCCTAATGATATGCGTGAGATATATATGCATTAGAGATAGCCTGCCATCCTGACTGGTGTTTGGCCCTCCAGGGCTGGATTTGGAGACCCCTGCCTTACACCTCTGTCATTTAAGATGGTGAATGGGCAAGGTACAGATGTCCTAGACATCAAAAGGGTAGCTAGAATGTGTCACATTCATTCTCGATTCTCACCACCACCAAAAAGATGTCTAATGGACAATATTTTGGCAGTGGTGAGAAGTGAGGAGGAATGTGACAAATTCTACCTAACCTTTCAGATGTCTTGGACATCTGCACCTTGCCCACTTACAATCTTAAATGACAGAGGTCTCCAAATCCAGCCCTGGAGGGCCAAACACCAGTCAGGTTGGCAGGCTATCTCTAATGCATATATATCTCATGCATATCATTAGGGATATCCCAAAAACCTGCAGGGTTGCGGGCCACCAGGACTGGAATTGAGTAGCTCTGAGCTAGTATGTGTCTTGCTGGAACACCTTGCAGGGTGCAGCGGCTGGAGGCTTGCTGCTGGAAAATGTCAGATAATGGTGGGGGGCAGCTGAGCATTTCCAGGCCTTCTGTCTGCTATTGTGTTATGGATGTGTACCGCTCTGTCTGTTTCCCAGCAGGACTGGGGTTGATGGTCCCCTTTACGGCTGCCATTGCAGGGAGGTAGACTGTGGATCTATTGGTGGGTGATCCTGTTTCCCACCCTGAGCCCCAGAGGGTGGGTTGTGTGGTGGTACATAATCTGCCTGTGGGTCCATACACCCCCCCCACCACAGCAGGTAACCATGGCACCAACACAGGATATGCACTATTCTGGGTGCATCATCGCCCATAAGGACTAGGCATGACCGAGACATACAGCAGGACACAGATGTATCCTAGGTGTGTTTAACGGAGCTACCTATCACACACTGATGGGGACCTGCAGCATGGCGTATTTCATCCATGAAAGGTGCTGTGGACCTGGTGCTGGGCGCCCCACCTCAACGTCAGGGTGGGCACAGTACCGCACAATGTGACTGTCTGTGGCTACTCTGTGGCAGTGCCACACACGGTCTGTTGCCCCTACCACGCCGAGGTGCTGTGGGGGTGCATACCCAATCTTGTGCCCATCTCTCGTCTGCTGATTTGCATGTGCAGTGCATCATGGGTACGGGTTGGTTAACCCTATCCTGGTAACCACAGCAGACAGTTTGTGTGGTGCCGTGCAGTTCTTCTGCAGCCAGACAGGGCTTTGTTCACAGCCTTATAAGGTGTCCTATAGGGGACATTATAGGGTGCCTTGGCGGACAGTACACTTTATAATGTGCCCTATGGAGTGCATTATGTGGCACCTTAGGTTATGCCACTGTGAGGGTGTATTTGCTGGCAGCACTAATTAAAATACACGTCAAATGCCTCAACAATCACTACTTAAATGTAAAGGGTGCTGCCTCAGCCAGCCTTATACATTAGGCCCACTGGGGAATCAAACCCATGACCCCTGTTACCATCAGTCAGTGTTATAACCATTGTGCTACAGCTCTGTTGCTGTGCTTGTATGCCTGCGCGCCTTCTTAAGATTAACGTGCGGTAACGTGCCCTGTAGCGCTCGTTCATTTATGGCGCCTTGTAACACGCGTTCTCGGCACGTTCTCGGTAACTATGTACCGCCCATGTACTTATTTGGGATTTCTGTCTCTACCGCGGCTCCTAACGCGAATCGCACTAATGCAGTTTAGTAAACATACCCCAAAGTCCTTAAAGTCAAGCGAGGGCAAGGTATTGAGGAGAAGGTTGTAGTCAATAGTGTCAAAAGCAGCAGAAAGATCAAGAAGGATGAGGATTGCGTAAAGGCCATTTGATTTTGCCAGGAACAAGTTGCTGGAGATTTTGGCAAGAGCCATTTCAGTAGAATGTGAAGGACAAAAGTCAGATTGTAAAGGATCCATGCTATTGATACTTTGGCTCTGTCCTCTATTGTCTCATCAACTCTTTCTTCCACCTTATATTCTAAATTTGTTGATGAGGCTATTGCTTCCTATAATACTACCCTCTCCTCTGATCTAGATACTCTTGCTCCACCCATCCCACGTACTATGAGACACACTACACCCCAGCCCTGGTTGTCCTCAATTACCCACTATCTCTATTCCTGTGTCTGCTCAGCTGAGCATATTTGGCTTAAATCTTGCTCCCCTTTTGACTTTCTTCACTTACCACCTTCCAGTCAGCCTTAGCACTTGCCAATCAAAACTACTATATCCACTTAACTCTCTTGCCACTGACCCCCACCATTTCTTCTGAACTCTTAACTCTCTCCTCAAAGTGCCTCCACCTTCGACCCCTCTTTCTCTTTCTGCCCAAACCCTAGCCAATTATTTCCATGACAAAATCCACAAGATTAAACTCCAATTCCCCACTATATCAGCTTCATCTCCTCTTCTCTCACCTCAATGACAACTTTCCCCCTCAATCTCTGTTATCCTTTCATCTTTTTTTTCTGAGATCTCTGATGATGAATCCTCTTATCTTCTTTCCTCCTCTAAACCTACTACTTGTTCTTCTGTTCCTATAAGCACCCACTTCTTTAATTCCATTTTCTCTTCTGTCATTCCTTTCATCTCATATATTCTTACCCTCTTGCTCTCCACTGCTACTCTCCCTGTAGCCTTCAAAAACCTCCCCTTAAGAAACTTTTTCTTGGCCCTTGTTGTCCTTTTAATTAACGACCCATCTCCCTTCTTCCCTTCATTTCCAAACTTCTTGAGCATGCAGTCCTCTGCCATTGTCTTGAATTTCTTTCCTCTCAAGCCCTGCTGGATCTAATCCAATCTGGTTTTTGTTCCCTACACTCTACTAAAATGGCACTTGCCAAAGTCTCCAGCAACTTGTTCCTGGCTAAATCCAAAGACCTTTATCCTCATCCTTCTCAACCTATTTTCTGCTTTTGACACTGTTGACCACCACCTTCTCCTTAACGCATTGCCCTCTGTTAGTTTTAGAGACTCTGTCCTGTCCTGGTTCTCTTCTTATCTCTCCCATCACTCTTTCAGTGTTTCTTCTGGTGGTTCCTCCTCTACTCCTATCCCTCTCTTGGTTGGTGTATCCCAAGGATCTGTTCTTGGCCCTCTCCTTTTCTCTCTCTACACCCAGTCCCTTGATGCTCTCATCTCCTCCCATGGATTTCAGTATAATTTTTATGCCAACGATTCTCAGATCTATCTTTCTAAACCTGATATATCTTCGACACTCCAAATCCACATCTCTGCATGCTTGTCTGACATTGACACCTAGATGTCTCACTGCCATTTGAAATTGAACTTGGCCAAAACTGAACTTCTTTTTTCCCCCTAAACCTTCCTCCCTCCTCCCTCTTTTCTCTATTTCCTGTTTCCTCAGCCCGTAACCTTGGGTCCATCTTTGACTCTTCCCTTTCCTTCTCCTCACATATCCAACAGATAGCTGAAACTTGTGGTTTCTTTCTCTATAACATTAACAAAATGTGCCCCTTCCTTTCTGAACACACTACTAGAACACTTGTCCACTCTCTAATTACTTCCCATCTTGATTACTGCAACCTCCTTCTTGATGGTCTCCCTCTAATTCACCTTTCTCCCCTTCAATCTATTCAGAATTCTGCTGTGCTACTAAAGCGTCAGCAACCTCAATATACTCATATAGCCCCTCTTATCAAATCGCTTCCGTTTCCATATCCAATTCAAACTTCTCCTTCTAACCTATAAACGCATTCATTCTTCTGCTCCTTTCTACCTTTCCTCTCTCCTCTCTCCCTACACCTCCTTGTGAACTCTGCTCTTCTAATGGCTTGCTTCTCTCTATGCCCTTTTTTTCCACTGCCAACTCCAGACTTTGATTCTTTCACCTTGCTTCTCCTTATGCCTGGAATAAACTTCCTGTGTCTGTACGTCAGACTTCATTTCTGCCACTTTTCAAATCCATGCTAAAGGCTCACCTCTTTCAGGCTGCTTTTTGATCCTGATCCCTTGTTTGTTTGTTTGCTTTTCCTTGTGTCTCCTTACCCTTCCCTAATTTACCCATATTCTTATCTATTGTCTGTCTTAATTAAATTGTAAGTTTTGATGAGCAGAGACTGTCTTTATATGTGTCTGTACAGAGCTGTGTACAGCTTTGTAGCGCTATATAAATGATTAATAGTAGTAGTTGTTGGATGTCTATTCATTAGCATGCCATAAAAAATTTAAGAACACCAAATTAGCAAAAATATCCTTTAAGAAATTATTACACATATGTGCACAGCCAAGTAATATTTATGAAAAGAGAGTTAGATGCATAGAAAAGTCTCCCAGTGAAAGTAGTGGAGATGAGAACTGTGTCTGAAGAAAGCATGGGACCAGTACAGAGGATTTTCAAGGGAGATATAGAGCCCAATTCTGAAAGGGGCACGTCCAGGCCATCCGGACAGCCATGAGCACGATGCGTCCATTAGGACCTGATTCTGTACCATGGGAGCAAAATGTTCCCGTGGCATATACAATCAGGCCCTAGGGTAGTCCAGCATGCTCCTGCATTCCTGCAGGGACATCCTCCCTGCAGGCTCCCCTGGCTCCCATGGCACTGACCCTCCTCTTCCTCATCTCTTGACCCACAGCTGGCCAGCCATGTCCTGGATCGGGCAGCGGGGACCTCCCTATATCTGGTCCTGGCCCGAGGGGGGGGGGGATATCCAGCCCTGATCACCAAGTTCGTGCTGATTATTCTACCTTCAAGGTACAATAATCAGCACATTCCCAGTGACCCCGCCAGATATACAGGCCATGACTGGAATTGGCACTGTATGTCCTGCTGCCTCAGTCAGCCTAAGCTCTGCCCACTCCTGCCCCCCACCGGCTCTCCCCATATGGCTACTCTAGCCATGTGGGAATGTCTGAGGGGGAAGAGGGGTAGAACAGCTTGTGGGGCTGCACATTGTGACTCAGGATCAGGCCCATAGTGTATCTGGATTTTCAGAAAGCCTTTGACAAGGTCCCTCATGACAGACTCTTGGTAAAATTACCTTGCTTGCTCAGGAACCTATGAAACTTATGATGTTTTTGTTGGTTGACCACCATGTTGAACATTGACACTGTTACCATAAAAGGGGTTTTGGAGGGTGAGGGATGGTGGGGGAGGGGGAATTGTATCCAAAAAAGTAGAAAATGTACACAGTAGTTATTTGTATTCTTTTCTGGAAATAACATAAGCACTGGCAAGTTAGATGCAAGACATTGATAAGGCAGGGAAAGAGAGAATTTGAAAAAAAAAACGTGTTGTGGAAGCAAAATTGCATTAAAAAAACTTTTCCAAGTACATTTGTAGCAAAAAATCTGTGAGAGTCAGTTGGATGATTAGATGATAGAGGAGTAAAAGGAGCACTAAGAGGGGACCAGGTCATAGCAGAGAGACTGAATGAATCTTTGATTCAGTCTTTACTGAAGAAAATGTAGGGAGGTTACCCATGACTGAAATGGTATTTAAAGGTGATACATCAGAAGAATTGAAAGAAATATCAATAAAATGGGAAGATGTATTACAACTATTTGATAAAATAAAGAGTAGCAAATCACCTGGACTAGATGGTATACATCTGTGGTGGTTGAAAGAACTGAAATATGAGCTTGCAGATCTACAATTAGTAATCTGTGAACTATCATTAAAATCATCTGTAATACCTGCACATTGGTGAATGACCAATGTAATGGCAATTTTTAAAGAGGATTCCAGGGGTGATCCAGGAAACTACAGACCAGTGACCTGATGTCAGTACCGACAAAATGGTAGAAACCATTAAAAAGAACAAAATTATTGAACATGTTGATAGCATGGTTTAATGGGAGAAAGCCAACATGGCTTTAGCCAAGGAAGCTCTTGTCTTACTAATCTGTTATATTTTTTTGAAAGTGTGAATAAACGGGTACACAAAGGTGAGCCGGTTGATATGTTGTATCTGGATTTTCAGAAAGCCTTTGACAAGATCCCTCATGGGATAGTTTGCAATGTACTATTGTGGATCAGGAAATGGTTAAAAGATAGAAAGCAGAGGGTAGGGCTAAATAGCCAATTTTCTCAATGGAGAAAGGTGAATTGTGGAGTACCCCAGGGTTCTGTGTTGGGTCTGCTGCTTTTTAGCATATTCATAAATGAACTGGAAATGGGAATATTGAGTGAGGTAATGAAATTTGTAGATGACATGACATTATTCTTGCTGAAACCCTCCCTCTCCTCCATGACACTTCTCTCAATCTCGAAAATATGATCACCACCTGGAACAGCACTATCAGTACCATTGCACTGCAACCAATCCAGAGTAACAACCCAAAGAAAAGAAAATCCTCTCCTTGGTTCTCCCCTGACCTACGAGCCTCCCTCACACTCCTAAGAAGACTGGAGAAACGATGGCGTCGCTCACACTCCTCAGAAGACCAAGCAGCCTACAAAGTACATCTATCTGCGCACCGAGAGTCAGTCATGGCCAAGATGAAACAATTCCATACTGATACGCTGAAAAGATCACTAAATAAACCACGTGACCTTTTCAATTTAGTCAAGACCTTATCTAAGGAACCAGCACCAGAACAACCTGAACCCATTCAACCCCAAGCTTTCGCCGATTATCTGCAATCCAAGCTGCTTCAAACCAACAACATTGCAACAATCCCTTCTCAAGACACCGTATGCATAGCAAACCTATTTATGTTCTCCACACCATCCAGAAAACATGTTGAGGACACCATAGCTGCCCTAAACACTACCACTGCACAAACTGACCCTTGCCCAGCCCACTGGATAAAGGAGCTATGCCAATATCTCAGCCCCATCATCACTAGAATGATGTATTTATCCTTTACAACCGGTTCCTTCCCATCAGCCCTCAAGAGAACATCCATCAGACCCCTCTTGAAAAACCACAAACTCGACCCACAAAAAGTTGAATCTTATAGACCCATAGCTAGTATACCCATTCTAGCTAAAATAATTGAAAAGGAAGCTCAAAGACAAATACAGGACCACATCGACACCGCCTCCCCTCTGGACCACTGCCAACATGGCTTCAGAGAGTTCTACGGTGTCGAAACCCTCCTTACCACTCTCTGCAACAGCATCATCACAGGCATTGACAACATCCACCAAGGCTTTGCTCTTATCTTCTTGGACATTGCTGCGGCTTTTGACTCTGTACATCATGATCTTTTAATAGGGCGACTAAAAGAAAAGGGCATCAATAACACTGCTCTGGATTGGTGCAAGTCATACCTTGATCAGAGATGGCAGTACGTGACCTCAGGAACCGCAACATCCACACCTTACCACCAAAAGCAAGGCGTACCACAAGGATCTTCCCTATCGTCACTCTTATTCAATATATACATACAGCCCGTCTGCAATATCATCAGGTCCTTCAAGGTCGAATGCTTGATATACGCGGACGACATCCTTCTTTACATGCCTTTCTCCACAGTCCATATGGACCTTTCCCCGCTAGCCAAATGTTTTGATGCAGTGTCTGAATGGCTTCAATCTCAGAACCTCCAAATTCAACACAAGAAGACTGAGGTTCTCTTCATCACTAGGGACCCACTTTTCACCCCCCATCCCAGATAAAGGTGAAAGAAGCCGAGCTCCAATCAAAACCTTCCATTCGATACCTTGGGGTCACTTTGGACCAACGCATGGATATGAAACTTCATATAACCAACGTAGTCAGAGCAATCTACCTCAAGATCCGGACATTCCGCTATCTTCGCCCCCTGCTTGATCCTGATGACTTCCGAACTATATTTCAAGCCTTAACCTTACCCCACCTTGACTATGCTAATGCCATTCTTCAAGGCCTCCCACACTCTACCTTAAACCCTTTGCAACTCGCCATGAATACCGCTGCTAGAGTCCTCTACGGAGCATCAAGAAGGGACCATGTAACACCCATCCTAAAGCAACTCCACTGGCTCCCCATACATGGCAGACTATTGTTCAAGACATTATTACTCACCTTCAAGGCCACTAAAAGCATCACTTCCTCCTCTCTAATAGACCTCATTCAGACCGTTCCACCCAACAGATCTAGGAGAACGATATCAACTAATGTGCTAATTATCCCTAAAGCAGCCACAAAATGCCTATCAGCGAAATCTAACAGGGCCTTCAGCTTCTATGCCCCTAAGTGCTGGAACGCCTTACCTCCAGAGATTCGGGCTATCACCGATCTATCTCTTTTCAGAAAGGCACTCAAATCCCACCTTTTCCCCCAATATTACTAGACCATCCAACCAATCTCGAACACTACCTAAACTAAGAATAAATCCTGTTGTGTATATACATGTAAATACTCATGTAAATAGATTTGCAGTAATGACTTCCCCATGTTTTATCCAAGTTCTCTGATCTGTTCTCTGTAAAACCAAACAGTTTGTTGTTCTGGTCTGTTGTTATATTGTGAACCGCGCTGATGCTGAATAGAGCGGTATATAAGAGCCTGTAATAAATAAATAAATAAAATAAATTATTCAAAGTTGTTAAAACCCAAGAAGATTGTGAAAAATTGCAAGAGGACCATAATAAATTGGAAGTCTGGACCTTCAAATGGCAGATTAAATTTAATGTAGACAAGTGCAAAGTTATGCACCTATAAAAGAACAACCCAAACTATGATTACACGATGCAAGGTTCCATATTAGGAATCACCACCCAAGAAAAATGATTTAGGCATCATTGTTGATAACACGTTGAAACCCTCCGCCCAGTGTGCAGTGGTGGCCAAGAAGGCAAATAGAATGCTAGGTATCATATGGAAAGGAATGGAGAATAAAACAAAGGATATTATAATGTCTCTGTATCGTTCCATGGTGTGATCGCATCTGGAATATTGTGTGTAATTCTGGTCACCGTATCTTAAAAAGGATATAGCGGAATTAGAAAAGGTACAGAGAAGAGCTACCAAAATGGTAAAGAGGATGGAAGGATAAACCTATGAGGAGAGGCTTAAAAGGTTAGGGCTCTTCTACCCGGAAAAGAGATGGATGAGGGGAGATATAATATAGGTCAATAAATTAATGAATGGAGTGGAACAGGTAAACGTAGATCAATTTTCTACACCATCAAAAAGTAGAAAGACTAGAGGACATGCAATGTAGCTACAGTGTAACCCATTTACTGTAAGACTAATAAGATAAAATATTTTTTTCACTTAACGCGTAAACAAACTCTGGAATTTGTTACTGGAGGATGTAGTAAAAGTAGCTAATGTAACTGGGTTTAAAAAAGGTTTGGAGAAGTTCCTGTAGGAAAGGTCCATAAACCATTATGAAAGAGGGCCTGGGAAACCTACTGCTTACCCCAGTACAAGCATTGTGGAACCTGTGTGCCTTTTCAGGACCCTGGAGGAACACAAAGGGAGCAAGGCCCTTTCAGGAGCAGCAGGAAGACACAACGGGCAAAATAAAACTAGCACCTGTGACCTTTTACTGGCCTTCACCCATTGTGTATTCCTTTTCAGGACCCTGACAGGTACTTGTGTCAAGGATTAGCCACTATTGGAAGCAGTATACTGGGCTTGATGGATTTTGGTCTGACCCAGTATGGCATTTCCTATGTTCTTATGTAAGGGATTGTGGAACTTCATGCTTTCTGAACCAAACAAGTCAAAAAAATTAAAAAAAAGAATACTAATTTCACAAAAGCATAAAACGAGATTGCAGTTCAATTTGAAGATGCATTTCTACCCCCCCCCCTCCAAAAGATCTGGTAAATACAGTCACATCATCAGTAAAATCATGCACTGCTCAACACTGTTTTCAAGGTATCCAACATTTCAATTGGCACCAACAGCATTTTGGCATCTATAGCCACCAGCCTTATTCATAATTCAACACAACTATAAAACAAGAAGACATCATTAGTAATGGACAAAAAACATACCACCATCTCCATCATTTCTAGATTTGTTTTTTATACATTTCCTTACTTATGGAACAATGTTTGAAGTCGTGTTGGAGACTAAGGGGGCAACATAATTAAGCCCCACGCTTCTAACAGGCATATGGGCGCCATCACTAGCATGGGGCTACGAGCTAACTGCAAGGAGACAGGTATATCCATTCTCCTGCAATTAGTGCTTCACCAAGGCAAAACGGCCATGAGTGCAACTAAACCTATCCATTGAGGTGGCATTAGTTGCACTCAGGCTACTTGCACCAAGTGCAGGTAACACGGGACAGAAACGCCCGCACTAGTTGCTCTACCACAAAAACGCCCTGCCCTACCCTTCCACTGCAACACATGCCACCAAAGGTTTTTAGCGTACAGCCTCATGCTACTTTTTAGCATGGTTCCGAAACTATGCACAAAAGTCTATGCTAGCAGGTCTCTGAGGTAGGGAAGGGGAATTTGATTTAGCTCATGTCTTTTTCTGTCGTAGCTCAAGGAAAGTTACATTCAAGTACAGTAACTATTTTTCTGTCCCCACAGGACTTACAATCTAAGTTTACACCTGAGTCAAACGACAGCTGTTACTTGCCCAAGATCACAAAGAGCAGCGGGGGGATTTTAACCCTGGTTTCTCAGCCCACTACTCTAACCATTAGGCTACTCTTCAACTCCTGGCAGTGTTTTGGCAGCTACAGATGGCTGTAGCTGCCAGCCCAGCACACTGCTGGTACCACTTAAAGTGTCAGGTGCCTTGAAAACAGTGTTTAGCAGTGCAGGATTTTACCGATCACAGCAGTTTCGTTTTGTATGTCTTTTGGAGGAAATTGCAACTTCACACTGAGATAGAGTGCATTGCAAAAATATTCATCCCCTCTGTGTTTGTCTTGTTTTGTCGCATTGCAACCAATAATTAAAATGGAGTTTTGGGAATTACAGTATCATCATGTGATATACACAACATGCCTACAACTTTGAAGGTGCAAAATATCCTTTATTGTGACACAAACAATAATTAAGACAAAACAAGATACTGAAAGCAGGATAGTGCATATGCATTCACCCTTCAAAGTCAATACGTTGTAGAGCCACCTTTTGCTGCAATTACAGCTGCATGTCTCTTGGGGTATGTCTCTATTAACTTAGCACATCTAGCCACTGGGATTTTCACCCATTCCTTAAGGCAAAACTGCTTTCAACTCCTTCAAGTTCGATGGGTTGCGTTGGTGTACAGCAATCTCCAAGTAATGCCACAGATTCTCAATTGGATTGAGGTCTGGGCTTTGACTAGGCCATTCTAAAACATTTAAATATTTCCCTTTAAACCAGCTTTAGCAGTATGTTTAAGGTCATTGTCCTGCTGGAAAGTGAACCTTCATCCCAGTCTCAAATGTCTAGCAGACTGAAACAGGTTTTCCTCAAGAATTTCCCTGAATTTAATGCCATCGTTCCTTCAATCCTGAACTATTTTCCTGTCCCTGCCGATGAAAAATATCCCCACAGCATGATGCTGCCACCACCATGTTTCACTCTGGGAATGGTGTTCTTGGGGTGATGGGAAGTATTGGGGGTTGCACCACACATGGCGTTTCCTATGATGGCCAAAACGTTCAATTTTGTGGTGGAGACATGGTCAATGGCATCCACCTTCTGTAGTTGAGATCATATCTGCCCATTCCCATTTAAATATCCAAGGTATAGAATGTTCTGACCTCCCAGAAAACATTTCTGGGGGATCCAGCCTTCCGCAAGCTGGTCAACACAGCTTGTACTTGGGTTCGATGGGCGGTCCAATCTCTGTGGTAGATGACAATGTCATCAATGTATGCAGCCACATACAGTACTCCTTGTACGGTTTTAGTGGGTGATCGACTAGGCATTGAAATATAGCAGGAGCCCCATGTAATCCAAAGGGCAGTACTATAAAATGGAATAAACTTTGTAGTGTCAAAAAAGAAGTCTTCTCCTTGGCAGTTGGAGTAAAGGCCACCTACCAATATCCCTTGGTCAGATTGAAGGTTGATATAAAGCATGCACAGCAAAGTGGTTAGATTAGTTCATCTATATTGACTCCCTATTTGTTTCCATATCCAGTTCAAACTTCTCCTACTGACCTATAAGTGCACTCATTCTGCTGCTTCTCACTATCTTTCCTCTCTTATCTCTCCCTACACCCCTCCTCGGGTGCTCCGCTCTTGTGGCAGATCCCTTCTATGTATACCCTTCACTTCTACTGCCAACTCCAGAGTTCAATCCTTCCACCTTCTTGTTCCTTATGCTTGCAAAAACTACTCGAGTCTGTGCATAAGGCTTCATCTCTGGCTCTTTTCAAATCCAGGCTGAAAACTCACCTCTTTGAGTCTGCTTTTGGATCCTGATCCGTTTGGTCTCCTACGTGTTTCCTTGTCACTCTCCTAGATGTGTCCTTGTCCTCAACTGTTATGCTGTCTGTCTTGATTAGATTGTAAGCTCTGATGAGCAGGGTCTGTCTTTTACATGTATCTGTACAGCACTGTGTATGCTTTGTAGTGCTATACAAATGACAAGTAGTAGTAGTAGTACTCTGGGCATGGGATATGCTTCCAGTATAGAAGTTTCATTGACCCTCCAGAAGTTGAAGAAGAATCCAATGTTTTGTCAGGTTTAAAAACCAAGATGATGGGTGTTGACTAGTCACTCATAGGCTCTTCTATAACTCCCAGGTTAAGCATCTCTTCCAGCTCTTTGACGAGGGCCTGACGTCAGGCTTTTGGAATCTGATAGGGTCATTGCCAGATAACCACCCCAAGGTCAGTAATGATATCATGGCAAATGAGGTGGGTTTGTCCCGGGCGGGTGCAGAACACCTTTAAGTTCCAGTGAATCAAACCTTCTAGATCTCTTTTCTGGGCAGCAGAGAGCTGGTCTCCAATCGGGATGTGTGCTGGATTTTGATGGAGCTGAAATTTCCAGTCCAAAATCATCTCCCTGTACCACAATAGCCATCACCAGTGTCCGCTTTTTCAATAGGTTAATATGGCAAATTTTGATTTTCTTCTGTTTATCTGGCTGGGCAATCTTCTAGTTAATAGTCCCCATTTTCTCTTCCACCTCATAGGACCCCTGCCATTTATAGAGTAACTTGCTTTGGATGAGGGCAGCAAGACTAAAACTCTGTCTCCCGGTTGGAAGGTGCAGTGCACAGCTGCCTGATTGTAGCCCATGGCCTGCTTGACTTGGGCTTTTTCAAGACTGAGTTTGGCCATCTCTCTGGCTTTCCTGAGCAAGTCTTACATTTGTATAATATACTCCACAAAATTATGCCTGGCCTGGAGGCAGATTCCCTGAAGCTCCACTGGAATCACAAAGTTCTGTGCCCCTGGGTGTGGAGTGGCCATAAAAGTGCAGGTATGAGTTGTAGTTAGGCTGACATCCACAGGTTGTTTTGTAATCAGGGGACATCCTGAGCAAAGTGTCCCAGGGCTCCACAACTAAACAGGTGAAGGTGTCATGGCTGGGGCCATGCCCTTGTCTAGGAGGTGACTTTTGGGGTCAGAACATGGGAGCCATCTGTTCCATCTTCCTCTTTTGTCCTCCTAGGTTGATGGATGACTTCTTCCCCTTTTCACTGTCGGTTTCAGTCAGGGAAAACAAAGTCAGATTACTTCTGTTCCAGTTTGTTAAACCTCCACAGGGTTCTCCCAGCCCTTCCACAAGCCTCAGTTAAAGTTCCTACCTCAGAACTCCTTTGTATGGATTGCCTTCAATGGATTTCTCACTCCAAGGGCTTCTCTCCATCCTGCAGCATGCTGGGCTGTTAACCTCTCTGTATGAGTCATGCCCTCCCAACCCTGAACTCTGAGCTGCAGACTTTTAAAGTTGACTGTTGATAATTCCTTTGGACAGAGATGGATAACATTCTATAGACCCCATCACACCCTCTCAATCCAGAAGGACCAGACAAGCTTCCACTTATTAACTTTAAAGCATGGATTATACCAAATTGGGGACTGTTGAGAGTTTTCCACCTGAACTGGGATGCACTTACCCAATATTCTCAAGGCATGCAGTGTTGAAGAGATGATTGGATTATAGCAACAGGATAACATCAAAATAACCTTGACTGTCTCTGCAATCTCAACAAATAGGGGTGACCTGCATGGAGCGGTGGGTACACCCCTAAACAAAGGCATGAGAAGGGGTGACCTGCATGGAGCAGCAGGTGCACCTACTCTTGCTACCTTGCTGGCAGACTAGATGGACCATGATGGTTGTTATCTGGTCTCCCAAGATAGACAAGTCTCAACTGAGGTACCAGACTAAGACAAACCACCAGCAGAAGCAGAATGGAATGGTGTTAGTGGCAGAGGATCAAATTTCTGAGACAATGGCAACAGCACTAGCATTACTTGTGTGGAAGAAAGGCCTGACAATCTACTTATGTATCTTGCCATGAAATCACACTAAAACAAATTACACTATAGTGCTGGAAGATGAGAGTCCCAAGTTCGAAGGCACTCAACTGGCTACTGGGGATAAGCTGAAGACTTTTCAGAGTAAAGCCAGCATTTATGATGTGGTTGGATCAAAACCCTCAGGACGTCTGGCTGCTGATGTAGCTGCTCATGAAATGAGAGTCAGAAGCTGCAAAAATATTTTACATATTGGGACATGGAATGTATGAAACATGAACCAAGCAAAGTTGGAGGTGGTCAAAAATGAAATGGAATGTGTATAACTTGATCTGCTGGGTGTCAGCGAACTGAAATGGACTGGCATCAGGCACTTTTCATCTGATGATCATAAGGTATACTATGCTGGAAATGAAAAACAAAGAAGAAATGGAGTTACATTTATAATTAACAAGAAGCTTGCAAAAACTGTAATGAAATACAATGCAATCAGTGAACACTTAGGACCCGATTTTCAAAACCCTAGGTGCATGCTACATGTTTAAAAGCCGGCCTTACCCATGTAAAACTGCCACAACCCTGTAAACCAGCTACCTGCACAGCACCAGGTGCCAAGGCCCGGGGGCAGAACGGGAGTGTGCTGCTGTGAAACCCACGTAAAGTGGATTTCTGAAACCTGTGCGCACCGATATTGGACATTACCAACCACGTAAGCCTAAGTGACATTTCCTGACCCATATGACCACTGATGGTGATTGGCGAACCTGTGTAGTGGTGGAACAGTGCATAGTAGAGTGAGGGGAGCATGTGCAGGCCTATACCCAAACCATGCAAATGTAAAGCAGCGATGGACCAGCAGAGAAACCATGTGGGCCATGCACATGGTGTTCCAGAGGTAGAGATGCACCCGCCGTGCCCAGGCACAGCGGAGGATGCCACAGGCAGTTTGTACCCATCAGCAGGCTATAGCCCAGCACCCGAGATGCAGCTACTGTGCCCCAGGTGTACACAGGCCCAGGGTGAGATACCTGAAATTGACGGAGGAGGAGGAGGTCTACTAGAGATACAGACTGGATGGGGCAACGATAACCGAGTTGTGCACATTCTCATTGTGGATCTGGAGCCCTCTACTTCCAGAAGCCAGGACCTGCCAGTAGCCATGGCGGTGGCTACTGCTCTGGGATTTTTTGTAATCGTCAGCTTCCAGCATGTGATAGAGGCAACGGTCGGAATCACGCAGTCTACTGCCAGCCACTGAATACATACCTTTACCAAGGCCCTGCTGTGGAGGATACACCACCTCATAGCCTTCCCCTGGAGACAGCAGATGTGGCAGGAGACCATGCAAGTATTATGCAATGTCGCTGGATTCCCATCTGTGGAATTCAGAAGAGAATGGGCTGGCACCATATAGTGCAGACACATGGCAGCGTTTCTTGTAGGGCACATCCATTTCTTCCCCCATCCCAGCTGCAGACCCCCTCAGCTGCATCCCAATGCCATGCCTCTGCCTCCCACTCCCAGCAGGCCAGCCCATGTCACCATCACCCATTGCCCCTCTTCAAATGCCTGACTGACATATGTTGGTGTCATCTCACTGCCACAGTGTCATAACCGGTAGATATTGCACCCACCTTGCTAGTAGATGGTGTGCTGTATGCTGTCCATAGCAGCCCATAGACTATACCCAATGCATGCCCCATGCTCATGCACATCTCACATTGCCTCCACAGGTGATCATGGATCTCCCCTGAAAACCTGGCTGCTGACCCCAGTGTGTCACCCCATGAGCCAGCAGGAGGAGCAACACAATTGCGCCCATCAGCAGTCCTGGGCAGTTGTAGAGCGTGCCATAGGGGTGCTGAAGAGCTGCTTTTGGTGCCTTGACATGAGCAGTGGGGAACTCCTCTATAGCCCAGAGCAGGTATGCAAGATATTTGAATCATGCTGCATATTCCACAACCTGGCATGGATGCATGGATTGCTGAACCCAGAGCCAGTGGTTGTGGAAGAATGGGAGGCTGCAGATACAGCAGATGGTGATGGTGCAGAGTCTGGGAGCCAGCAGCAGGTCAGGACACTGGCCCACTGTGGGCGGATGATTTGTGACAGTTTCTGAGGTGACTGCCCTGCACCATCACCAGGATAGGACACACACAATCACCAATAAAGTGCCCAATACTATGCTATGTGTGCAGAGTAATACTTTATTTCCCCCCACGTGTGTCCCATGCCCCTGGTCTCCCCATCGGCCATGAGCACTTGATGACACGTGCACTGCGACACAGTGGAGTGATGTCCAATGGCGTGCTGGTAGTGTCGTCACCCTCCCCAGCAGGGCAGGCTGATAGACATGGGTCAGAGATACCTGATGCACTGGTAGCCCTATCACCTACCCCCTGTACCCACATGAGGCCCACCAAACTGCACAAGGAACCAGCGATCGATGCCTGGTATGCTGCCATCTTCCTCATCAGTTGCAGGTACCCCTCCATGTGGTGCTCCACAAGCAATCTGTAGTCCTGCCACTCCCCATGTTCTGCCTCCCTTGCCTGTTCCGCAGCTTGCAGGTCCTGCTAGAAAATGTGCAGCTCAGATAGTATACCCTCTATGCCAGCCACTAGGCATGCACCCTCCTGCAGTAGCTCCTGGTCCAGATCTGTGCTTCCTGCATCCACAGGGTCATCCAGGATGGTGAATTGTAGCTCAGCGAGTGAGGTGTCATCCATCTCTAGCTCCCCAGTACTGGCAGACACACTGGCCTGCTCCACTGCCCTAGGTGGTGAACCCAACCGCTCATCTGTCCCAGCTGGTGCACTAGACTGCTCCTCTGCCCTGGGTGGCACACTGTACCGCTCCTCTCCCATGGCAGGTACACCAGCCCCTATGACTGTGCTGCATCCCGGCTGCACACTTGCATCATCTGCGGTGGTTGTTGAAGCTCCCCCTGATGCATCTATCCCATATTGGGAGTATAGAGTCTCTGGCAGGTCTGTGGAAGAGAAAAAGTGGCAGAGGTTAGTGACATGGATTGCCAGGTCAGCCTATGGGGTGGTACCATGCTCACTATGGAGCCAGCAGGTGGTGTTCGGTCTGCACCGTTCCCAACCCCCGCAGCACCCAAGGTCCGACAGACAGACAAGCAGGCCCTGGGTGGATGGAACCATGGTGGGGAAACATACATGGCTGTCATGATGCCACCCAGACCATGGGTCACCCCTACTCACCTTCTTCTGTGCATGTGGTGGAGCCGTCAAAGCCCGCAACCCCTGAGACAGCAATCTCCTCCACAAACTGTAGCATCTATTCCTCCAGAGAGGTGAGGCTACACTGCTGCACAGGTGGCAGCCTGTGGTTGCTGGCCTTTATTTATTTATTTAGTAAATACTTATATACCGCTACTTCCAGCGATCAGCAGCGGTTTGATTACAAGTTTGGGATTTGTCAAAGAATCAAGACAGAAAATTTGGGGCATAGATAGAGAGAACAGGGGTAATACACAGCACACATATTAGGGTCTATATTTAGACCATAATTACTATCACAATCGATTATATATTTATACAAGCAATTACACATTTACATACGCGATTATCCTTTTATGCCTGCCGTACTATCCTTCTTCTCCTTTTATGCCTGCCGTACTATCCACCACTTCTTCTTTATATCCTCCACATCCCTGTTGTGGTGGTGGATGACATTGATCCTCCTGACAATGTCATGCCATACTGTCAGCTGAGTGCTGGCATTCTCTGCTACAAAGAAGGCAGTATGATGCTTCAGGACAATCCCTTGGGCTATTGCAGTCTTGGAGAGTGTGAAGTTCATCTTCCATGTTCGCTTTGCCACTCTCGGTGCCGTGTCTGCTATTGTGTAGCTGACACGCTATGGTAGTGTTAGGCTACCCACATAGGTCCTTTTACACATACATGGTTATGACATGAATCAGCCCACGGCCCATCCAAAGGCAAATACGATACCTGCATAGACTCCTGAGCTCCTGATGTTTCAAAAATTTGCATGGTAGCTAGCTGCTATAGGTCGCCATAGCTGAACATCACTGTGTGATGGCAACGTATGCATGCATGGACGCCCAGAGTGGATTACCCAGTAGGTCAGATAGCACAGTATGCGGGCATGGCCACCGTGGCATGTGGACAGGTACATGGTGTCTTTACAACTGTGTGCTTCCATGTGGCAATGGGGTGCTCTGCATGTGTACTGCCTCTGTGCCACACCCATGCCATCCATAGCCTGTCCTGTGTGGGTATGGAACAGAGGCACTACCTGTGCAGAACTGTGCCTGTATTCTTGTGGGTGGGCATGGCACAGAGGCGCCACCTGTACAGTGCTATGCCCATGCCCTTCTGCAAGTGTGGTGCCTCAGTGCCATACCCGCACACACAGATGTGCCCACAGCACACATACCTCATGTCCATAAACCCCGGAACCCTGGACCCCCTCCCCCAGTCCTCCTCACCAGCCATGCAGACATGCCACCCTGTCCCCACACAACATAGACAGCACAGTGTGTGCAACATGGCAACTGTTTATTAACAAACCTGTCACAACTGTTAGATTGGTGGCAAGAGCAGCATACAATCAACAGCAGTACATACTGCAGACCACCCCATTATGGCCCATTGCAGGACATACACTGGCATGGGGATGGCCTATGGTGCAGGAAGGGGGTCCTGCATGTCCCCTCTTACTGCATTGGTGAGGACATCCTTGTTTTCTACAATGGTACATGCCGTGGTGCATATCTCCTCCCTGAGGAGTCACACAGCCAGAGCCCAGTCACCAGACAGATGAGGGAGTGGTGGCACAGAGGGCCTGGTGTGGCATGGCCATGGCATGCCCATGGGTTCTGGGGTGGCTGTGGGAGCCCCCATTTGCAAACGTTGGACCACCACTCTGCTGCCTGCTGTGCCTGGCCCATGCTGAGCTATGTGGCAGGCACATAGTGCTCCGGTAAGGATGTGGGTGGGCATGGCTGTGGGCTGCATGACACAGCCAGGGGGGTGCAGCTCCTCCTCTGGGTCCCCCCCTCCAGGTGCCCGCTGGCTGTATGCTGCACCAAATTGCCATACTTGGGGCACTTGGAGAATGATTCTTATATCCCCCTACTACCCCCTCAATTCGCTCCCTCTTCTCCCTGCCTTGCCCCTAGCCCACCCATCTCTCCTTATCCTCCTCTGACTCCCTACCTTTCTCCTGGCCCTCTGATCTACTCCTCCTCCTCCTCCTCTGACTCCACATCCCACTGCTGTGTGCTGTGTGGCCCCCTCCATTGTGCTGTCCTCTCATGCAGTGTCACTGGCTCCTCCTCCCCATCACTGCTGGAGCTACTGCTGGTCTCTGCACCCTTGGTTGGCTCTTATGGTGCTGCACCCCTGCTCCTGGGTGGTGGCCGTGGTGGGCCAGCATTGTATGAAGCCTCTCTGGACCAGCTGTGGGGGAAGAGGAGGGGGTGTTTTGGTCTATGCAGGCATGGCTCTGGAGTGGGGCTGGTGCACCTCCAGGGGGCCGACACATGCAGTGCATAACATACCTTTTAGCCACAGGGGCATGCCACCCCCACAGTAAACATTGCACACTTTCCCTTTCCCATCTCCAGCCAGCTTTGTTCTCCCCTGCACAGGTCAAGCTGTGGCTTGCTGGCCTCCCCAGGCAATGGGCACCCACAGGGCTCAATGTGGGCAGGTGCACAATGTGCACCTGGGGCCACCGCTGGGAGGGTGTGCCCCTGTACCACCCATCTGTGCAATTCCCCAGCCATGTGTGTGCACACTTGCATGTATTATGTGATGGCTGATGCACACAAGAGATAGTAGCACTTGTGGATGGCACAGCTGCAAAAAGCACATTCCCATCATTGTGTACAGAGTCCACCACCAGATGGTCTGCCTGCAACTATCTGGCAACCATGGCTGCCGACCCCCTGCATCTGCTCAGCTCCACTGTGTACCCCACTGACCTTCCTCAGCTACCTGCCACTCCCTGATGTGCTGCAGCTGGTTCAGTCTATTCTAGTGCAGTATGTGGTGGTGGCACTTCAGAGCATCCAGGGTGCATTGCATGTCATATTCACTGTGGGAGAGGGAGGGGACACACATGGACTCAGTTGGGTGCTTCCATATCATCTGTTGCACATACCTATATCCTGCCTCAGTTTGGTGACATGCCAATCTTGGGGGCAGGAGCATACCCATGGGTAGCAGGTGTGGGGTGTTGTGATGGTACACCTCTGGTATCTGCCACCATATTCCTGCCCACCTCTCCCCTGGCCCTTTGACACATGTCCTGTACCACCAGCAATGGTGCTATCTGGCTATTGCTTCATCTGTGTCACCCCTCTGGCCCTTCAGCCACTTCTGAAGTCCTCCCCCTTCCCTTGCTCTTACCTGTTGTATGCAAGCATTCTGTTGCACCATGGTACTTGGTTGAGGGCTGTGCATGGCCTCGGCTGTGGGCACGTGTAATGCCAAGGAGCATATACTACCTCAGAGGCCACATCACTGCATAGTTTGTTATGTACCATGCAGGACAGGATGTTGCAGTTTGTGCATCCTCTCCATTATACATCTGTCATGTTCTGTGGCATCACATCATTGACTTGCTGCCACTGCCAGACAGGGAGAGGTGGGCAGTGATGGCAGATCCATTTGCAGGGACAGATGGGCAACACTTATATGGATTCTGCCACTGGTCCCCTCAGACTCCTGAGCCAGGGTCACAGGGGTTGGGGGTAAGGCAGAGTCCAGGGCCTCCGCACTGATGGTGGGGTCTCCTGGGGTGGGCAGCCCAACCACAGCTCCCCCTGCACCATGCATGGCCATTGCTTTGGTGTTATTGCTAACTGCCATCAGAGTGTAGAGCAGTCTCCCCACCGGCTGTGTGTGGGTATGCCTCCTGCTGTGGGTAACCAGGGCTGGCACCTGTATCAATGCATGGCCCATCCCCCCACCGACACCCGTTTGGCATATATTGGGGCTATCACCAGCATACAGCATGTGGCTTAGCACCACAACCCTGTCTCCCTGTGCAGACACACAGCTGTGCCTTTCAGGATATGTGTGGCCTATTATCATGCTCTGCCCACCCTCCACCCTTTGAGGCCTCTTTACAGCCAGAGTTGGATGTCCCTTCATATGGTTGTAGATAGCCACAGGTATGGCCACCGGCCCCCCCTGGGGTATAACACCCCCTCGTGCCACAACACAGATCAGACAAGGGTCTCATTCTGATCAGGGCTGAAATTCACAGTCCTTCTCACCGCTATGCCACTGGTGTCTATCTGCCCAGCCACAGGGAACTCTTGCACAGGCATCCCGCATGGCCTGCATGACAGTGTCATCTATGCATGGGTACGCCGGATGGGTGATACACGGGTTCATGCATACTTGCCATCTCGCTTCTCTGGCTGTTGGTTTGGACACATACATGGCTATCACGGTTCAACCTTAGGTGCAGTGCCTGGGTTCCGGGCCCTGCGCCTACCCATCTATGCCGCAATGAGTGCCCACATCTGTGCTCAGTTTGTTCTTTGTTTTCATTTTGTTGCCTGTTTTGGAGGTGCATGACTCATGATTCAAGAACTTTTCCTGAACGGGTAACTTTCTGCGGGTATGGCAGGCCTTGGCACCTTGTTGAAAACTGGGCCCTTAATTGCTATTAATCTATGAGGAATGCCCATTAATACTATTATTCAGGTATATGCCCCAACCACAGCTGCAGAAGAGGATTAAATTGATAAGTTCTATGAACAAGTACAAGCTAGAATTGACAGAACATGCAAACAAGCTATCCTGATAGTCATAGGTAACTGGGATATAAAAATTGACAACAAAGAAGAAGGCAAAGTAGTTGGAAAATATGTGCTTGGCAATAGAAATGAAGCTGGAGAAAGACTAATAGAATTCTGCAAGAGCAGTGATCTATTTCATCTCAAACACCTTCTTCCAGCAACACAAATGGCGACTTCACCCAATAGATTGTACAAAAATCCAATTGACTACATATGTGGAAGTCAACAATGGAAACGTTCAATAATATCAACAAAGACAAAACCTGGAGCTGACTATGGTACAGATCATCAACTACTAGTATGCAAATGCAACCTAAAGCTGAAAAGGAGTAAGCCACTCATGAATGTAGCAAATTATGACCTTGAGAATATACCATAGGAATTTAAAGACTGCTTGTGAAATCAATTTGCGGCTGTGGATACAAATGGAAGAGTACCAGCAGAGTTATGGGATAACATCAAGAGAGTTATTTATTTATTTACATTCTCTTATATACCTTGTTATTCTGCATCAGTGTGGTTTACATTGAACAAACTGAAATTACATTGAACAGGGCATTATAACTTGGAGATAACTATTTTACAGGGAACATGGGCTATGGAGGGTTAAGTGGCTTGCCCAAGACCACAAGGAGCACCTGTGGGACTAGAAACTCCAATCCTTCCAGCCCAAGGTTGCTGTCCTCTAGTGGGATTTGAACCCCCAACCTTCTGGCTTAAAGTACCTTGCCCCAACCACTAGGCCACTCCTCCACTCCTTGAGTTGTGCTTGAAGAAATTGAGAAGTCTCTACAAAAAGTGGAAAAGCAAAAACAGCCAAAATGGATGACTGAAGAAGCTCTGAAAATTGCCCAGAAATGTAGAGAAGCTAGACAGAGGAGAAAGAGAGGCAATCACAAAACTCAGAGATTTCCAATGTGCAGCAAGACAAGACAAGGAGAAGTACTACAGTGACACATGCAAGGAAATAGAATTAGAAACTATTAGAGGAAGAACACGATTGGCTTTCCTAAAGCTATGTTAATTAAAATTCCAGCCTCAAATTGGAATGCTACAAGATATACAAGGATCCATGCTGAATTATGCTAAGAAGATCAAGAAAAGGTGGAAAGAATGTACAGAGTCATTATACCATAAAGATCAAGTGGATCAATAACCATTACGACCTATACCTTATCATCAGGAACCATTGGTGATGAAAGAAGAGGTCGGAGCAGCATTGAAAGCATTATCAAAGAACAAAGCACTGGACATTGATTACATTCCCATTGAAGTATTGCAGCAATTGGATGCAGTTGTTACCATACGTACAAGGCCCTGCCAGGAAATTTGGAAGACATCATCATGGCCAACTGACTGGAAAAGATCTGCATTTATACCAATAGTGAAGAAAGGTGAACCAACTGACTGTGGAAATTATTGTGTGATCACTGTGATCCCACATGCTAGCAAGATTCTACTCAAGATGATTCAGTGGAGACTACAACCATACCTGAAATGAGAACTGCCTGAAGTATAAGCAAGATTCAGGAAAGGGCGAGGAACAAGAGACATCATCACGGATGTGAGATGTATCCTTGAAAAGACAAAACAATACCAAAAGGATATCTATATGTGTGTTATTGACTACAGCAAAGCTTTTGACTGTGTAAACCATGAGGAAGTTTGGGCAACATTAAGAAATATGGGTATACCAGAACACCTGATCGTTCTCTTGCACAACCTTTACATTTATAAAAAAACAACAGTTCAAAAGGAGCAAGGAAAAACAATATGGTTTAAAATCAGCAAAGGTCTTCAGCAAGGCTGCATACTTTCTCCTTACCTGCTTAATTTATATGGAAAACAAATCATCAGAGAAGCAGGACTATATGAGGACAACCGAGGTGGGAAGATTGGTGGAAGACAACAACCTTCACTGTGCTGATGTTGCCACAATACTGGCTAAAATTGAAGATGATCTGAAATATTTGCTTCTGAAGATCAAGAAATATAGTCTTAAAATAGGCCTGCAGCTAAATATAAAGAAGACAAAGATCCTGACAACTGGTAAAATCAATAAGTTCATCATTGATGGAGAAGAAATTGTAATAGTTGACAACTTTAACCTGCTTAGGTCAATAATCAATAAAGAAACAACAAACAGTCAAGAAATCTGATGATGCATTGCTCTTGGCAGAATGGCTATGAAGAACTAAACAAGATACTCAAGAGTAGATATGTCTCTTTCCATACAAAGATTCAACTTGTCCATGCCATGGTATTTTCAATAATGTCATACAGATGCGAAAGTTGGACAGTGAAAAAGATTGACAAGAAGAAAATCAGTACTTTTGAATTATGGTGCTGGAAAAGAACTCCGTATATACCATGGACTGCCCAAAGAACAAACCAATCAGTACTAGAGGAGATCAAATCTAAGCTTTCTTTAGAGGAGACTTTGATTTTCATACTTTGAACACATCATGCAAAGAGAAATTTTATTAGAGAAAGACAATATGCTTGGCAAGTTTGAAAGTCAACACAAAAGAGGAAGATCAGCAATTAGATGGATCAATACAATAATAGCAGCTATGGTTGCCACTCTATCAAGAATAAGCCTCCTGACCGAAGACCAAACACAGTTTAGGACAACTATCAAGAGGATCGTCATGAGTCTACACCGACTCAATGGCACTTAATAACAATGACAACAATATCTTGCCTTCTGTATATTGATTTTCCTTCTTGCTCTTTACTGAGTAGACTATTATAGGAGGCCAGATCGGGGGGTCAGGCTGTGGGGAATAAACCCCTTTTTCAGGCGGCCGGCATCGCGGCTTTTAAATAGAGCCACGGTAACATGACGCCATAGCTCCATTTAAAAGCCCTGACTGAGTTAATCGGGCAGGTCATGTACGTGCAGGCTGGACTGAATTGCAGTCCTGGGCTGCACGTACATGACCGACTGTGACATGCCCTGCAGGATCAGAATCGTGATCTCCTCTGTATGTCCAGCTCAGACCAGATGTACAGAGGAGTCTACATCTGGAATGGAATCGGGCTGATACTATCCTCATGTCCACCAATTCCACTTGGAGCTTATTCCATGCATCTACCATTCTTTCCATAAATAAATATTTTTGCATATTACTCCTGAGTCTATCTCCTTTCACTCTCATCCTATGTCCCCTTGTAGTACAGCTTGCCTTCAATTGAAAGAGACCCTTCTGTGCATTTATGCCATGGAGGTATTTAAAGGTCTCTATCATATCGCCCCTATCCTGTCTTTCCTCTAAAGTATACATGCCTTACACTGGGATAGCGCAGAAACATCATCTAATGTGAGTGCCTTGTGTTGTGTGTGATGACTTATACCAGTGGGACTTGTACATCCGGAACTTCAACCGGGTCTCAGTATGGCAGGCTTCCCCAGTGATAAACTGGGACTTGGAACTCTTTTCAGATGTCTCCAGGGAATTGGACTTTGGTATCTTATTCTGTGGGGCTTGGTGCACACAGACTTGGTCTCAAGCATCATGTGAGGGAGGTTGTTGCTGGAATATTTGTTTTTGAGAATTGTTCCCCATGTTGGTGGCTCTGGTGGTGTGGGGAGACAAGTTGACTCATTGACGTGTGGTCCTGCAGTCTGACAACACAATGGTGGTTCAAGCCATTAACTGACAGTATACTTGCTGTGTACGATTGTTTGAACTGATAATTTTGGTGGTACTGTGCTGTCTGCTGCTGAACATAATTCTGATAGTGTACCATGTCCCTGGCATTTCTAATGAGATTGTGGGTGCTTTGTCTCATTTCCAGTGAGTATGATTCAGGGGGTTGGCCCCAGTGTGGACATCACTCCAAACAAAGTGCCTGAGAATCCATGGACAGTGTTGCCGGAATTTTGGGGAGCCTATTGAGAAATGCTATGACTGTCACTACCTGGAAGGTTTATAAGGCTGGTTGGCAGTGCTTTGAAGATTTTCTCATGCTGCAAGGAGTGGACAGTGGTTGACTTTATCATTTTTGCCAGGCTGGGGGGGGGGGGGGTGTCAGAGATATGCTGGCAGAGTGCTTCTATGGATTTGTCGGTCCAGGATGGACCAAGCTGGGAAAGATATATGGGGGACTGAGGCATTCGCCTGGTTGAGAAACTTGCCCTGTGTGTTATGCTCATGAGTTCATGGGAAGGTGACTAAATAGAGGGCTCTATTGGTTACAGCATGAAAATGGCTCTTCTTGGTTCCTCCTCTGGGTCCCCCCTCCAGGTGCCTGCTGGCTGTATGCTGCAGTATGCTGCACCACATTGCCATACTTGGGGCGCTTGGAGAATGCTTCTTATGTCCCCCCTGCTACCCCCTCAATTTGCTCCCCCTCCTCCCTGCCTTGCCCCTAGCCCACCCATTCCTCTTTCTCCTCCTCTGACTCCCTACCCTTCTCCTGGCCCTCTGATCCCTCCTCCTCCTCCTCTGACTCCACATCCCACTGCTGTATGCTGTGTAGCCCCCTCCATTTTGAGAAAGAGTCTATCACTTGGCTGGATTCAATCCCTGTGAATTCACTCAATCCTTCCATATTGGCGCTGCTACTTTGGCTGTAAAATGGAACAGCTCAGTGACAAGTATCCAGAGGATTGGATGTTGGCATTATGTGTGCTAGCTGTGACGTCCTTTCACGTTTGATTCTTTTCTTTTTCAGTTTCTATTCCAGGGCTGTTAATGCCAGAGGTCTCTGTGTGGATGTGTGGGCATCCATTCATCTTCTGTACACAAAGGCAAGCTGAGGAATCCCGTCTGGGAGTTCATCTGGGACTGGCAGCCTTGGGCATTTTATTTGCTGGCTGAGGATTCAGCTCATGACCTTGAATCACTTCATCCTCTCTGCAAGCAAGATGTTTCTCCTCACCGCAGATGGTGGTGGTTCATCTGGGGGGGGGGGGGGAATGATCTAAGTGTTATAAAAGGGGTAGAGTTAATTTGCCAAATGAGAATGGGTTTGCTATCTATGGGTATTTTCTTTCCTAATACATGCTTGGTGTGGGCTCAGATTATTCCCTGGTTAGTCTAGAGGGATACAAAATGGCCAAAGGTGGTGGATGTACTCCTCTGGTGGGTGAATGGTAACATTTCCAGGTTTGTAGTCTTACTGGGAGGCTTGGTGCTGTTGAACAAACTCCTGACTATAGACTGGGTTGTACCAGGCAGACTGGGTGCACCTGTTAGATACAGAGTTAGATATCTTCTTGAGCACAGTACAGAACCTGTTGGAAGCATTGTTGTGTCAATGAGGCGGACTAGGAGACACTAAGTGATTTATACCAGTACAAAAACTACCTCTTGAGATCTAATGAGCCATTAAAGTCTTTCTTCCAAATCTTTTCAGTATCTTTTACCCTCCTGTCCTTCATTTGCAAGAATAATTTGTAAAATTGAGAGGTGGCTCCGGGCAATAGGACTATTCTATCACATATTGCTCAGTAGTTTGGCTCATCCCCCCATGAAAGCACATCAAGACCAGTGTGATGTATGCAGTGCGAAAATGAAGCCACTTATAATACTGTATGTTACAAAAAACATATTCCTCATGTGACTGAGAAAGTGACATAAACATATCAGGCCTGATATTCAAAAGGGTTTATCTTGTTAGCAGGATCTGTTAACCGGACAAACCCCTCTGAGATGGATAAGCAGTAGCACTATCCGAATAGAGCAACTGACTTTCCCCTGTATCACCAAAGCACTATACATATGGTGCTGTGGTGGTCTGAGAGAAGGGCGAGTGTGGTACACTGACTTTATTCAGTTAGTGGTGATTTTTGGTAAATTAACCAGATAAGAAACCACATACGGTTAGGTCACGAAAAAAGGTCGCTGAATATCGTTGCTATCCCAATAGTGCTGATGGTCAATGCTGAAACCAGACATTCAGTGCTGGCCACTATCTGGATTCTGGTGTTAAATATTGCGTTTTATTTTTAAATGCTGCAGCTGGTGCTTAAAAAATGACCGATTGTGGAGTTTGAAAATCAGCTTGATCATTTTCTATGAAATGCTCCAGGGTCCATATGCCTTTCAGTTGCCAGGTGGGCCAATTAATAACAGTATGCTGAATTGTAAGCTTGACATTTTGCCACACAGAGAAGGCCTTAGATTGGTGCCATTTAGTTTTACATTTGGTATCTACATATTTAAATGTCCTGTGTTAGGATTTGAGAACAGGATGATCCATTAGACCTGGAGGAAGAATCATACCAGGACGTAAATGTAGTGGGTGTGGGCGGACAACACCTTGTTCCAGTTCTAATCAGCATGGTGGACGAGGCAATTTGTCCTCCACAAATCAAGGCTACTCTGCCTCAAGAGAAAAGAGAGATGGCATTCATAAAATGTCAGGGAAGTGAACCCCACCCCTGTCTTTACTCATCTTCAACTTCTGAGACAAGGCAGGGTCCATTCCAAAGAAACGTAGTTAATAACACAGGTACACTACCAAAAAACTGCCTCCAGTTTTGCAACTGATTCCTATAGATTTTGGGGTGCTGAATCCAGGAAAAATAGCCAAAATGTTCCATCACGTCACGTTTTCTTGCAAAATTAGATTTCTTACCCATATAAGGAATGTTCACATGATTTCTTTTTAGCCGACTGCAGTTTATTTTCTTGGCCCAAAATAGAGGTTGTAATGGTTAACTAACTAGAAACACTCCCTCATGATATTTTAGAGTGTTTTGTATTCATTTTATACATTAACAGGACAATTGGGAGGCGGGGGGCTAAATCCAGTACTCGCGCTGGCGCATGTTCTTTCCTGTTCGCCTCGCCTCGTTCGCTCGCTCAAACACTGTGGTTGCGACATGAACGTTCCTGTCAAATTTCAGTTTCTTGCAAGTTCATTATTACCTTTTGTTTGCTCAGTCGTAATCCAGCTTTATTCCGAAGTGGTTCACTGCAGTTGTAGTTTGCAGTGCTGTGTATTTGTGATGGCTCACAGAGCCAGAGGTTGCGTCAACTCTCCGGACAGTTTTTGTTTTATTTGTGGGGAATATACCGTGAAAAAGCGGCAGAGGAACATTTCTGCATTTATTAAAAAAGTATATTTCGCCTATTTCGGTTTGAAGTTAGGCGATCAAGACAAACCGTGGGCTCCTCACAAAGTGTGCAAGACATGTGAGGAAGATCTACGCTTATGGATGAAAGGTAAAAAACAAGCACTTCGTTTCGGAATACCTATGATGTGGCGTGAACAAAGAGACCACAGCAGTGACTGCTATTTTTGCTCTTGCATTGTGAAGGGATACAACTTAAAAATAAGAACGTAATAAGTTACCCCAACCTTCCCTCAGCAATTAGGCCTATGCCTCATAGCAACGAAGTACCTGTGCCTGAACCACCAAAATCTTTGGATCATATTTGTGTGGACGGTTCTGATCATGATGAGACTCATCAGATGACTTTTCCCGATGAGTCCAGTACTTCCGAGTTTGAAACTGAACCAGATCCGAAACCTGAACTTTTCTCTCAAGCTGAATTGAATGATTTAGTCCGGGATTTAGGACTCCCAAAAGATGCTGCCCAACTGCTAGGTTCTCGGCTTAAACAGAAAAATCTATTGTCACCAGGAACAACTTTTTATTGGTACCGCAACCGCGAGACACAATTTTTGAAGTATTTCAGCAAAGAGGAAGATTTGGTATTTTGCAATGATATATACGGAGTGATGGAAAAGTTTAAACTCAAGTATGATCCTGCTGAATGGCGGCTGTTCATTGATTCGTCAAAAGACAGCATAAAAGGTGTTCTTTTTCATAATGGCAAAACATTCACTTCAGTTCCTATTGCTCACTCTGTTATTCTCCAAGAAAAATATGAGAATTTGACCCTGATTCTTCAGAAGATTCGTTATGATGAGCATAAGTGGATGATTTGCGGAGACTTTAAAATTCTATCCATGCTATTAGGGCAGCAATCCGGTTTCACCAAATATCCCTGCTTCCTTTGCTTGTGGGATAGCCGGGCCCGCAACCTACACTGGGGGAAAAAAGACTGGCCAATTCGGGAGTATTTGAGACCTGGTGAGAAAAATGTTCTTCATGAGAGCTTGGTACCTCG